>CM076971.1:16515059-16742559 GCA_039105355.1 Benthosema pterotum | reverse complement strand
GGGTGAGATGGAAGTGCATCTGCTTCTGTCAGTGCCCTGCTCCTTGTGAGCATGGGGACCCAAGTTCAAAACCAACGCCCATTTTGTCTCACGTCTCATGTTACTCTATGGGGGAGAATTCAACCAATGAGAAGTGAGGAGACAGGGATAAAGATGAGAGATAACAAAGAGATAACACCACACACACACACACACACACACACACACAGACACACGCACACACACACACACACACACACACACACACACACACACACACACACACACACACACACACACACACACACACACACACACACACAAAGACAAGGACTGTCCGATCCAACCTTGATGATAAAATAAACTGTCATCAAATCTCAATTCCTCCTCCTGCCAGTGCCTGCACGATTCCCTCTGCCACGCACACACACGCGCGCACACGCACACGCACACGCACACACACACACACACACACACACACACACACACACACACACACACACACACACACACAGATCTGGCTATGTGTTAACAGCTCATAACTGAGTGAATCTGTGGTCTCATAAGTAGGTCCTCAGAGACTAACACTGCTGGAGCCAGTGGCTATTTGATTAACCTCCTACCACACACTGGACCCTGGCTGGCCTGTGTCTGTGAGTAAGCATGTGTGTGTGCCTGTGTGAGCGCATGCGCACACGCTTCGAATGTGTGTGGCACAAAGAAGCCTTATAGTACATATCTCTCTCTCTCTTTCTCTCTCTCTCTCTCTCTCTCTCTCTCTCCCTCTCTCTCTTTCTAAATGGTAGTTCCTCAATCCCCCAAGTCCTTCCTGTCTCCCTCCGACTCCAGTCGTCTGTGACCGGCGACCACATGGCCTGCAATGGTCCACTCCTACCCCAAGCAGCCTCAACACACACACACACACACACCCCCCCCCCCCCCCCCACACACACACACACACACACACACACACACACACACACACACACACACCCCCCCCCCCCCCCCCCCCCCCACACACACACACACACACACACACACACACACACACACACACACACACACACACACACACACACACACACGCATGTGCACAGTAGCTCCCCCAGCATGTCTCTGCAGAGGTCACATGCCAACATATGTTCTATAATTAGCCATTAAAAGAAACATTCAGTTCCTCGTTAATGCTCTGTTGTTAGCAAGTCATTGACTGCAGGTCTGTGTAGCTGAGGCTCAGGTCCGCTTAGCGCTTAGCGGGAGGCTCTGACTTTTTGGCTTCCCATTCGGATCTCTGAGCAAAGCAAACAATGTGTTCCTTGGTTAATTGAAGAGTAAATATACACAGCAAAATCCCATTTACCTCTTCACTGAGGTGGCATAATGGATGACTGTGGCTACCAGCTGCAGCACTGCGCCGACTGTGGAAATAGCCTAAAACTGCTGAAACCATTACATATTTTTTTCTTTATTTTGCAAACTCATTGACTGCTCAACAAAATGTTACTGTTTCAAAAGGAGATCATTGTGCAGTGTCATGCCACATACTGCACCATATAGTCCCACTAGAGCGCTAAATGTCACACAGTCCTGGCCTTGATGGCTGCTGAAACAGTAAAAAAGTAGGTAATAGCTGTTGGTGTTGGCATGAAATATGAGATATTTCTAAAACAATTTAAACAGTAGCTCCTTCAAGAAAATGTCTTCTCAAGTCCAGGACTGAAAAATAAACCATACAATTTCCTGCAAACGTCTATATCCCCCCCCCCATCCTCTCCCCCCCATCCTTGAAGTGTGGCTTATAAATACGGGAGGGGGCTTGGGTCAGGGGTGAAGGGATAAAAACAAACAAGAAAGGCATTATAATCATTTTCCAATGGAGGGCATGACTTCTTCTACACTAAAAGTCGGTGTGGCGCGCCAAGTAAAATCATTTTACAAAGATATCGGTGTACTGGGGACTTACTGGAGGATGGGAAACAGGGCCTCCTGTATCCAGGTCCAATATAATTTAAAGACAACCATCCTTATTCCTCGAACACTGCACATTTCTTGTACTAAACATCTTGTGTTTTTATACTTTCCTCCCAACTATCAACCTTCCATTGCACTGACCTCCAAAAGAAGAGTTTTACAACGTACCTGTATACCGGGGTCATAGACAATGCAAAACTGAAATCACATTTCAATTTCCACATGAATGTAAATGTGCCCGAAAATAATGAATAAATTTGTATCTTAAGTCAACTGGGAAGGTAGTTAAAACGGTGGTCTGGAATCGTCAATACAACACAACACATGGGAGTGTGTTTGTTTTTAGTCCATAACTGAGTGAGAGGATCCCAGACAAAGACTTGCTCAAATGTTTGCCACCTACATCAAGTGATAAATTGGAGGGGAGAGAATTGAAGGATATGAGTGATTTACAATATTTTGTCTTTCTCTGTATGATTCCACATATCTATGCTTTACGTTAAGGTGCAAACAACACGTTGTTAACCACTGACCATGCCATGTACCAGAGCCAGAAGGCTCTGCCATGTACTTTAACACAAGAGGCCTGGATTTCACTTAAGTGCTGCCCCCTAGGGAGCGGGAACTCTTAATTCATATCCCTGATGTCTACTGAAATACCTAGTTAAACACTTTACTTACTGAACAGGAGTGTGGGGCTCTAAGCTATTGAACTCTGTGCCTTAATGCACGACCCAAGTTTCCCACTCAATCACATAATCTGGATTATGGGAGCAAAAGTGTTGGTGACCCGAATGCTAAACTATATGATTCAGAATTTAATATAGCCGCCCATGAAGTGCTGAAGGATCTGACCCGAGATGTTCCTCAAAGAGAGCGTTGGTGCACCTAAGTAATAAAGTTAATAATAAAGGGAAAAAAATAAGTGAGTGATTTAAGTTAGCTGCATTGTTGCTAATAACGTAGGGCCAAGGATCTGTCTTGACCAAAGGACAGATCAATATAAGCACATCCTGTTATTCAACCAGATGAAATTGCCTGTGCTCAGAAATGCCAGTGGCTCAGCAGAATGCTAATCCTGGTTGGCAATCTCTGACAAACTGAAGACATTCACAGACCATTTAGGATGATCTATCAATAATGTCAATCTGAGGGCGGAGCTGGTATGTGTCTTTGGAAGAGGCATCCTTCATAACTAGTGTTCAGGTTCATCCTGCTGTCTAATGGACATCACAGGTGTCTTGTGGAGCATGGCTGTTTGTTATCCTCAGATGTGAAATCACCCCATGTCATAATGCACTTACCAGACACGGTGGTGCTATTCTTGACTCAGTAGCTGTCGGGACATGATGCAAACAGATTGCAGTGCATGTTGGTATCTTGAGACAAGAGATAAATCGGAGTGATTATTCTTCAAGACAAAAGTAATGTACGTATTTTTGCAAGGCGGAATCAGTATTTGCTTAGGGTAATGCTGGTGGCATCCAAGAAAGCCTTAACTAAGACCAACTTGCAAATACCCGATTGACTCCCAATTAAACACACAATGAAATCACTTGATACAAACGAATGTTGCTGCAATTGAGACAACTTTGATTGCATTCTAAGTGTGAATGCTACAACCCTCTCAGCAAATATAGAGGCCTGGGTTCTCACTTATCATTAGAGTTTGACGTGTGTGGGAAATCCACTCTCTACAACAGGTGGCTATCTTTATCCAAACACACACAGGTACAGTACTGCCTGTGCTCAGACACAAACCCACGCACACATGCGCACGCACACACAAACACACACACACACACACACACACACACACACACACACACACACACACACACACACACACACACACACACACACACACACACACACACACACACACACACACACAGAACAAATTGATAACCGATCTGTGAATAAGGAAACATGGGCGTGCACATGGACATGCACATGCACGTGCGCATATGCACGCGCACACACAGACACATACACATATTATGCTTCAGCACCTGTTGCACACGAGCAGTCCAGATACAATATGGCTGCAAGAGGTGGAATATAAAAGCTTGCTAACAAAAATGGATGTGTATGATTGTTTAGTTTGTTGATCAGTATCATGATGTCTTTTGATTGTACCAGATAAGGACATACGCTACGTCTGTAGGATAAACATGCAGAGGCTTCTAGCTTCATCATAAGGAACCTAATAAAGAGGATCTTGTGAAACCATATCAGCATTATTCTCAAACAGGATGAGATTAACAACGCGTGGAAATTAACCAAGGGCCATAGACAACTACAGTCACAAGGTAGGACAGGTATTTAATTGTAGAATCTTAACTACAATTCTTGTGTGTTATATACAGCTTGTTTGTGTATCTTGGAAAAACTGACTGGGCTTTGTAATGCCAGTGGACCATCAAGACAATATAAGACCAACTTGAAGCAAAGTGGACATATATACAAGATTGAAATGGATAGTCCCTATCCATTTCAATGGAGCTTTAAAACAGCTGATTAGATACGCGGCAAGTTTTGTAACACCAGTCTACATCTGTGGTGAGACCATTTGTAAGATGTTTATGTGTCAATGTTCTTTAAAAAGTAGTTGATATTCTGAATAGCTGGCTTGAAGTATGTTTTAGTACAAATATATACTGTATTTTTTTCAGGCAATATAAGAATGCTGAGTGATGGTTAATTAAAAATACCTAGTACAAGTACAAGCAGTTTATGTGGGGTCAGTTGGGGGTCTGACCTGTATCAAAGTTAGAAAGGACTACAAGCTACAGTATATTAAAGCCATAAAGAGGTTGTTTTGAGATGTGAACTAAACTGAACACAGAGAAGTCCAGAAGCTGAAAGCTGAACACTGAATAATGTATTCGCAAGATTGTTAATAGTAGAGGTGGTACTGTTAAAGGTTGTAAAAAAATAATGCAAACAAATACATACCAGACACATTCATTTACCAAATGTCATGACTCTGAAAATATATACCATTCCACTTTGCTAAATCATACCATTACCCAAAGGTTAACTAAACAATTTCTTTCCTAACAGTTGTGCAAATGGCTGACAATGTTAGAGGACATCAGCAGTGACCAAGCGCACCACCATGCATGAGTCACATACTGTGGAGGACAGCACAAAGGGTGAGTGGGATAGTGTACAATAGTATGCTATTGTACAAATCAAAAGCAAACCACCCATGTTGATTCAAACTTTGTTTATAACTGTTAGTTTGTTATGACTTGCTTATAACTGAACATAGCTGTGTCATTATTCACAGTCAGATATGCCCAGACCTTCTTACAGTTAACAACATATTTTAACAAATAATATTGTGCCAACCTACTTTATGTGTTTGGATCCTGTATCTCAAACAATTCCCAAGACTCTGACCACAGTATGCTTTGGATTTTTTTTTTTTGACAATGATGTCATAGTCAATGGGCTATAAGCATGCCAGACCGACACGCATTATTATTTTTAAATTGCCATATGCTCATCATGGTTTAGCCCACTTATGCATTGGCCACTATACAACCCTTCCAATATTGTAATTGTCTACCTGTCCTGAAGTGCCCACCGAGCAACAATTCCATGAGTGATGAGTAACAACAACCACTGCGTTTGATTAAATATGTCAAAATCAGATACTGGATTTCTCTTGAATGAAAAAGGCACTAATCACGTGTGTTGTGACATTCTATGAATCATCTTTTGACCAGGGGGGGATGTAACATTTCCCAATTGGGGGGGGCAGTAGAAATTTTCAGTTACAGGAATTTTATTAGGCAACTAAGCATCAACAATAACATCAGTTGTTGTTGAAGTTGCAACAGGCACGCAGCATGCATAAAGCTAAAGGTCTGACTAAAGAGAATGGTGTTGGTTTAGTGGTGCCACAGTGATAGTTAGTTACGTTGTAGTAGCATTAGTAATGTTTCATTTAAAATATATCCACTTTAATTTTAAATATTTTGGGTTGTTTTGCATGCCATCATGTTTGGTGGGGCAGTCTGGACATTTAGGGGGGCATTGCCCCCCCCATGCCCATGCCTAGATCCGCCCCTGCTCTTGACCCATGATAATTATGTTGTGGCCCCTTGGGGTGACCCGGGCAGTGACCCAGAGGTTAAGGAGCAGTGCTTGTGGGACAGGTGTTAGGATATTTTGACATCTGACACTTGGTTTAGGATATATTGACATCTGACACTTAGTGTCTTACAAGAACATTCAAGCAACTCAATTGCATTGTGCTATAAAGCTGTAGCTTATTATATTATATTATATTATATTATATTATATTATATTATATTATATTATATTATATTATATTATATTATATTATATTATATTATATTATATTATATTATATTTGTTTGCATTATCATCATCATTCATTAAGACTATTCAGCTCAGGATTGACCATTACCAATTATTGCAAAATCATTGCATTCATTTTGGTGGTATAGCTCTGCTCATCACTGATTACATGTACACCAAGACAGCTTGTTGAAAATAGTAGAAATAAGATATTGCCAATGGGCCCAAACATACAACAGACTCATTGACTTGAATTAAATGTTTTGTTTTCAAACTAAATCCATGTTATGACATTATATCCTCCAAATCTTACTCTGTAAGCCGACTTCCTTACTATATACCGCAGATGGGAAGTCTGTGAAATGATGGAGCTAAATAAATGAATAAAAAGGCAATATGGAAGGAGAGCATATGTATGCCATGTGAATCACACAGCACATCTTTCTGTGGGACGTCTGTGTTTATGTTGTGTTGTATGTTAAAGTACACGCACACGCACACACACACACACACACACACACACACACACACACACACACACACACACACACACACACACACACACACACGTCAACCGCATGAATCTCTGAGGAGTTGATCCTGAGGTGGTCCTGGATTGAAAAGACACATTCTTCACTGGTTTACATGAGAAGGAGAGAGAGAGAGGGGAAGAGAGAGAGGGGATAAGCGACTGCAGTACATTAATTCCAGACCAGAGACAGAGACAGACAGAACATACTCTTCCATGGTTAGAGGGAAAACCTGGAGAAACACAAGAACTGCTCTGTGGCCAGAAGATTTGGGACAAAGATAAAGGAGCGACCGCTTAAAGCATTAGAGAGATGGAGACAAAGACAGAGATGTACAGTATATACAGAGGACAGAGAACATCTTGATGCTCCAGAAATTAAAGTGCAGTTACAATAGTAGAAAAGCAAGGTCCTCTGAGCGTAGCTCTCATATAGCTCTCATAGTCTGGCCACATGGGATACCCAAGGCCCACAAACGTTAAAGAAGTCAATCATAGCCAATCAGAATATATGAAGCTTGGGAGAAAACCTGCAGGAGTAGTAGCCAAGATTTTGAACTCACAAGAACTCATAACTCACAATCTGACTGCACAATCTAGTGAAGCACAAATAGACAGGGCAGCCTACAGCATTATGGGGAGTTGGATGATGATCGAAGAAAGGTTTTGACAGAAAAACACAAACTGGCATAAAATAACAAACGGATAGAAATGGCTGGCCTGTATGGAGAGTTGACCAAAAAGCTCAGGGTAAAAATGTTTGGACTTTATGAAAATCAGGGACAAAGGTCCTCCCAGACGGCCTATTGAGTGTGTGCGTGCAAAGTTCCATTAGCTGCTTACACTCATAGCAGGTCTGGTGGAGATAAAAAAGAGGAAGCAGATAGTTTGGAGGTATAAGTTATAGTATGCACTGCCAGCCCCAGCAGGTATCCTGCAGTGGTCAGTAGGGGGTTGAGTGACATTTGCAGTCTGTAGTGAGATGAAGACACTGCTCTGCTTGTTAGCAACTACAGATTGGAACCAGATGGACTGCTACTGTTAGCAGCTTCATTGACTGAGTCACTGAGTTACTGACTGACTGTCTGAATAGAGCAACGGCTCCAGGCAACCAGTGTGAGCCCCCAGTGCTTTACTTTCCTTCCTGCTCTCTTTCCCCTACTCCCCCAATTCAATATGACATTTATTCGACAAGCATTGCTGCACAATTGCAATTATACATGACATCTCCCTCTCTCTCACTCACTTTACCCTTAATATAAAATTTGACTTTCTCACTTACACTTTCTTATTTACACTTATTTTCACTTAATCACTCACTCAGCCACAGCATGCAGGGAAACACTGGCCAATACAGTCTGTCTGATCTGTATCAACTTGTACAGTTTCATCTGTAGCTTAATCCTAAACATCACTGACAAGCAGCTAAAAAGAGTTAACGTGCATTAACATTTTCCCCCAAACAATACAATTCACCTTTCAATCCAACAAAACCCAATTAAGCCTACTGAAGCAGGGAATGTCACTGAAGGCATGCAAGTATACAGGTGTAGGTGTTGATTCAAACATTTAGTATTTATTTTGTTGTAGCCCAGACGTGGTCACCCATTTGGTCTGCTATTTTTTATGGTCTTAACAAATGCAGCTTACAAATAATGATTTCCCCCATTTCAGACCATCAGCCATCAGGCTGTGTGTGTGACAGCGCCCACCTGTTTCCACCTCCTCCTCCACCTTCCCCTGATGCTTCCCTCACTCACCTGGGAGGAACGCTGCTGACCGCTGCTGCTCACCACGCACCCAGAGCACTGGACTGGGACCGCAGGTGAGAAGAACGTGTTGATAATTGGCTTCCACAAAAGGAGGATTTCCGTAGAAGGCTGGCAATGAATGTCCCGTACAGTTACGGTAAAAGTTCACAGAGAGGAAAGGGCAATGGTTGTTGTTCTATCCACAAACAACAACAAAACGGAAAAGAACAACAAAAAAACCTTCGCCGTGTGCCGTGAGGAATGGGTGCTCGCACGTAAAACTTGTGTTAAAAAAAAACAAAAAAAAAAAGATCGATGTCCTTCCTCGGCTTTGTTCCTGGTCTTTCTCTCGGCTTATTTCGCTGGTGGACTGAGCCTGTCCAGGGATGGTGTGTGCAGGTATTCAAGTGTCAGGGACTCGGAGCAGCAGGAGGAGAGAGAAGCGAGAGTTTAGAAGAAGTGCGGAGACCCCTCCCACTCCACCCCCGCTTTGAAATCCGAACCAAAATCTTTTTGGAGGTACTCAGAGTGAAGTTGGAGAGGCCGTGGAGTCTTTGGAGAGGAGAGGCCTGGCGCGTAAAAGCGCACGGCTCTGCTGCAGCCTGCAGCAGCACGTGGCGTGGAGGGTTCATTACTGCTGCTTCAGTTATAACTCACTTTACCGACGTAGGTAGACGTAGTTGTAGTCCTGTCTGTCTGTCTGTCTGTCTGTCTGTCTGTCTGTCTGTCTGTCTGTCTGTTTCTGTTTACATACCACAAGGCAATGCTTTTCTTATGAAGATATTTGCGCACAAAGTCATCATTTGAGGGCAGAAACATCTGTACTTTTGAAATAGACCTAATACAGTCAGAAAATGTGAGATAGCAGCTTTTAAAGGATGCTTTCTTACATTATTTGAAGTTGATTTATTTCGAAAAAGTGCTCCAGTTGTTATTTTGTGGGGGAAAAAATCCTAATTGACTGTTGTGCGCCTATCCCATAAGCTTAGAATGGGGCTATGGGATGTTGCTCACATTCGCCTATTTCCATCACGACAAAAATGGATTTTTGTTGATATATTGTCTCTCCACCATGTCAATAGTGCGTTGACACTCATGCCTTTACTTTCACTTTTGGTTCGGCAATGGTTCAGTTCAAAAGGTCGGGGTGTAGCTCATGGTTTATGGCTGAACAACTGATGAACTGAAAGTGAAAATGTGTCAACACGCTACCAACATGGTGGGGAAAATATATAGCAAATAATTGCATTCTGCAGTGATGGGAATCAGTGAATTTGAACAACATACCAGAGCCTCATTCTAAGCTTATGTTAGGATAGGCGAAACAGCCATTAAGGAGTTTTTTCACGAAATAACAACTGGACCATTTTTTGGAAATAAATCAATTGCAAATTAAGGTAAGAAAGCCTTTGGAATTCTCTTTTAACACAATTGGTAAATAATACCTGGCAGGATATTTTGTTATGTTGGCTATCTACTACCACAGTAGGTCTCCTGTAAGATCTGCTTAGGTTTACTGATTATGCACCGGCTGACCCAGTTCAGTTCTTTTTAGCTGCCTAATTTTGAGATATGTTTCCATTGGAAATTAATTGTTTCAGAACGCAAAACGTTAGCTTGTAACTGAAACCAAACTTGGAACCTTGAAAGCACCGAGGTTACAAAAATCTATAGAACAATTTTGGTGGAAAAGGAGAATGGCCTATAAGAGTAACGTCCAGCCCACGTGTGAAAGAGTTTTTCCCTGTTCTTGTCATTCTTCTCTCCCTCTACTCTTTCTTTCCACACATACCGTCCGTCCATCCGTCCATCTTTGCTCTGGTCTGTCTGTGCCCACTGTGTGAAATACCAGAGGCTTAACTCTGACACAATGACCTTTGACCTGCGGGGGTCTTCACCCAGGGGAAGGTTTAATTTAGACTACTACTGGCACCCTGGCGACTGCCCAAACATACACAGCCTCACACAAACACACCCATACACACGCACACACACGCACGCACGCACGCACACACACACACACACACACACACACACACTGCACAGAATGTACACATACTATATGCAAAGAGAGGTAGCCTACCTTTCCTTAGAAAATTATTACATTATTACTTGGAATCAAAAGTAATATATTACATATTAATATACGTTGTATTACATTATTTTGCCCCCCCCCCCCCACACACACACACACACACACACACACACATACACACACGCACGCGCGCGCACGCACACACACACACACACACACACACACACACAGCTCAAATTCTGAATAAATTGGTGGTCCCTGGTGTCAAAAAGGTTGAAAACCCCTGCTATAAGATAAATCAGCATCTCTATAACCTCTTAAATGAAACAATTCCAAGCCAACACGTAACAAAATACACACACTAAGTCAGTCAACTGTGAACCCTGAACTGTGAACTGGGGAGAGTCTATTGGAATCCCCCTTGTGTGAACAAAACATCCAGTATATGCCTGAAGTCCATCCACCTTCCTTACAAGGAAAAGTGTGCTCACCTCAGACATGTGGACCATTCTATGGTCGGAGGGATTAACCAAGGATCAACATGACTACATAAAGGAGAGGTCTGAAGTTATGCATGCATAACGCACATATAAACACAATAGCATGTGTTGTGTTATGGCCTGTTGATTTAAATGTTGATTTAAAGTCCAGCCATGCTGGGAACAATGCCTGCCACCCGGGAATTGGTTTAGTCTGTCTTTTTCTCCATTCTCTGCTCTCTTTGTGTGTCTCTCTCACCCTCTACTAAATAGAGATGAACCTCGTTAGTCACAATCCCAAACACCTGCCATTCAGTAAACTCTGATACTACTCTCCTAAGCCACTCCCCCATCTCCACCTACAGCAGAGCCCAAATCAAACCCCACTATCACAGTCAAATAATATAGTACCCAAATAAAACTCCATTTTTGAGGATATTTCCATTGAAAAAAAGACGGTTTTATATTCAGGCCAATAGGGTAATAACCTGGGTAAAGACTAGCACTGCCTGTGTCTTCTATGTAAGTGGAATGCATTTTATAAGGCATTTGAATTGAATAATTCTTATTATAGTAATGTTATTCAGCCTCTGGAATGAATGAGCCCGGCTGGAAAGTGTCCTTGTCCCCATGGTTGGACACTGGGGAGAGAGCGGCGCTTAATCTCATAAACTGTTCTCAAATTTTATCACATTTTCCCCAAACTTCCAATGTTGTGCACTGGCATGTTATGAACCAGTTTTGGTTTTCTTCCCAGATTTTGTGGTTTCATTGTTTTGGTTTTGCTGCATCTCTGTATGATGCCATACCGGTAGTTTATGGTGTGTTTATACTTTACACTGGGACGGAACTGGATGGGAAAACAAAGTGTAATTTGAGGTCGGCTTGGGCAATACCATGCAGCTAGAGGGCAATAAACCTCCTTTGATGGTATGCAACTATAGTTTGCCCAGCACTGAATGGAGAGTATAGCGCCATACTTCTGGTCCGGTGTCTACAAGCCCATCACCTGTGATCACAGTTCACATTCTCAGCTCTGCAGTCAGTGAATTAAGTAAGAGGCCATTTCTGGCCACACATAACCTTCCCAACTGCCCTCCTTCCCCCTCCCTCTTGTCTGCTTCCTTAGTCCTGTCTCCCCATCTCCATCCCCACATCACACCTCTTTCACGCTCTCTGTCCATCTCTATTCCACATATTTGTTTTTCTCCTCCCCTCCCTTGCGTGTCAACAGTGGTCATAATGAGAGGCATTCCGGAGTCCAGTGTCTGTGTTGGGCTACTCATTACAATGTTATTGCACAGAGAAAACATTGCAATGCAAAACATGAGGGGCCCTGGCTCACCTCATTATGGCTTCTGTTGCAGAACTATTTCTTACAGTTGTTTACGCTGACCTTTTGAAAGTTAGCAATGAGCGTATTCTCCTTTTGTTACTCATTTTTATATTGTGCCTGCAGCTTTCCTAATTTTGAAAAATATAAATGCCACAAAACCTCCCTGACACATTTGCCTCACATTTGCCTGCATAATGTTATAGGACCACAATGTGAAATCGTATCATTCAATCAATCAATGTGTGTTCACTGTTCACTGTTCATGCATGTGTTTGCCTCTGTGTATGCGTATGTTTGGGCATGCATGTGTGTGAAATAAGGACAGTAGACAGAAAGGCATTGTCCACATTGTTTATGCGCTGCAGAACCATCCTTTCCTATCCATTCTGTATACCCTTAATCGCAGTGGAAAGTATGCTTGGTATGTCTTTATATCTTAAAGGGATGACAGTGATGTTGTCTAATAATAACTGTATTCACATCTGTATTCACATCTGATGGGGTTTATGACAACACACTTGTTCCTTATTTTATTATTTTTGTACAATTTAGTAATAATTAGAGTGCTGCTATTTAGCATGGGTCCCTGGACACTGACAAAGCATTAACAGCCTGAACGCGTGTCTGTCTTTTTTTAAAGCTCTTTGCAGAGCCAAATAAAAGCCTTTTGCTTGACTGTACAAAGTACAATGGACCTCTTTTTATAGTACCAGCTTGGACACATTTCATAAAACATTTCAAAACTAATAGCACTCTCATGTCAGAAAACAGTGCTGTAGCCTACCTCTTATCACATTACTTAGTTGTAAGCCATGTGACAGCACCAGTCTGTGGCATTGAGTATCTCCATATTAGGGCAAAACGTGATGAGACAGACATGCACAGGTAGACAGAGATTTCCAGCAATGTATATACAGTATGTTCTGTATCAATTACTGTTGCTTTATTTCACAATGACATTTAGGCTGCTGGAATATAAAAGTTAAATAGGCTACATATTATGGCATTCTCCTTTATGTGAATTCAAAATACTGTAGGATTATGTAATATATACCGTAATGCATTACTTGGCACAGAGAGGAACCTTTAATTAAATGTAAACACACATGAAATAATGAGGTGTTTGATGATGTATTTAGCTAATAGCTATGGTGTTGTCGGTATTTTATAGTTTAGTTTAAGATCATGCACAGGTCTGCATTTCCTCTGCGGACACCCAGAATGTTATTCCTTTGACTTTCCCCATCACACAACTGGCCAATAGAACGTGGTTGTCACAGAAATGGAAGACTTTGGATGGATGATTTGTTTTATTTTCTATTTTCAATCAGGAGACCGGACTCAGGATTTCGGCTGCCAGGGGCAGCCAGCGACCATCCAGGATCAGAGTCCCAATCTGACCAGAGTGTCACCATACTGCATGCAAAGGTGGCACAAAAGTCTTATGGCAATGAGAAAAGGTCATTTTACTACCGCTATTGTAGATTATTTCAACAGTATCACAGAATATCACACTGTAATCCAACACTGGTTTCTGGTTGATCGAAAAGGCAAAGGAGAAAATCTCAAAGCTGATATAGCATTTATAATATTTAAAGCATTAAATATTATAAATTACATTATCTTAAAGCTGCACTGTACAAGATTCCTTTCCTCTTATCTGGGTGGTTATAGATACCTTCTGGAAAACAGTAGCTCACCGATTCACATATTTTAACCTCTAACTACAATCACTGTGGCTGCACTATTATTAATAGAAAATCTGTTTCAATTCAATGCAGATGGAAATCATATGTTGCAGAAGAACTACTATGTCCTCCAATATTGTCTTTGCTTAACACGTGGAACTATATCTCCTGTAGGTTCTTCTGTCCTCCTCCATGTGTGTACATCAGTGGACCAGGATGGAGAGCCAAACAGGATCATCTGAAAGGTCCAGAACCATAGATCTGTTGTCATGTTTAGCATACATTTGAGTATTTGAAAGAGAAATGTTGAGTAGAGTGAATTGTGCCAACTCATACATTATCTTATCCTTCATGTTTCTCTCTCTTTCTCCACATAGCCTCTATTCCATTCACCTGTTTCTCCCCAATGTTCTCTCTTACTCTTTCCTCCTAGTGGCTGGTTATGGGGACTCAGTGTACCGTTTGTGTGGCTACATGTGTCTGGACAGCTCCGGTCACTCCCAGGCAGACACATTCAAACTGGTCTTTGAAGAGCAGCCAAACACCACGGTCAGAGCTGTGTGTGTGTGTGTGTGTGTGTGTGTGTGTGTGTGTGTGTGTGTGTGTGTGTGTGTGTGTGTGTGTGTGTGTGTGTGTGTGTGTGTGTGTGTGTGTGTGTGTGCACTCAATTATTTTGGAAAGGTCAGAATTATAGACTAGATGGGGCATGGTGGCACAGTCAGGAGTGCTGTCGCCTCACAGCTATAAGGTCCTGGGTTCGGTTCCCACTGGGGGCTCTGTGGGTGTTTTCTCTCCTCCACGTCATCAGTGCCCGTAATCAACGCAGGGTTGGCGAAAAGGCCATACAAAGTTCTCCCTGTGTCCCCTAGGATAGGTATCCTCCCACTACCCAGCCGCCCGACCTGATAAAAAAGAAAGGAACTCATTGGAGTCCACTGTCACCCCTCAGATGTATTTCTCCCGGATTTGGCAGTACTGGCGTGATATAGGCTAAAAGTTGTTTGCCGTCCAAAGAGCTAATTTTGCTTTAGTAGTTTTCAACGCTGCAAGCTTTCTTTAACATGATACTTAGTAATTTCTAAGTCATGTAACAGTGCCTTACTTGGGAAAATATTTTAGTACTCTCTACTTTCAGGCCTTTGTTGTCTGACCTACAGAGTATATTTGCCTAGACAAGACATACAGCACTTTTTATTACAGGTCTATTTACTTGACAAACAGCCACGTCCGACCAACCAAACATGACGTTGCTGTAACCCCTCTGTGTGTGCATGCCAGCCACTTACTGAATTTACCTAGTGATGGACTTATGCAAGGCATCATAGGCTTCCTTATATAAAAGTATCAAATTAGTCTAAGGAGTTAGTTATGTTCATACTGATCAGCTCAGTCGGTCATTATAGGGTTTGTCTGTCCATCCATTTGTCTGTCCCCTGGCTGGTATATCTATGTACTGTACTTTATGCACCCACCCACCCATCCATGCATTCACCCCTTGTAGATGTTCGCCTGTGCCAAGTCCCTGTACATCTCAGACCAGGACAAGAGGAAACACTTCCGCCTGTTGCTCCGCCTCTTCCTGGGCAGTGGGCAGGAAGTGGGTTCATTCCAGAGCAGGATGATCAAAGTCATCTCCAAACCGTCCCAGAAGAGACAGTCCATGAAGAACGTTGACTGTGAGTCTGCCTATAGTACCACAGCATGGTTGTTAGTGGTCATCCTTAACAACTTTAGCTAATCAATCTACATTGGGAGATAAATGGAATCGATGTTTTCTTTTTTCCAGCACAGTTACTGTAGTTTGTTGGTTTGACTTTTTTTGCAATTAGCCTGCAGTGGAAATTAACTTCCTTAGCTCTCCTACAGTATTAGCATGAAACAGCGAATTGTTTGTGTTGTCGTGCAACAAAGTAATTTGACTTAATCCTAAACTATTTTGAGGAATGTTCCCAGTGTGTTGCGTGAACTTGTGCCATGTTCCTGCAGGAGAAAATGATTGGCAGGTGATGGTAGGGTGTTAGACATGTCAAGTGTAGGGGGCGGGGGGTCAGACTGAACTGTCACAAATAATCTATCACACATGCACGCACCTACGCGCGCACACACACACACACACACACACACACACACACGCACACACACGGCTATGGCAACGCCACTGCTGACACTCACTGTCTTCGTAGGGGCAGAAGCGTGGGGAGCGGGTGTGCGGGAACTCGTGTGTCTGCATGCGCATCTGCGTGCAGCCGTGCACATCTGCATGCAGGTCTGTGTGCGTGTCTGCGTGCATCTGCGTGTGTGTCTGCATGCGTGTGTGCGTCTGTGTCTGCGTGTGTCTGTGTGCATCTGCATCTGTGTCTCTCTGTGTCTGCGTGCGTCTGCGTCAGACACTATGCTAAATGTCCCATAATGTCCCATAAAAAAGTACTAGCCTGGCCAGTTAGTTGCACAACGGCTGCATAACTGCAGTGGGTTTCAAAATTAGCATAACAAAAGGGAGACACGTTTAGGGAGGTGCGTTTCCTAAAACGTGTTCTATAATGTAAAAGAAGGGGGCGTGGCCGAGCCATGTCAGTGCACCTTTAAGCTCTGCTCCCTCTGTCTTCTTATTGGCTGGCCTGTATACAGCTATAAATTGTGTTTGCATCCCTGTAAATGCAGATCCCCATATATGGAGATCCCTGAGTACTATGCCCATATATGGGCCACTGCTGGTCTGACGTAACTCAACTCCAAATTTGGTTGTGGATGACTCATCATGACATCATCAATTATACCGAGTCTTTAGTATAAAAGCAGTCGTCGTCAATCAGGTAGACACATTCCACCAGCTCACGTTCTACAGTACAGTTGTAACCCGACCACATCAGAATCTATTTTCTACCCAGCCACGACTAACCACGACAAAGATGGACGGTACAGAGTCGAAGCATAGAGCAGATCACTACGAAGACGAGGCAGATCGCACTCTCTTTGTGGGAAACCTTGACCAGAGGGTGACAGAAGAACTTTTATTTGAACTGTTCCTGCAAGCAGGACCACTTGTCAAAACCACAATTCACACAGTCGACAATGCCAGCAACGGCATCGTGCTGTACAAGCACAAAGTGTCTGTGCCTTACGCTGTGGCGCTGCTACACGAAACACGACTGTTTGGAAGACTCATACATGTACAGCATCGCACCATGGATGTCCAAGATGTCAGATCTGTAGACAGTCCCGATCCACATGGCCTCTTGAAACGGAGCGACACCTCCAACCACAGCCAACAAACACAGGCTCGGGAGCGCCGATGGCCGAGTGGGTTGAGGCGTGTGGGTCGCTACATCCCACGTAACAACACGCTTCCCTGTGATGCAGAAACATCACCATGACAAGATGCACCAAATCCAACACCATAAACAAGATGGACCAGAACCAACAACATAACATGGACTTTCCGACAAAACATGTGTATGGGTGTACGCCGGCAGGACAAGAACAGCCAAAATCCAGGCCAATGTTTGTGACCCCCAAATTAATTCTAAATATGGGTGTGAAATGGACACCATTTTGAACATACATACATAATTCTGAAAACTGGGGGGGGGGAGAAAAAAAATATTAACTAACTATTTTGAAAACATCCATGAAAATCACAGAATTTTATAAAGCTTTTAAATAATCATTCTCAGTAACTACAGTAAATCCGTTTTCTTTCGTTGCTTGTGTGTATACAATGTGTATAAACCTCCACAACCCGACGCTGTTCGAGGGCAGCAGCCCCCCGGTGTGGCAGATGGCAGAGGAGTACCTACTCAGGGATCTCCATATATGGGGAGCGGCACCCTCCTCCTACCAGGGCCGGATTTAGCTAGCCCTACTAGGGTGGGTTGGAAGAATGGCAGGGTGGGCAACTCCAAAGTTTTTCCATATGTAGCAGGGGGTTTCAATCTTTTTGACACCAGGGCCCACTATTTACTCTGCATTTGAGCCACAGACCACCATTTGATGACATTTTAGCCCCACAGACCCCAAAACTAAAGATTTCTTCAGCTTTTGTCCACAATTCCAGGCTGGATTTGGGAAACAAAACAAACATACAGATCAAAATGACCATTAATCTTCTACATTCACATGATGACTATTTTAGCTCTTGAGGGTGTGAAAATGAAACCAAATGGACCCACAAGTAGGGTTACCAACAACCAGACTTCAGGATATGGGCACTACCTTGATCATTATGAGGTCAGGAGAAATACACAAGGAATCAGATGTGGGGGGAGATATGAAATAAAAGAATGAAAAGTCAGATGTGTCCTCCTTGATAGAAGTGATTAATTCTGTGTGTGTGTGTGTGTGTGTGTGTGTGTGTGTGTGTGTGTGTGTGTGTGTGTGCGCGCGCGCGGCCGCGCACGTGCGTGTGTGTGCGTGCATGCGTGTGTGCGTATCAGTGTGTGTCTCATCTGGCTCCAGAGTGGCTCTGTTCAACCGGCTGCGTTCACAGACAGTCAGCACTCGCTACCTGTCTGTAGACAGAGGAGCCTTCATAGCCAGCGCTCGAGAGTGGACAGCCTTCACTATCATGCTGGGTAGGGTGTGTCATGTGTATTACCTTATATCAGGGGTTTTCAACCTTTTTCATCCCAGGACCCTCCATTTATTCAGCATTTGAGCCACGGACCACCATTTGATGACATTTTAGCCCCACAGAGCCCAAATCTAAAGATTTATATTGCTTTTGTCCACAATTCCAGGCTGGATTTGGGAAACAAAACAAGCAAAACATACATTCCAAAATGGCTAATTCGGATGATGAATATTTGGTTTCAATGGACCTTGCGGGTCCATTGAAACCAAATGGACCCTTGCGGGTCCATTTGGTTTCATTTTTACGTTCTCAAGAGTTACATCTGGTTAACCAACTTAGCCTGGGGACCACCTGGAACCCTCTCAAGGACCACTGGTGGTCCCCGGACCACTGGTTGAAAACCCCTGCCTTATATGGATCCAATGGAGAGGACACAGGAGCATAATAAAACTCTCTCTCCTGTCAAGCAAAATGAAATGATGTATGATGGTCCTGGACTATTTCCAAAATGTAACATTTTCTGGTAAAACATAAGAAAAACAACACATAATAGTAAACATAACAATACTGCTGGTTGGTTGGTATTGTCAGATACTAGAATGTGTCCTAAAATCATGTTACCATCACTACATCCAAATTCAGTGGATTGGAGTTACATGGTTTTTGGCTATTGATACAAAGATTGTTGTTTTGTTTATCATTGTATCATTATACAATATAAACAAATAATAAACAGAGTATTCATCTCTTCTCACAATTAAATCTGATAGATCTCTCACAGTGTGAGAGATAGCTACAGTGACTATGGTTTGCCTGTTGCAAATCAACCTGTGAAAGATTGATTGTTAAATTCCTGCTCAAGTCTACCTAAGAAACATTGAAGCATCCTATGTTGATGTAGGCCTCCACAATATCAAACATTTACTTGTCTATATTTGTGCTGTCTGGATTAGCCTAAAGGAGATGGATGCTGGCTGTCAGACTAGTGGTCTCCCAGTCAAGGTGGTGGTCCTCCTCCCTGAATAAAAGCACTTACTGTCTTAGTGGCTCGTCACACACCCTGCTCTTTGAACTCACCCAGTCTATTAATTTATGTACAGTATGTTGTGTACTCTGTTGACTAGTGTGCCCCGACCTCCCACGATTAAATACACTGGTCAGACTTCGTCTGACCATGCCTAGCTCCATCCTGTACATCTGTCCACTCAGGCAAAAGCACACACTTGCAAATACACAGACTCTGTCGCGTCTGCATGCTTGGTGTAGATGGTGGGAAGCTTACTTATAAAAACGAATCCACTACAGTTACAAGTTACTTGATAAAAAATGTCAGTAACGTAATCCAGGTTACCTAATTTAAAAAGTAAAGCAACTGATTACTTTCAGGTACTGTTGGTTTTGGAGTTTTTAAGCAAAACTCTTAATTTGATTAAAAAAAAAGTTACTCCGTCAAGTTACACCGTCTGTGTCTAAATTAAATTGTAGTCATCTGTTTTTCTATGCTTGATCTATGCTTTGTGTGTGTGTGTGTGTGTGTGTGTGTGTGTGTGTGTGCGCGCGCGCGCGCGTGCGTGTGTGCGCGCGCGCGTGCGTGTGTGCGCGCGCGTGTGTGTGCCATGTAGTGGAGGAGCACATTGACCAGGTCGACTTTGTGTTGAACGAAGGTTTCATCTGCTATGGCTGTGTGGTCCAGTTAGTCTGCACTGACTCTGGAGTAGCACTGCCACCTATGGTAACACACACACACACACACACACACACACACACACACACACACACACACACACACACACACACACACACACACACACACACACACATGCGCGCACACATAGATTGCATTGCTTGGGTCAGCATAACCACTGACCCAAACATATCCTGTCTGAGCAGCACAAAACTCATGTTGGGAGCAGGGTTAGGGTTCTCTTTCCCATCTGTAGAGAATAAATAAATATTGTAGTGGTGGGATTTAAACCCCAGTGTGTAAGAGTGGAGGCACATTGGAGGTTCTAGCTGTCTTGCTATATTGCAATTTCGAACCACAAGGTCTTTGCCTCTCACGGTGTGTAGCCAACCGCTACCTACCAAGTCCTCCGTTTCACTGCAACCTTGTCTACACAGGTGTTACATAACCACCTAATCATAATATGGCTCTTCATCTCTACTCCCCAAATGCTAAACCAAATTCACATCCATACTCAAACCTCTGTAGCAAAGCCCTTACGATTGCTGAGCAGACTCTTTCCTTGTACAGAACCCCCTAATTGTTGTCATAACAACTCAAAGTGGATGGTTTTGGGGGGCAGATGGGTAACATATACCATCCCCAGATGTTGTTTCAGTTGAGGCCTATTGCTGTGGCTTGTTTGAACAGTGGGTCGTACATTTTCCTGCTGAGTCGCTATACCGTGATCAGCACACGCCTTCCGCTGTTTGGTTACGGTCATTTAAAGATTGAAGATGTTTGTGCATAATACATAGACCATTAGGTTACATGATAAACATGTACTCAAGTACATTATTGCAGTTCTACCGGTATGTCCAAAACTGTAAGATGGCAGTCCATCTAAGTGTGAAAGTCGCCTGTTGCGTTAACAAGCAGAATCCATATCTTAACTTTTCCAAGGTGATCATTTTGATCACCTTTGATCACCTTTGATCACCTTGGACAAGTTAAGATATGGATTCTGCTTGTTATTAAAACTTGATATACCGTATGTACTTCCAATATTGTGCAGTAGTTACAGTACATTATGTCTTATATAGCCATAAATGGCTGATGTCACATGAAATCAGACATCAGGGCATAAACAGGAGGTTTTCTGATCATACTCTTTGTGCATTGATTGTCCCTCCAGGTGCTCCGTAAAGTCAGCAAGCAGCATGCCATCTTGGATGTGGACGAGCCAGTCTCTCAGCTCCACAAGTGTGCTTTCCAATTCAGGGACGATCCGCAGTCCTACCTGTGCCTGTCCAATGAAACCATCATGCACTACCAGGTGGGCTGCTGCTATGAGTTGAAAATTACTATGGTTTTAAACAATGCTGCTGTCTTTCTAAGCACCACAAATGTCCTAACAGTAGGCTTTATTGGCAGTATCATTTCAAAAACTATCATAGTTTTTGGTTCCTTAGTGTTTCAGGTGTGCAAATGATATCCATCCGGAATCCCCTACCTCCTCAATCTGCAACATCGTAGATATTGGACCTGTATGTAGTTCTTTTCTCCCTCTCTGATATTGAACCCTGATTACTCCAATCCAGTCAGTTAAGATATTAAACCCTTACAGTATAGACCTTAATAGCCACTTGGAGGGAGGAACGGTTTCTCAGTGAATGATAATGGATTAAAGAAAACACAGCATGAATCTTGTGGGTTTAACATCTATTCACTTATTACAGAAGGATGATTGAGATCATCGCTCACACGCACACGTACAGACATTTCTGCCTGCACTTACCTTGTAATCTTGCTCAATGCGTTCTCAAAAAAAAAAAAAAATCCTGACAGCTGTGTGTGGAGTGAGTTTAGAATGACATTGTGGGGCAACAGCAGTAGCTGCGTGGTACGCATTGATACAACAGCAAACTGGTGGCCAATCAGAAGCCACAGGTCCATTTCACCCTTTTTACAAGTCCTATTTATCTTGGAGATATGGGACCTGTTCAAGACTGAGACCAAATTGCCAGCAAATCAGGCTGGAAACCAGGCTACTACATGCATACCAGGCTCCGATGTAACATTTTGAAATGGTGTTGGTTTAGTGGTGTGACAATTGTAGTTAGTTAGTAGCAGCAGTAGTAGTGTTCAAATCATTTGAAATATATATGCAGTTTAATTTGAAATATATTTGAAATGTGGTTGTTTGATTAAAAAGCCTACTTTCCTTAGTGGAAACACTCTGAGCCCCCCACCACACGGATAAAATGGAGTTTTTGGCCAGAACGTGATTGTGTTTCACTGAAGGAAAAAAAATCCCAATGAACGTTTATTTTTCTCTTGGCAATATTGGTAGAGGGCACCTGGTTGTTTTTACGGTAAAAAAGAATCGCGTCCATTTTATTCATGTGCTGGGGGGCTCTGAGTGTTTTCACTAAGGAAAGCAGGCAGATTGCATTGTATGTTACAGAGCTCCAATGCAAAGCAGTGGAGCTCTGGACCAGAGCTAACTTGACCTTACCCTTGACCTGTGTTTGATGTTCTTTATTACCATGTACAGCCACCTTTAGCCCTCATTTCTCTACAACAGAACAACCTGTGGGTAATCTATTCTAGGTGGTATTGTAGCTTAATTACTAGGTCAACATGTGCCAGACTACTCATCAACTGTGTGAGTAAGTAGAGTTCAAGAGGTGGAAAGAGTGCCGCAAATAAACTCAGGTGCACTGTTATTTGACAGATGTTTTATTCAACTTCCAAGGGTGATGTTTGTGGAAAAAAAAACAATAAAAGTCTAAAGAAGCACCCAAAAACATATAATTATAATGGATTAAGTGTAGGCAAACAAGAACTGCATGCCACTCTCATACTTAGAGTATGAGAGTGTGTCTGAGAACCCCAGAGATTTATCATTGAGGAACACAATGGTCGCTCTGCCTAGTACATTAGCGCAGGAGTTCTCAATGTTTTTGGCTGGGGTTCCCCGGAAATGCTTTGTTGTCACTCTAATTGGGTGTATAGAGCTGAGCAGTCCCTTGCCCCAGAAATGAATCCCCCATTCATTTTCCTCATAGACTTTTCGAAAATGATTTATACAAAGGCGATTACACCACAAAGCCAACTAGTTGTGACAAGTCATGACAACACACACACAATGTTTGTGTGTGTGAAAAACAAAACAAAAAGTGCTGAATCCTGCCCTTTTTTCTTCTTGCTAATTTTATATTGTATGTGTGCATATTCTGTTTGTTGTCGGGATTTGTCACGACCTGATTTTGCTTTGTCCACAGGGTATACATCTTTATATAAATAATTATATAAAGTATTTTTGGAAAATGAACAGAGGAAGTATTTCTGGGGCAAGGGCGACATCATGAGAGGGGCGGGACTGCTCAGCTCTATAGGCTATTATCGTTTATAGTTTATTGTTTTGTGGGGGGTGTTATTTTGACTCCTATAGATTTTCTGTCCCTACCCTTAATTGCTATAGATGACTGGATGTTAGAACGGCGACGCAAGCACAGAAACTCGAGACACGAGGAGACACGAACTTACGATACAGCAGAACTGAACACACTTTGTATTTTCAGGAGCATGTCATCCAAGCAGGTTTGGCTGGTCAGCAGGGCAATCTCCTGGAGCAGAGCAAGGGAGGGGTAGAGGGAACATATAATACTGGTGTTAGCAGTTTTTGTGATCGTCGTTAAGAGTGCAGCTTGACACCATAGTATTGATTGCCTACACCTGGACTACAGGGCACCACTCCATTGTTTCGTTTATACGAGCCACACAGGTTTTTTTCTATTATGTTTATCTAATTAGAGTTGCAAGACCAACCCTTGACAGTCCTTAAATCCAAACAGGAAAGTCTGATCTGATTAAACAATGTAAACTTACCAACATTGCAGCTGTGCGGAAAGAATGGGATATGCCAAGTTTTTGTTTCATAATAAAAGTCCACCGCAGACATGTTATATGAGCTACTTTCTGTCAATAAATTCCAGGTGTCTGAGTTTGGAAGCACACATTTAACACACAGCTTCCTGTCTTCTGCATTATGTGCAATTTTGAAACAGGTGGTGCGCATGCGGGACCACTGAGTGATTTATAACGAGCACTTTTGAACTCAAACATAAAATAACCAGGGACTAAATTAAAGACAATCAAGCATCTATATTTTCTGTCACCTTGCCTGAAAATAACAAGATGAGCATAATGACAAAAGTTGTAAAACTAACAAATGGAACCAAATGGATATTTAGTGTCCTGGGACTCTGTTCTCAGGCGCCGTCGTCAGGAATGAGGGATCACAACAGAGTTCTGCTGAACGACGGATCCTGTTGGACCATCATTGGAGTGGAATCAGTGGAATTCACCTTCAGCCACAGTCTGGCTTCTATTCAGACACCCGTCAGCCCAGTCCCTGTCATCTCTGGACTAGAGGTGAACTATACACACGCATGCACACACACACACACACACACACACACACACACACACACACACACACACACACACACACACACACACACACACACACACACACACACACACACACTTGTGGTGCTAGTTGTGATTGACACACAGACTGGGATCCAAACAGGTCTCAGCAGGGACATAACACTATAGCCCAGGGGTGGCCAACCTGAGGCTCGCGAGCCTCATGCGGCTCTTCAGCTGGTTACATGCGGCTCTTAAGGGGCTTCCACATGAAGCTGTCAAAAACGCTTGGCCTCATGGCGCAGTCATTCATTCCCTATACCAGTGGTTTTCAACCTTTTTTTCTACCAGGGCCCACCATTTATTCAGAATTTGAGCCACAGACCACTATTTTAGCTCCATAGAACCCAAAGCTAAAGATTTCCTTTACTTGTGTCAACAATTCCAGGCTGAATTTCAGAGAAAACAAAACAGTGAAACATACAGATCAAAATGACCATTAATCTTTTTTCTCTAGCAGTGTAGACTTGGGCTAATTCACATGATGAATATTTTAACTCTTGAGAATGTCATACTTTTTTGGATTGTAAACCCCGTTTCAAAATACATGTCTGTATGTTTCTATTTGCGACCGTGACGGCCGTCGCGGCGGTTTTCTAACCGTTGTGACCATTTGATGTGGCTCTTTGCCGTAACACAGTGAAAAACGTGGCTCTTAGTCTGCGACCGGTTGGCCACCCCTCTATAGCCCATGGGAGTCGACACCAAAGCCAATGCAGTCCAATTTTCATAAGTCAGTGTCCTGGTCATCATACTCCCACCTATCTATCTCCTGGACTCCCACCGTAATCTCATTCCTCAGTCAGAGTTCAGAGTTTGCATACCAGACCATTTTGATTGACTCTAATTGTCTGCTTAGTCTTTGAAAAGCCCTGTCGTGTGTAGTCTCAGGGTGATGCCTTTTTAAGGTCCCTACCCTAAGGGACAATATGGGGAGAACATGCAACATTCATCCACACAGAAAGGCCCTTTCACCAGTCTCACCCAGGTGGGGTTGGTGACACACAATCACACACACTATCACAATTAACAGTGCATGTGCCAGTGGCCTCTCTTGTGACATGGTACCCATGAGATGACCACCATTGAGATGACTAACTCTGGCCAATAGCCAGAATAGAGACAGGGTCAGGTAGGGTCAGTAATGACACAAGAATGTTCTACACTGGAGCTCAACATTCTGCTCTACTATTTCTCTGTTTTCGAGAGGCAGGCAAGGAATGTCGTGTGTGTGTGTGTGTGTGTGTGTGTGTGTGTGTGTGTGTGTGTGTGTGTGTGTGTGTGTGTGTGTGTGTGTGTGTGTGTGTGTGTGTGTGTGTCTTCTGCAGGTCAATGGTGGAGGTCACGTGGCCATGTTGGAGATCCATGGAGAGAACTTCAGCCCTCATCTCAAAGTGTGGTTTGGCCACAGCGAAGCTGAGACCATGTTCAAGTCAGTGTCAAAAACAAACTAACCCAAACATGTCCTTGTGCCTGTGGAGCATGCAGTGATAATAATCACAACACAGTAGCAAGACATAGAATAATATCGCATTGTTGGGTTGAAAGGTGGCCTAACTTTCAATTAATGACGTAAACCAATGAAACAGTGATAAGCTGTTTAAAAGTAAAAGCTAAAAAGTAGTTAGTATTCACAATTATGAATACTAACTACACAAACTGATACTTATGAGCTAGTTAATATTATAAACAATAGCTTTTTGTGTGTGTTTTTCTAACTATGAAGAATCATGTTTAGCTACAATAGTAGCTATACTCTCATGGATTCTGGTGAATATTATACACTACAGATTTTAAAACTGGAACTACCAGCATAGGCACCTATGCATTATGGACCTGAGATGGAGACTTTCCTTGACTCTTGGATCCCAGGTCTAGAATGGGGGTGATGTTTGCTTCCTCTGTACTTGTAAGTGGAGTCTCAGTGGGTGTTCCACCTCAGCAGCCCTTATTACCGGCCATCACGTGACCCATCTCAAAGCAAAAGGACATCTCCCTCTGACGTCAGTAGCTACTGTACCACAGCGGGCCCTCACTCACACCCCAAGTGCTGAGGCATGGTTAAAGTCTGGACTCTCCTCTTCTCGGGGTGAGACCGTCTCACCGCGAGGCTCTCCAAACACTCACCGTCGGCGGTGGAGAGGCAACCTGGACGAGGAGGAGGACTGTGTTTGCGTAACACAGTCGACCCACAATATGCTCTTTGTACGCAAAGCTGCAGCCAATTAGTGGTTGGGGGAACGTGAGCCTCCGCTGCCCAGTGCGTGGCGAGGAGTGTGTGTGTGTGTGTGTGTGTGTGTGTGTGTGTGTGTGTGTGTGTGTGTGTGTGTGTGTGTGTGTGTGTGTGTGTGTGTGTGTGTATATGTATAGGTATAGGTTTTGAAAGTTTGGAGACATTGACCGTGGAAATGTAAAGCTGAAGGTGTTGAAAGTGATATGTGAATGGGCGTTCAGAATGAATGGCTCATTGGAGTATCGTGACAGTGCTGTCGTGGGTCAATCCCACGGATGTCAGTCACACCAGTGCCCGTCGTTACAAAGCAGCTTTTGAGGTACCTTAATTGGTGCCATTGGAGATCTCATTTCATGGGCCCTTTTCTCTGCTGCTGAAATATGAGATACAATATCATTACTAGTGGATGAAAATACAATATTGTTTATAAGTGATACATGCCTTTCCCGATCTGATCAGGTCATCAGGACATGTGAATATGAATGTGACATATGAATGTGAATTCTTAAAGACATATCCCTTTCTGTTGCTGTACGTTTGATGCTTGGTAGTGTGACATTGTTCTTGTTCACTGACATTAGTGCAAAATAGTGATCCGTCAGTGGAAATGAATAAGCTTGGCTTATCCATTTCCACTGATTCAAGGCCCTGCATGGGTGTACCAGGCTGACAATTACATTGTATGTTAAAAAGCACAGAGAATGTGGAATGCTGAAATGCACATCAACAGTGGGATAGATTGTTTGTCATGTTATTCACCATATACAGTGGGAAAAAATGCTCAAAGTACCACATTACAAACATTACCACTAATTATAATTTATAAGTACAATAAAATCACAGCCAGTTTATAATGAGACAGAACAGGAGCCCTCTGCAGCAAATAGAAAGGTTAGGGGATATTTCACTCTCCCTACATTTAACTATTATCTGTATACATCACAACTCATCTGGTCGTGTCTGGATGGTGTGCCTTGCAGGTCCCCAAAGTCTCTCCTCTGCGTGGTTCCTGATGTCTCCGTCTTCAGCGAGGGTTGGTGGTGTCTGCGGCGCGTTCTCACCGTCCCCTTGTGTCTGGTCAGATCGGACGGCCTGATCTATCGCTCCGCGTTCAGCTTCACTTACACCCCGGAGCTCCAGCCCCCACCTCCCCCGCCTCCCCCACCGCCTCCCATCCGAACACATGGCGCAGCGGGGGGCAGGGGGGAGGGAGGAGGAGGAGGAGGTGTGAAAGAGGAGGATGAGCTCTTAGACTCCATCCATCAGGAGTTTACCAGAGCCAACTTTCACCTCTTCATTCAGAGCTAGCTAAACTGCAAATTGAAGCCAAACTACTGTAGGTTAACGTTTAGCTCTTTCAGCTCGTTCTGTGCTCGTTAGTTAGTGCTCTTTCTAATCAATGAATGCATCAGAGCCATCCATTTGATAGCTGTCAGAGCGTGTGTGCGCGCGCGCACGCGCGCGTGTGTGTGTGTGCGCGCGTGTGTGTGTGCGTGTGAGTGTGTGTGGATGTGGTTGAATCAACTGAACAAAGACTGCAGAACCATAGTTCCAGTATTGGAAACACATGTATTGTTTAATTTTGGTGTGGTTAGTATATTAGCATTTTACTTTGAAATGGAAGGCAACTACTGAATGAATCTGCTGGCTCTGCATATCTAAATTACCTTGATCTGAATATAGGACTATGTTTATGAACTATGCAGAGTTGTTTTATATTCGGCACAATATGGTAGTTTCATACAGTAAAAGTTCGGCTGGAGTTTTTTGCTTCAAGGGACCTGGATTTATTGTAGATTATACTGAAGTATGCATATTGACCCTAATTAAATTTACAGAATGTGCACAAAAAAGCCTTGCAGACAAATCATGTTGCAAAAATAAACAATGTGCACACAAGTCTCTGTGCCTTTATGTGACTTTATTTATTATGTTTCCAAGTTGTGTGTGCACAACTCAACGCAGCACGGTATTAATGCTGCACAGTTCAATTCTGAGTGATAATCTAACTCGGATTTTGAGGTGTATGCACAACAGTAATTCTAGCCCCCCTCATTTAAACCCTTTACAATAACACTTGAAGTGGCTTCAGCGGCCCTGTCAAGTCAATTACCTTGTACAAAGATTGCTCTGTGAATATTAACACTGGCCCTGACACGGGGCAAACAACTTGAGGGCCACACTTTTTCTTGACCCCAGCGAGTATAAAGTGCCCATTTATTCAGCATTCATCTGCACTGCGAGTGGCACTAAAACACCCAGATGCAGAAAATGAATTGTGAATGGCTCAAGGAAGGAACATAAAAAAGGAAAGACAGCAGAGATAAAAGAAGATGTATAGGCGGCGGAGAGGGAAACTTATGGGCCACTGTAATGAAACATAGCAAAACCAAAACACTGTACTGTTTGTGTCAAATTGAGAATGATATGGCATGATAACATTATGAATGTTATTTATGTAAAATACAGAAAATAAAAGGTCTGAAAGTATCTTGACACAAACTGCATTTTCCCCCATCCCAGCCAAATCCAAAATATCAAAATGTATTTAGACTGGCACTTTGTCGTTCTGGCTCAACTGAACATGTAATAATTCTAGCAGTGAAACAGTGAATCGATCCTTTGCTGGGATGTGAAGAGGAGTTTTGGCGTAGACTTCTGGTGACGTTGTTAATGGTAGACAGAAAGACAGGGAGTCTATTATTCCACTTTAAAGTCTGACAAATCCCATTTTGAGTTATTAAGAATAGTTGGATCAGCCCATTGTATGACTTAGAGAGACCATGAGTCTAGAAACCCTGTTTGATTAAAGGACCACTTCACCATTTTTCAACCAATATGCCACAATGTTTTTCTGCTCCGTCTGTGTTTCATGTAGGAGGGCTGTGGGCAGTTCAGAAATGCTCTTTCTATTCTTGAAAAATTCCAAATTGATAATGGAAGCCATTGTTTGATAACACAATTCTAAATATTATTACTTATATTTTAAATATTTTTATCCCACTTTCATAACCCATTTTTTCACCCAGTGTCAATTCCTCATGTGATCCTGGGCTCGACCCTCTGGCAACCTGGAGAGGCAGCGGACTGACCTCATGCTTCCTTCAATGCATGAGGAGTCCAAGCTGCCTTCTTTTCACCTGAGTTTCCCTGGTTGGACGTAACGTGTGGAAGGAACATGTTATTCCAACCAATTCCTGTCCCTTCCATCAGGCACCCCGGCTGGCAGTTTAAAGCCCAGGATTACTGCATGTTTTTTTGTTAGGGTGTCTACCCTAGCGGACACGGGGAGAACCTAGCAAAGTCCACACAGAAAGGCCCTTTCGCCAACCCCACCATGGGTATGGGCACAGATGACGTGACACACCGCCAACACCCACAGCGGTGTCCATAGTGGGAATCCAACCCAGGACCTTCTACATAGGCGGATTTAATGGGGGGAGCAGGGGGTGCACTGCACCCCCTGGTGGCCAGGGGTGAAATTGTTTTTTTATGTGGTATTTTCTTTTTTTTGTAATGAAATAAAACTAATTGTGTGAAATAAATCTGAATTGTATTGTGTTTTGTTTTACAATATAATAATTTTAGAGTAGGGTAGTAATGTCACATGATTGTATTTTTTGGTACTGACCCCTACTTCGAGTGCGACGGAAGTGAATGAGTTGGTCAGGTCACAGGGCACAAACGCGCGCCACGCAGGCCACACCATACCAACCCACCGGGCTACCTGACTAGTGTCAACTGAAAAATAAATATATTTCTTAAACCTCCACCGTCTACACCAACACAGCAGCAACTACAGCGGCCTCCAGACAAGAGCCACGACCCAACATGTACGTATGTCTTTCATTGATGAAAGGTAGCTACAAGATGGATTAGGCTACTATCGTAAACAAGTGTAATCTATCGTGAATACTTTTTTTTGCCCACCCCTAGGGGATTTATTCACCACTTGTTAAAACATAACGACAAAGTCGATTCATAGGCTAATAGTCATACTGTAGGTGTGTTTGAAACAATATGTCACTAATTATATGTCAAATACACACGTACGTAACAAAAAACTAACATAAAAAAGATAACTAGCTCCGTTATATCGGTGGGAGCCATTGTCTGGCTAGTGGGAGTAGTGGGAGTTTGCCGACCGGGGAGCGTCCGGCGTTGGGAGCAGATGTCTGGGAATCTAATCTATCTGACATGACTGTCCATTCAAAGTTATCAGCACTTTTGTAGCTGTAGTTGAAATGTACTCATGTCATTTAAACGGCATAATAAAACATTCAATTCAATTCATTCATTCATTCAGCGACGACCAGCAGCAGCGGCCGTCCGCGAGCAGCGCCGTTGGCACCGCGGTCGCGCCCGCCGCTGGCACCACAAAATAGCCACCGAGGCCGGGGCTTCCAACAGAGCAGCTGCCGCTCCCGCAGCCGAGCAGCCACAGCGACCGACAGCGACAGGAGAGCCACCGTGTCCGGGCCCAACAAATGCACCCAGCCCTGGCCCATCAACAGCATCATCATCTCCAGTGGATATGGATCATCGTAATCTTGGCGAAAAACATAGAAAGACCGTTGTTTCACTTGATCATCTTAAAAAGACTGTTAAAAAGGAGAACTATCCAAATATGTACAAGTTGCTACAGCTGTCATTCAAACTGCCCATTTGGGTCTGCTACGACAGAGAGAAGTTTCTCTGTCATGAGAAAAATCCGAAATTGGCTGCGTTCAACAATGGCAGATGCAAGGTTTTCTACTCTGTCCATTCTAAACATTGAGTCTGATTTAACATCAAAGCTGTCACCGGAGATGATCCTGGACATTTATGATGGACGCAAAAAAGGCGCCTGCACTAGGTGAGACATGATCTTTTTTTTTCACCATGCTGCTGTATTGATTGATATATGTGCGCGGCCGTGCGCTCTGTGACTGTGAAATTGTTCCCTGGCTATCTGTGCTTGTTGTGTGACTGACGCAAGTAAACATTTTATGTTTGTGTTGTTACCCTGATCGTTTTGAGTCGCTGGCCTATTCTTACTGTTTTACACAGTGGAGTGCAAGTGCACATTGTTTTGTATTTGGTGAGGATTAAAGTGGTCTAATGGAACAGCAGTACTTGTTATGTGGTCTTTAGTATTCCCTCCTTTATCTGTCACTTTGCCAATGATTAATACGCACAGGCCTCGCAGCAGTGGTTGGACTGAGTGTTGATGTTGGTTACAAAAACATGAACGTAGTGCTGCTAGACGTTGTATGGAGGTGGCTTGTGTGCGTGTGCGCGCGCGCACTACGCGTCGCGTGCGCATCCAGTACGTGCGCGCGTGCGCAGTGCGCGTCGCACTCGCAGTCTCGCACCCCCTGCGTCCGAAGTCAAACTGCGCGTATGAGTATGACCTTTTAGGTGACAGCACTAACCACTGTGCCACCGTACCCCTATTTACCCCATTTACTTATTTTAATTCTTCCCTGTTCTTCCTGGGCTGGACTTGCATACATTACTACAGCAGCAATCATTTGGGGAAATATATATATGGATAAACATAGACAATGTCTTGCATGATGGTTGAACACTTAATGTTTCTGGGGCTCAATGAGCCAGAGCTTGGCCCATGGCAGACCTATTCATTATTTTTATTTTGTATGGCCTCAGTCCAGCCCTAATCAACAGGTCAGGCGGGGCTGAAACCAGCCAGGGCGGGTCAAGCTTGCAGACCTCTAGTGTGAAGTTGACCACCTGATGCATGGCTGCATCAGTTACTGCTCGGCAGTATGTTACTTAGTATTTCTTATTGAAATGTAATGGTATTAATCTGTTAGCGGTAATGTAACATCTTGTGAGAGTTCACATTTTGATTTAGTTTCATATATATAATGAATTTCAGAGGAATTCCCTGAGAGCACATTTTATTTTTGCATTTTTTCCCTTCAACAATATTGTCTATGATGTAGAGAAGATGATGTTCTGAGTCCATGCTGTGATTTCTGCTCCAGCTGTCTTGGCGAACAGCAGGAAGATATTAATCTACTGACCTGAGTAGACCTCTGCAACAAAGCTGTCCTGTGTTGTATTGTGTGTGTGTGTGTGTGCGTGCGCGCGTGTGTGCGTGTGTGCGCGCGTGTGCGTGCAAGCATGTGTTCGTGATTGCGTGCATGTGCGTGTGAGAAAAAGAGAGTAAAAGAAACAGTGAGAAATTCTGTCAGTCACTGAGTAGTCTTAAGTTGTAATCAGTACTGACATTTCATGTGTGCGTGTGTGCACGTGCTGTATGTGCATGTGTGTTTGTGCAGTGTAACTGGTATCCAAATATCCAAATCGTAACAGACTTAAATTTATGCTGGCATGCTGGCAAGTTTGAAGTTCTTATACTTTGCTAACCTAATAGCTTCTCAGTGTCACAAGTTCTCAACTCTATTCAAAAATAGCACATAAGACAATCTTTTGTGGGAATCCAGATTCTGTGCTTTCCACTGCACAGACACTATTAAAGGTCATCAATGGTGTTTAACTGTGTTTGCATTGAGTATTTTATCAAGAGACTAGCCAATCAAGGACAAAATGTTTGTTTTAGAAAGGGGCTTTTTAAGTGTCTCCATTGAATCTGGCTGCAACAAAAAGCAAAAAAAAAAAAAACAGGCAGATGTAATTTTGAGAAACTATTGCTTTGGGCACATTCACAAGCTCTGAGACAGACAAACATACAGATGGCAATTTTATTTTCTTCAATTGGGAAAAACGTTCCCAGATATTTATTTCCAAACCCATGTTAGAATGCTTGTATCCAACAACACTATTGCGTGTCAGGAATGATGAATATTGAAGGCATAATATAGTAGTTTCACCTTCATTAATTGGTTAATCATATACTGTATATAATGCAAGGTTGACGCACTGCTGGGCATCATTATCTTGGGGTGCTCTTGTCATGTTTTAAACAGGGAGCCTTATATTTAAATAAATGTGTCATGCTTCCTTCAATGCATGATGAGTGCAAGCCGGCAGGTTTCCAGACTGAACTTGATCTGCGCATGTCTCTAACAAGTGCACCGCTCAATGGATTAAAAGAGGAAATACTCCTGTAAAATTAATACGTCAAAGCTGTAGCTATACCTCTCCTTCAATGCACATTACTAAGGATCATTTATGCCGTTGCCCTTTGACACTAATTCTAAAAGACAATTTAGAAACATATTTTATAGCTGTTTATACAGTAAGAGTTAACAGTCTTTTGTTCCTATTTTTACCTGTATTGTGCTATAGATCTGTAGTCGGCCAGCAAATCTACATGACCTCAAACCTCATACTCAGATCTCTATAATGGAGCTGTCCATTTAAACTAAAGTTGCTTAAATCTGTCTGCCTGTCTGTCTGTCCAGTTATTTTTTGCTTGAGTCTTCAATGCCGGACACAGGACCTTGAGTTTTCTTTTTTCCTTTTCTCTTGTGTGTCTTTCTTTGCTTGCTTTCTGCTCAGAACAGCCTTATACAAACAGCAGTATTGAAACCCTGCCTGCAGGTTTGTTCACCGGTCTATAAAAACCCCGACCTTCCACACAGTCAGGCACCTCCTGGCAGGCCATAGCTCACACCCCCAAGCATCAGCCCTCGGCTACCAGCCCTCCTACTCTGTGTAAAACCACCGGTCTTAGCCCACTCCCCCCTGAGTCAGAACGTATCTTCTTAAACCCACACTAGCAAAAACCCCAATGTCCCAGTCCCTCCTTGTTGAGAATTTCCACTAGGGGTTCTCCGACCCCACTTTGAGAACCACTGCCTTAACACAGGTGGAAGAATACTGCTGTCAATATGCCATGTGTTGTATGTCACATTTATGAGTGTATATCTTCCTTTATTGGGTGTTACCTTTAGGCGACTGTCAACAATGTGACCAGTGTGTGACTATGGGCACGTGACCGTGTGTTGTGTAGGTATGTGTATGTGAATGGACAGTATATTGACTCTGAAAGAAGACCTATTTCCTGCCAGGAAGCACCTTTTCCCACAGGGACACTACCAGGAAGTATTCACACACACACACACACACACACACACACACACACACACACACACACACACACACACACACACACACACACACACACACACACACACACACACACACACACACACACGACAGAAAACGGTACAACAACAAAAACACAGGGTTGTGTATACCGCTTGTGATGTTACATTGAAAAGACTATTGTCTTCCATTTAAGTAATATCCATCTGCTCCATCATGCTTTTTGGCAATATGGGAAAACGTCTGTTATGTGTTTGACTGAGTCTGAGTAAGTGAATGATTCAGAGGAGGAAACGTAATTACCATTGTTTCCATTCACACAGTATCACATTTTGTCTTTATTGCACATGTTCCCATAATGCTGTTTCCCCTAAAAAAAGAGAGATCAATGGGATCAAGGCTGGAAAAGAAAGGACGAGTACAGGTGCAAATAAAGGGTTTCTATAGTGTGGGTCTTAGATATTTACAAGCGTTTGTCACATTATGGCCTCAGTCTTGTGCAACATATAGGCCATCGTGTCTCCATGACCCAGACATTAGTTGAACTAACCTGAACTGCCAACTGCCCTAAGTGTTTGCTTGTAGCTAGCACTGCTGTGCTACCACATCACAGCTAACAACAGAGACACAGCGCTATTGCATTAGGTCAATCCTGGACAAGCTGCTGGCTCCCCTCCTGCCTGTGTGTGCGTGTGTGTGTGTGTGTGTGTGTGTGTGTGTGTGTGTGTGTGTGTGTGTGTCTTTGTGTCTGACGCGCATGCCTTTCTCTGTTTATTCATGTGTGCACGTTGTCCCTGGAGAGATGTATCCAGCTCAAGGGTTTAGCAATAGGATGTGAAGGTCGCTAAGCTCCTCTATAGGTCAACATATAGGTCAACAGTAATTAATACTAAACACGCATGCACACACACACACATGCACACATGCACATCACACACACACGCGCATGCATGCACACACACACACACACACACACACACACACACACACACACACATACACACACACACACACACACGTACCAATCAAGTCAGGAACGATTTAAGTTTGTAACGAACAATGCTAGGAATGCCTGCCCCACCCAGTTATAAAGAAGCCTTTGTATTACTCGCTATTTGCTGTCAGAGAAATAGCATACCATACTAGCATACTTCTGATATATAGACTAAATTTGTTAACAGTTCATGGAGTTCTAATGGAGTTCCATTATACAGTACATATGCCCATTTACAGTATATTGATGCAATGGCACAAACATTAAAGAGACTGCATTGAGGGCAAATCCTTGGCAGCTGACCTCAACAGGATCAATTAAAAGCAGTGGGACGTTACATAACTAAAGCGCTATGATTGACCTAAACACATTATACAATATGGTTGGTGCCACTCTAGTGCGGTGCATAACTTGATACATTTGGCTTGGATGTCAGCAAACATTGGCTGTCTGTCGCTAAGACATCTGAATCCGACATTCAAAGCCTTTGAGTCATTTGTGCATGATGGACGATATATGTGAGCTCATGAAACATTTCTCACAACTCTGTGTCAGGGGAAACTCGTAAATTCTTCCTGCTCGCTGATCTTGCTCCCTGCATGACCTGTCGCTTTTTGCTCAGCTGTGTTAACATATCCTCTGACACAGAGTAATGTGATTGTTGTGCAAAATGGCATCCATATACTGTATGCAACAGACACAATCAAATATACAGTATTTTGTATGAGCATACACAAATGCATGTGTGGAAAATGTATTACTATACAGACGGGAGGCTGGTATACAGTGAAGGAAATTAACATATCGACTGTCTGGCCTTGGAAGGCCTCGGGATCCCCCAGGAGGAATTGAAATTTGTATTGGAGATTTAGGCTACAGTACAGTTGTAGCACAAATCAATATAAAGTGGATAACTGTGATTGGACAAACACCTACTGTAAGTTAAGCTTACACTTGTAAGCAAAATATTCACCACCCCAAAGAGAAAATAAAAATATACAAGGAAGGGAAAATGGGGCTGGGTTGGGGAATCACATTTTACGGAGTCCAGTTTCGAATTGCCCTTTGAGAGTGGTTCTAAAGGAGTCAAGGGTTTTGCATGTCTTAATGATTGCTGGTAGGGCATTCCACATAGGGCACAGGAGCGAAAAGAATTAACTGAGAGGTAGTGTCAGTTTTACAAACGAGAAGAAAGTGGTATAAGTGTGAGTCTGTTTTCCTATTAAAGTAAGTAAACCTGTATTAAAACCAGTGAAGAGTAAATAAATCCCTACTGTTTGTTTCGGAACACGCAAGCTATAGGTTCCCACCGGACAGCAACGATAAATTTAATTAGATTATCCTTGTCTATAAAAGTAACTGCATGTGGTCTTCAACAGTAGTCTCTCATGGTATACGGGCTGTCCCTTCTCTCTCTAACCCCAAACCTGCACTTGTTGTTTTCCACAGACCACCTGAGTATAATCTCCATTAACTGTCATTAGCATTCCCATCATATTTGCCTCGCTCCATTAGCTACTGGCTATTCTGCCCAAAGTTGTTCTTCTGTCTGGACCAGATGGGGTGATTCCTCATTCCTTGACTAACTGTCAACTGGACAGTAACAAAGTATATTTTACTTGAGTACTGAATGCCTCCTTAAGTGTATAAAAAACTTTTTGAAAAGGCCTATGGGGTAGCCTACTTTATTTATTTGTATACATACATACTAGGGCATTCACTTGTCGACTAGTTGCCCCTTCGACTAGTTGCCTAGTTTACTAGTCGACTAGTTGCCTAGTTTACTAGTCGACTAGTCGACTAGTTGTTAATGCACCAGGTATTAAAAACAATTATATTAAAAAAGAAAAAAGATGGGGGCAGGAAAGGGGGAAGCCTTGCCCCTGACCTCCTGGGCTCCCGGCACTTGTTTTAAGCCAGGGGCAGACCCTACTCGAAGCCAAGCACCTTTCTGGGGCAGAGGCGAGCGTCGCGCTCTTATTATTATAATGTTTGTTATTGTAAAAGGAAAACTACACTGGTGACTATAATCCAGCTAAGATTTATGTTGTAACACTAAAACAATATTAATGATAAAAATAATAATACCTCAGTTTTTATTGATTTCTTATCGACTAGTCGACTAGTAAAAACGAGTTCGACTAGTGGTTTTACTTATTGACAATCGACTAGTCGACTAGTTGGTTAAAGCCCTAATACATACATACACACTGGCGAAACGAGCTGAGGATGGGCCCTGGTGCAAGAATATTTTGTAGGCCCCTATCATTGCCATAAACGAGCAACTCTTACGCATGTGCGCGCACAAACACACACTACAGCTATACTGTATACAGTAGACTAACAAACGTGCCTGGCTACACAATTATTCCATTCATTTTCATTGATCTTTATTGGCAAATGGCCATGAAACACACACACACACACACACACACACACACACGCACGCACACACGCACGCACGCACGCACGCACGCACGCACGCACGCAGCATTTTCAGAACCATAACAACATGGACAGATGCCAAGCTCTATCTCTATCCTCCACCATTACTAATATCCAACAGCCTGCACTGACCTGGGCTCAAACATGATGTCCCCAAACTATTACACTCACACATTCACATTATATCCAACGCCAACAAAGCTGGTATGCACTTCCACAGTATAAGCAACAAGCATCAAGAACACAGCACATTACATGATTTACAAAGACAGCAAACTGACCGCATTAATGAATGTGACTGTGTACTCACTCATTAGAAGGTCATTTTACGGGTAGTGGAGATGTATTTTTCTGAGAAAGACTTTTTTGTTGTCTCTGAGAAACGGTCCGGCAGGCCTACGGACTAGTTGCTATTATAAAGCTTTTTGTCTTATCGGTATGCGGTGTCATGTCGTATAATCCTCGATCTGTGCTGGGGATTCGGGGTTCATTATCTGCAACGCGGCCGCCGCGCGCGGGGACATTCATTTTCACCGACACTGTGTCCGTGCGTGGCCGCGTGGAGAACTGTCACAGGGCGGTTGTGTTGCTGAACTCGTTGGCAACTCGAGTCCAGCGTGTCGCCGCTCTGTGAGGCAGGATCTGGGGTAGCTGCTAGTGCCCGGTGCGGTGGGGCTGCAGGTGCAGCAGGAGAGCCGATACTGATACAAACTTGTCCAATTTGGTCATTTTAGCTTCATTTACGCTTCCCGCTGCCGACTGCTCTCTTTCCATTCGCCTTTGGAACCACTTTCATGACTTTTCTTGAACATGACACTATGCTACGCCGATGCTTCAATTCAACCCACTCGCGCTTTTTTTTTTGTAGTTGACACTTTTTTTTTTGTTTTGATTTGTTTTAAGAGGAACTGACATCAGAACACATTCACACGTGAGTGACAGTTCACAGGTACCAATTTGATTGGACAATATCATTACCCCTCCCACTGCTAGGCCCGGCCACTCTCAGGTTTAACCCCCTAACGACCAGGCCACAGGTCCATAACAGTCGCAGGGCCCGCTGTCAGCGGCCTTTCTTTTCTTTTCCCCCCTTCCGTCTCAGTAGGCCCCCAAGGGGCCTGGGCCCTGGTGCACCGCACCGGCGGCACCGGCGTAAAATACGCGCCTGTACATACATACATACATACATACATACATGTATACATACATACATTAATTTACTGTATGTATATCGCCATATGACCATTAAATACACAGTCATTATTTTTTATTGTCATTTAACATTTTCCTTTTTTTGTAGTTGATTTCTGATCACTTGTTTCAGTATGTTATCCAAAATCTTTTCATTAGAAAAAATACAGTACTTCCATGACTCAGGGGATGAATCGGTACTTTGGTATCCTCATACCAATAAATACCATTCTCCCCCTGCTCTCCTGTCCTTTCATCTCCTGGTCCCAAAGCCCCCCATCCCCTGCCTGTCCATCATAGTGATGTCAAGGTGATGATTTACAGGAAGAGGCTCGTGGCAAGACCTTCCAGGGAAACAGACAGTGGGCCCTTTTATTCCACTGTAATACACACACACACACACACACACACACACACACACACACACACACACACACACACACACACACACACACACACACACACACACAGCCTGGGCCCCTGAAACACATACACACACTGCCCACAGAGACCACGGGGCCCCACAGTCACACATGCTGTGAATTGATATGAACTGGTCTCAATAGGTGTAGGGCCCTGCATAAGCTACTGTTGACCCTGGCCGCACAAAAACACATCATGAGATGGATATGCATGCCCATGCAGTATACTGTATGAACACGCATATTCGCTCTTACACATGTGAGTCCTTAAAAGTCCCTGCAAGCGTAATTCTGCATTGTATTATTCCAATGATTTGATAGAGTTAATTCATATCTACCAACAGAAGCTGGAGATCAGAACGTCAAGAATGTTTAATGTGATATTATCACCATAGAGTTGATCATTTTTGTGCTTGGTTCACGGACCGTGAAATAGTGATCTGTTTTGGTAATATCGTATTGGTAATACAAAGGGGAAACTGTACAAGAAAAGATTTGTTAATGTTACAGACAAATGGTGTTTTGTGTAACAATATGGAACTATTTTGAAGCTTGTTAAACCACCATAGGTTCAGACCTATAGGAATTGTTCCATTATGCAGTTTGCATGCACTCCAGGATTTGTCTCTTTACGATAGATATAGAAATAGAAAGAGTGGTGTGTGTGTGTGTGTGTGTGTGTGTGTGTGTGTGTGTGTGTGTGTGTGTGTGTGTGTGTGTGTGTGTGCGCGCGCGTGTGTGCGCGCGCGTGCGTGTGTGCGCACGGGTATGATGTACATGGGGTGGGTTCTTGAGTGAAGAATGGTGGTGTGTTACTGTAGAAGAGAATATAAGAATGGGCCCTTTCATGTGGCTTTCCATTTCTCATGAGAGGGCAGGATGGAGGTGGGATGGAGGGATAGAAGGATGGATGGAGGGATGATGGAAGGATGGAGAGAGGGGAGGGGGGGTGGAGGGATTGGCCAATGAATACGGGAAAGAAGGTGTGTTCCACAAATCCACGTGAATCTCTCTCAGTTTGAGGTTTCCCAGGCAGCACATGATAGAGATTAGGACACCCGTGGAACAGCGGGCCTTTCACTTCGGTCTCGACCCGCCGTCTCCTTCCTCTTTGCATTGTGTGTGTGTGTTTGTCTTTTCTAATGATGAGTGGAAGGCGAGTGGAAGGGCAGCAGAGGAAGAGCCAAAACCTCCTGCTCCCGTCGGGCGGTCGGACACGTGAAGTGTGGACGCTGCAGTGCATGCCATGCACACCTGGGAAGAGATCTGCCCACACCTCCATGCCTTCTTCTGGTACAATGCTTCTCCATGGGGGAACGCCACCAGGGGTCCTTGGGGCGGGTTCAGGGGCTCCCCATGCAGTAAAAAGCGTTGGCACAGCGTTAAAGTCATGCTACTCGTTTTTAAGCCTGTTGTTGACTCAATGGAATAATCAACAATGCTGTGTGATTGTGATTGACCTCAATTACTTTCTGTTGCTTGTGCATGCAAAATGTGCAAATACATACATTGAAGGTTCCTTCATATACAATGGCACCAATCCTAAATATTGCTGTTTATTTGATATATATACGGTATACAGTAGGTGTCTCTCTTGCTCTCTCTCTCTCTTTCTCTAACCAACCCTAATAAAAATGCTGTTTTAAAGTAGGCCTACACAAACATAATATCTCATCCAGTCACTGCCCCATGGAATGTAAATGACTGAGCTGTTAAGCTGTTATAACTTGAGAAACTGTGAGTGTCAGGAAGAGGGGAAACTCCCTGGTACAGTAGCTACTTTCAGAGTAGAGGCGACAGAACGTTTATTACACAAATCATTACAACACTGGCATAACATACAGTATATTTCAACTGATTTTACGTTAATTGTACTCTGCCAAAATACGTGTGTTTTACTTGTTAATGTGCTCACAGTTAACTATGAAATCTTGTGTTTTTTTTTGTCACTCAACATCCCCATACAAGGGGAAAGCACCATATATTGTGCCCAGTATTGTGATATCACTGACATCAAGGATGATAGCAAATCAGGGATCACAACATAATAAAAGCAAATGGCTGCTGTCACAATTAAGCCCATATGGAGATGCCTGATGTAGTATAGGGATATAAACCTGTTCTGACATTCCATATGTTGGTCACTCCAACACTATTCAGTGTCTCCCTTTTTACTGATACCGGTCCATTTAAGGTTATTTGTGCAGCCGTGCCCGGCAGCCGGCAAAAACTAGAGTTCTCAAAAAGCCCAGCTCTACCTCTGCCCTGTACACTCAAGACATTACTACCGCTGCCGCCTTTAGATGTCATATACTGTATGGAGCTGACCGCTTATGACCTTATATACAGTATGTTGATCTTACTTCATCAAACCCTGTACACTCATGCTCCCTATACGGCCAGTGAACGCAACCTCACCTTTCAGGCTTTTTTACACAGTGATTCGAACATCATCACATTTGCTTCACAGATTAATTATTTTAGCACTTTCGTTCTCCAGACTGTGTGTGGGTAGCCTTTAAAAACTGTGTGAGGCAACAGACTGATCTCCATTGCACCCTGCATGCACGCACACGCACACACACACACACACACACACACACACACACACACACACACACACACACACACACACACACACACGCACTTGAGTCGATCAGATCACATGACCATAGCGGTGACCAAACTAAAGGGCTAAATAAATGAATGAGCGAACTAAACGGCACATTAGCTCTTCTCTCATCCGCTGGGCTAACACGTGGCACAGGCACAGTTAGAACATTCACTGACTGTGAGATGATGAACCTCTGTGGGTTCGAGCTTTATCTCCCATTTATTCTGTTTTATTCAGGATGGAATTATAATCCACCTTTCATCCAAGCCATTTCAAACTACACAATTTAAATTTCTGTTTGAACAGGCACACCCACATCAAAGCATAGCCAAAACTAAATGATGCAAGAGGTTTCTCAGCTGTTCATTCATGGACAATTGTATTTATTTCATTTTTATGGCAAGCTTTAGCTGGATGAGTGCTAGACATTCTTCAAAATGTACCAACAGTATTGCATAGATTAAGCTATGTAATATTATATTGCAGGGTTCTTCCTGGGTATTTCATTTATATCTACACTTACTGGCACTTGTATGTGAGCAGTGTAGATTTCCTAGTCTAATTGGGATGCAAGAGGTAAGCAGCGTCTGGCCAAAGTTGATCTGAACTCTCTTTTATCATTATCTATCTTTTAGCTATATTTTCCAAACAAAATAATCATTGTTCTATTTTTTTTGTTTTCTTCAACCATGAGAATAGGACTGAGTCTTGTCCAATTAGTAAGGGTTGATGGAAAACTTTAAATCTATTAAAACCAGGATAACATCTGTGAAGAAATAAGAAGTCTCAGTGGATGGTTAAGATAAGATAATAGTTAAGTGCTGAACCCAGCTTCAATGACTGCTAGTACCGTATTATTATGCTATACAACATTTTATTTGCTGTGGTCTGTGATACAGCTTGACCAAGGACATTGATTTTAACCATAAATGCACAAAGTGAATTTGTGCCAGGACTTCGTTTGTGCAGTATTTGAGCTCTGGCACTACAGGTAAGGTTTATGTTCTTAGACCGTAAACTTCATTCAGATGGTCCCAAAGGACTCTATAGAACACTTGGCCTCCTCCTTCCCCTCTACATCAACTCTTTTTGTGAGCTTGCCTTGGAGAACTGCTGCTTTTCTATTCACACAGTTCCTTTCATAGAATCCACTAGAATGTCTGGTCTGATTGTCTGATCCTCAAATCGCCCTACCCCACCCACACTTAAACTGTTATATTGGAAGTGTCAATAATGTGTCAATCATTTAACTGACTTCAATCACAGCTACTTCTATCCCACATGATGCAGGTGAAAATCCTTTACGCCTTCCTCATCCATCTGTGTTCATCCAGGATATCCAGGAAAGGATTAGTCCTGTTTTATTGAAACATAGGCGTACTGTATTTAAGCTGCAGAATCATATAGTCTCAACTGACATTTTCCTATATTGAAACCGGGCTGGAAAGAAAATGTTATAATATGTGTTACACATGTTGTGGGGGATACAAAAATGGTATCATTGTTTCACTGACTTATGGTTCAGAAAATATTATCCAAAATATAAACTAACTGTGTTATTGCTATCAATTGGGTTGATTTTAACCCACTGTATAATGTAAATGGCATCACTCCAGTTTTAATAATTACTGGTGTAACTGAAGGGAAGGAGCATCTGTTACATACAAGACAAATTAGACAAAAAGAAAAGAGGGAAAGAGATTATTAAAAATAATTGAGGGATTAATGGGAGGATGATGAGAGAGGGAGAAAAAGGTTCTGCATGGAAGGAATAAAGGGGAGCTTAGATAGACGGGTTTAGCAGAGGAGGAGCGTAGGGGTCAGAGTGGTGGACAGGTACACTATCAGAGAAAGAGACGTATGAGAGATTGAAGAGGCAGACAGACAGCATTCAAAATCATTTGTTGCTGAGCGTGAGGAAGAAAGAGACAGACAAGGAGAGTGAGCCTGTAGCAGGTAGGGGTACTGTACTCTACATTGAGTGCCATCCGTGTGTGTGTGTGTGTGTGTGTGTGTGTGTGTGTGTGTGTGTGTGTGTGTGCGCACATGCATGTGTGCTTGTTTTCTTTGGCTACCTTTGCTCAGATATGGGCAGAACCCTCAGCGACTGGACTGCTGACAATGCACCAAGTGTCCCTGACTCCAGACCTGGAGGAGATTATGTAACATGCACGTACGCACCACCACATATTAGTGTGTGCGCGCGCGCACATACACACACACACACACACACACACACACACACACACACACACACACACACACACACACACACACACACACACACACACACACACACACACAGTGAACCCAGTGATACCAACTGCGGTCCAAGAAGTTTAGACTTCACTTGTGATCAGTAACAGAAAGGAAAGTACATTTTGTACTTTGAGAAAGCTCATCATCTCTCATCTGTAATGATTGAGCATGTCTTGTCAATATCCGTCCTGATTTAAAGAGAGGGGCCAAGTTACTGCAAATGTCCTTGGGAAAACAACTGGACTGTACCTTGTCCACTCAGTAGCCTTCTAAATAAGCCAAGAAATACAATGAATTCTCAATGCTGTGGCTCCACCTACTGACCGACTAATAGAGTTACAGTAAACACCTGAGGCCCAGAACAAAACGGGATGATGTAGGCAGGAGGTCTCTTACACTCAGATTGTTTGAACAACTCACCACAGAGGACATGGCGCTCGGCCTTTCAGAAGTCCAGTTGCCTGTTGCCTAAAAACCCTGACTTTTATTCATGCTGTTCACAATTTTCATCCCAGCTAAGCTATATTCTGTTGTCACGTCACAAATGTACAGGTCGGAGGGGTGTGTGAATTCTGTGAAATGTGCGAGCTCCAACGTTTCTGTTGTTTTCAGAAAGAGAAAAGATGGATGTAGAAGAATGAGGTAAACCAGGTTAGTGTATCAATGCCATGTAGGAATATTGAATTTGAGAACAGACCAGTTGCATATCAACACAAGAAGTCCCATGATGCAGGTAGCTGTTATGGATGGCCATGTTAGAGAGTTCCATAGAGTAGGTAATAGTTCTGATGTTCGTGTACACTACCCGGAGGCCGGAACAGCCCTGTCACGTGGTTCGTCACGTGACTATGCAGAGTTTCTATGTGTCGCAAATAAGAGCTATTTTAAGGTATGTATGCAACCGACACCTGGTTTAAAGTATTGTTCAGTCACGACTAAAGTCTTTGTAATGTTTATCTTGTACTAAAGAACGACTAAAATAAAGGGATTTAAAGTCTTTAAAGCTGGACTGATGCGATGCCTGAGTCCAATGCATTTGTGCATATCCTAGGCCTCCTCTCGCAAGACGCCCTGTATTGCAAGAATGTCAATTCCCAGCAGTGAATGTGGTGCTATTGGTCTTGGAGACACTAGTATTCTGTATTATACATTGTTTGCAAAACATATGACAAAGTAGCCATGCATCGCATGACACTCGTACTTCACAAGCATCATACAGTGACTTAATCCAGTTTTATGCGAATCGCTTCATTTACATTCAAAACGTGTACATAAACATTTCAAATATAAAGTACGAATACATGTTTCTATGGGTGCAGCGCCTGGTATGCTGCTTTCTGCACATCGTGTCCTAAAAGTGAAGGTCCGATAATGAGCTAAACTAACCAGAAAATCAAATTCCACAGTTTGCCAGGGGAGCTGCCAGGGAAGCACTGATGCTTTTCAACCTGTAATATGACTTTATGTAGCAGTAGTTCTAACCAAAACATAACAATAGAATTGTTCATAGTGGTTAGCCTATAGCTTTGGTTTTATTGGCTCAGCATCAGATTTGAACGGAAGACCCTATGGTGTCATTTGCATTTCTATTTTGTTTTATTATTATGTGTTGTTTTACAGCAGGAGTCGATAGGAGGATGTGGGGGTTGCTGCTTCATCTCCCTATATGATAAAGGGCCTGAAAATGTTAAAGGTTTAGGGGATTTCAGAAGCATGGTGAAAAGTTTCTTGAAAGGTTGTTGCATGATAGTGCTATGAAAACTCAATTCCCCTATGGATTATTGATCCAATGTGTTAAAGAGCATCGTCATGGAACTACCTGTTGTTGTCGCTAAACAAGCGCAGCTTAATAACGTTGACCTTCACAATGTTTTCTCCACAGACAGAAGAGCACAGTTTCCTCTGTGGGATTAATGTTTCAGTTCAGAGGCCTTCATTAAGGTCATTGTTTTCATACACAACATCTCTTGATGGTGATGTTTAATATCCTCTCTCAACAGATTTACTGTTTACCAGATCTCAAGTGTGCTTGTGCGTGTGTGTTTGCGCGCGTGTGTGTGTGTGTGTGCATGCGCGTGCGTGAGTGAGTGTTTGCGCACGTGCACGGCTACCACAGTACAGATAGATGCTCATGCACTCCCTCAAGTCTGTTGTTATGGTGGGAGCAGCCCTGCAGTAGTCACACAGGGGAAACATGTTCTCTGTTCTTCACACTAGTAACAACCACAAAGTAAAGAGTAGTGTAATGGATTACATTTGCCCAAAAAAACAAGAAAAAGAAAACAAAAATGAATACTCCTGGATGCAAGACAGTTAACTCAGCCATGTTAACCAGTTAACTCAGCCATGAGGTAACCAGTAAAAACAAAAGCCAAGTCCATTTGGTTCAAATTCGCCAAATGCAGGTGAATAATTGTTGTACATCGGCATTACTTAAGCTAATTTTAAATAAGTCTACAAAGTTAGAGAATGTAGAAAACATTCTACTAAGACAAGGTAGGCACTGGCTATTTGTCACATAAGCCATTCCCTGAAATTCAGTCCTAAAAGCCTGTTCTAAATATGTTTTCTAACAAATGTGATGGGGTACTGTTTCCCGGGATTGGTCTGGTCTTCAAGTGCAAGGGATGCTGGGAAATGTTAGACTCTATCTAAAAACTGCAGTACCGGCAGTGACCACCCGTCAAAGTTACCCAGGGCAATTTCACTACTTTTCAACTTTTTTCCCAAACGTACACGCACGTGCGCATGCGCGCGCGCACACACACACACACACACACACACACACACACACACACACACACACACACACACACACACACACACACACATTGATGCTCATGCATTAAATAATGTATGAATTATCCAACAATACATAAGGTGTTGTATAAAGTTGTGGGACTCACATGCATGGGGCAGACCCAAGTGATCCCCATCAACCTACATGATCAGAGGTAAGTAGCCTTCTCCTCTACAACTACTACACACACACATCCCTAGGCTTGTCACTATTATTTCATAATTGCCGGATCCGAGATAACCACAATTACTTTTTATATAATCATCAACTGGTTCCATGCTGATTTCGCTGTCTCTATTTTAGTAATAGACAAGAAAGAAGCTCTCATTGTGTTGCATATCTATTTTCACTATTATACTGTATGGCATTTTTTTAAAATACTTTTGCCTATGAAGCTTGAAAGTCAAAGAAAATTTGAATGTTTATTATGCATTATGTTCAGATGTTAAATAATTAAATTGTTATATTTGTAAACCTATTATTTGTCTGAAAATATCTTCAAGTAAATTGTCATTGTATCTGTACATTGCTTGATATGGCCATACATTTCACTTTAGAGAGAGGGTCCACACACATTAAACCATTTCAGGTATACTGGATCCCACAAAGTAATCCCACAAAGGAAAGAAGAGATCAGCTCATCATTTTTAAAATCTCCCAAAAATATTGATTGACAACAGCGCAGACTGTTTAGCCACCAGTTTTGTCAGGTATACAGTATACTGGTATCTTAGCCAGTATAGCAGCAAAAAAAAAGATACGTTTCAGCCTATAGTGGACAGTATACCTCACGAAGGCCACTATAGGCCGAAGCATTTCCTTTTTGTCACTCTGTCGTTAATTTGTTAATAAACAAATTTACTAATTGTAAACCGAGCTTATTTTACAGCTAATGTAGCAACTATATTGTTTTTTTGTCATCCAACAGATCAAAAACTATCAGCCATGAATATCTCGTCTGAAGTGAGTAATGTGACCAGACTTGTGCCACAGCCGCAAGAAGCCATCACCAAGAATGTTATTCTGGTGGCTCTGGGTGTCTCCATCAACTACATCAATGTCATCACAGTACACACCTTCAACAAACAGCAGGTAATGGACCTGCTGTTTTATGGTGCACTTTTAAAACAAGTGTTGAACTTGATATAAAATATCAGATATGTAGCCCTAAGTCCACAGCATGATTTGTATATCTGAAGAAGACATGAAAGAATGTGTAAACCTTAGATTATTAAGAATTGGACATTCTGTTTGCCTGGGGTGATGATGACCTGAGGATTTTATGACTTTGAGTTATAGAAGAGTTATAGGCCAAAAACGTAATGTGGGTTTTTTACCACAAGGCCGACCAATATAATTTAGCATTATAAGTTACCGATAATTAATTTTAGAAATTATTATAAACCTCACCTCCAGCTCTTGTAACTTTTGCCCTTACAGTCTCAGAGGAAGAAATAGTTGAATTGTTGTGTTTCCCCATTGAAGTGAATGGGGAAATACAATGCACTAATTAATTAATATCAATTACACTATTCCACAGATCTTTTAGCAAAATGATAGCATATGAAGTTTTCTGATCGAGTTTCCTGGTCTCATGTATTTGCGGAAAAAACTGATGGCAGAGTAGCATGACTGGTGTCATGCTACATGGCTGGTGTTTTCTTTTTAATGATAACGTATTCTACTGCATTCTCCTCAGATTTTCAAGCAGAACCCTCGTTACATCCTGTTCATCCACCTGGTGATCAATGACATGATCCAGCTGACAGTCAGCATCACGATTGCCATGATGTTCCAGCTGGTCGGCCCCATCAATGTCTCACTGTGCTGTGTCCTCGTCTTACTGGGTGTTTTCACCACACAAAACACCCCGCTGAACGTGGCCACCATGGCAGTGGAGTGCTACGTCGCTGTCTGCTTCCCCCTCCGCCACTCCCAGATCTGTACCGTGCAGAGAACGTACGCCGTGATCGGCCTATTGTGGTCCATGAGTGTGCTTTCTATCCTGCCGGACCTCTTCATCATCCTGGCTACAAAACCCTTAGGTTTCTTCCATTCCAGACTCTATTGTTACAGGGACAATGTCTTCCGCAGTGCCTACAGCGAGGCAAAGAGAGACGCGTCCCACATTATCTTTCTAGTCTTGGTTTGGATCGCTTTGTTCTACTCTTACTTCAGGATAGTGTGTGCCGCTAAGATGGCTAACACAGACACGAAGAAAGCCAGGAATACGGTGCTACTGAATGGATTCCACGTGCTGTTGTGCATGGCTACCTACGTGAGGCCTATGCTGTTGCAAATCCTTACATACTTCCTTCCTGCAGGAGCCCCACACTTTGTCAGCTATGTTATGATTCAGGTCCTGCCGAGGGGTGTTAGTCCATTTCTATATGGGGTACGAGACAAGACATTCAGGATGTACCTGAGAAAGTATAGCCTGTGTACAGAAAAAAAGTGAGAAAGTGTCAGTGTAATCACTGGGAGGTCAGCTACAATTGTCCTGCTTATGAGTTTGTTTCAGAATATAATTTAGTTTTGCTATTAAGATTGGCCTATTTACGCCTGCTCTCATCATGTAAATGTGCTGCTATCACTATGATATAGTTCTTGTGACATCACTATGACATCATCAGGATTAGTGGTAAATTCGAGATCATAAATTAACTCATATAAAGGACCTGCTGTCGCAAATACCTGTAATTTCGTTTATGTAGAGGTCCTTGATGTATTTTCCACACATACATTTAACCCTTGGCCTCTTGAGCCTAGTAATAAACATGCTGAATGTTGATAAGTCAACAAATCTTGGTTTGCTTTTTTATTTTTTTGTGGATACAATATCAGCTTGTCGTTTAGTGCAGCAGTGGTGCCTGCTTATTACATTGTATAATGTGCAAATTGGTTGAAAGGTTGTTTATGTACAATTGCAACTAGTATACATGACTTGTATATATTTATATATACAATATTCAAGTACACTACATATATAAAATATAAATATATACACTATAAATAAAAAGACAGACAGACAGACAGACAGACAGACAGACAGACAGACAGACAGAAAGACAGACAGACAGACAGACAGACAGACAGACATCAGACAGACCCCACCTCTCTTTTCCCTGTCCATCTGTGAATTCTAGGATACATTAGTGTATTATCATGCACTATATAAAATCGTCCCATACATTTCAAACACGAGTCAGACTGTGCTTCAGCAGAGGTAAGGACACCTGCATTCAAATGACTGAAATTGTGTTGTGACATGCATTGCTTTTGACCTGGATAATGGCAGCCCACATTACTGCTTGATGATGATGATTATTATTATGCATTTTTTAAACATTTTGATTGGAATTTGGCTCTGCACTGTACAGTACTTTTGTGAGGGTTTAAATACTTTCTGCAACTTCTGTATCAATTTTGGTCAGGTCAAGTTTGGATTTTTTAAGCATAATGGACTTAACCATGGTTCTAGTTTCTTAATTGTCAACAAACACAGAAGGGTTTAGTGTCTGTTAATTAATACACATTTTGTTGGATGTTATATTAAGCAGAATTGTCTTCCAGCAACAAAAGTATAATCATCACCACAAGCAAACATGCAGGTTTGTGCATGTTGAACATGGATTGTATCAAAAAATAAATATTAAATGCATTTGATTTGATTAACTCCTACACCATTTGGTCATCTCTGTCAGGGGCAGATGTAACATTTCCCAAATGGGGGGGGCAGGAGAAAATGGCATGGGGGCAGCTTCATGAAGTCGCACCCATACCATTTTCAGTTAAAGGACTTTTATTAGGCAAGTAAAGCATCAGTAATAACATCAGTTATGCATAAAGCAGCATGCATAAAGCTAAAGGTCTGACTCAGTGTTTTCTGTTTTCAATGATGAAATGCTGTTGGTTTAGTGGTGCCACAATTGTAGTTAGTAGCAGTAGTAGTGTTTCAAATCATTTGAAATATAAGCACTTTAATTTGAAATATCTTGGGTTGTCATCATGTTTGGTGTGGCAATCAGGGCATTTAGGGGGGCATTGCCCCCCCATGCCCCCCCCAGTGCATGTACAGTATGTCATACGGTATGTCATCGATGAAGTGTACAGTGCTTTACAATTCAGTTGTTCATGACCAATCTGTTTATTTAATCATAGAACTAACCCTTATAACTCTACATGTGTTTAGAAACAGATATTTGGAGCATCCTGGCATCTGGATCATGAATGTGACAGTGGGTAGCACTAATGTATCAGTGACCATGGGGTACCAGCCCTCCCTCAGCTCAGATGTGACCAAGATTGTGATCGTTATGGCTCTGGGTATCACTATAAACTACATCAATGGCACTCTGGTCCACACCTTCAATAAACACCAGGTACAAAGGCACATTTAGAGTAAAATGGCAGATCTATAAACTCATAAAACTCACTCAGCAGAGGTATTGAGGTTTCAAGAGATTAAATATCAGAAAATATGCATTAACATTAATTTGACATATTAATTAAAAATTAAAAATCACAAACTACCCTATTTATGAAAGATATGTAACAAAAATATTGAAGATTATTAATCACAGATAATATTGAAGATTATCTGTGATTAATGGGATTCATAATGAACAAACTGGATATGTGCTTTTCCTTTAGGTACTCAGAGTGAATCCTCGTTACATCCTGTTCATCCACTTGGTGATCAATGACATGCTCCAGCTGACCACGGCCATCACCCTGTTTGTCCTTTCCTACACTGTCCACACCATCAACACCTCTGGATGTTGTGTCATTCTCATACTTGCCATTTGTACCACCTTCAACACTAAATTAAATTTAGCCAGTATGGCGGCAGAATGTTACATTGCTGTTTGCTTGCCACTCCACCATGCACAGCTGTGCACAGTCACAAGAACATACATTCTGATAGGTTTGATCTGGGCCACAAGTGCATTATCAATCCTTCCAGATTTGTTTGTAATCCTGGCCACAGAACCTCTTCACTTCTTCTATGACCGAGTGAACTGTAAAAGAGATGTGGTGTTCCGTCATCCTGCTCTCATGCAGAAGAGGAACGTGGCAAACATATTGCTTCTAGTTGTAGTTTGGCTCATTGTTCTTTACACATACTTCAGAATTGTGTTTGCTGCTAAATCAGCAAGCGCAGATTTTAAGAAGGCCCGGAATACGATAGTCCTCCATGGCTTTCAGCTGCTGTTGTCTATGTTCGGATATTTATTCAGTGTGATATGCAGAGCTATGATATTTTTATATTACATATCCTCTGCATCGTATCGCAACTTTGTTTTCGTTTTATATATACTTATTCAGATTTTGCCACGTTTGATCAGTCCTATTCTGTATGGTGTACGGGACCAGACATTTAGGAAATACCTAAAAAGGTATTTTTGTAGGACTGACCATTCCATAGAGTGAATTGTTGCTGGAAACTGTTGCTTCTGGCAGGACATTGCCAAAAGATGTAGCTAGGGTCCCAAAATAGATATTTGATATTTCTCTGGGACCCTATAGTGACAACAGCTAGTTATTTTCACTACTTAGTGACAAAATTGATTGAATACAGTAGTACCCTATTGCAGTACCTGACACAACAGTGTACACCAGGGGAAGGTTTTTTCGCTGGGGACCCATGGAAATACTTTGGCCATGATTCGGGACCCCTCCCCACCCCCAATTCAAATTGGCCGCTACAATAACCTCGCTTAAAAATAAAGAAAATATATCATAAAACAAAATATAGTCATTAAGGATAGTTTATGCATCGACTGTGTGTCCAAAATTTCCATTTTTCAGCCATTCAGTTGCAAAAATATAATAAATGAATTAACATTTTGTTGTTGTTGTTTCTGTGTTTCGCAATACCGATACCAAATACCGATACCAGACAATAATACCCGTATTTACAATAATACAAAAAATGCCCCACAATTTTATTTACCTGCCATAGTGTCAACCCCACCCCTGTGTCTGATTACTGGTTAGACTGTCATAATCACCATAGTGTCAACCCTTTACCCCTGTGTCTGATCACTGGTTAGACTGGCAAATTTGTACCAATATGACCCAATAATGACAAATAAGGGCCAACACTGATACTTCTCCGATACCCATACAGTATATTTGCTGATACCGATATCACAAAAAGGGACGATCCTGTACAGTATCGGGAGTGGGACATCCCTAATATACTGTATACAACATACTGTTTTACATTGCAGAAGTCAGCACATATTATTATTATATTATTTAGTGGATACAATTTCAACATATGGTCCTATCACTTACTTGCCATTTAGTGCAGTAGTAAATGTATTTCTTTCTTGCAATTGTATAAGCTGGAAATATTGTTAAAAAGGTGTCCATGTTGTACATGTACAACTATGCTTTTAGTTGCACATGACTTGTATATTTCTACATTACCGTAAATGTTTGAGATAAGCTATCAATCGGCACTATAAGATGATACATAGTTTGGTCAGTGGTTTGTATAGTCATTTGGAGTAATTGTTATGACTTAGCCTATTTAGCATAGCATTAGGAAGATGTTCAGTGGTATTTGTAGAAGCGTGCACACACGCAGACACACGTACATGTTCTTGTTCTCTCTCCCTCGCCCCCCTCTCTCCCTCTCTCTCTTCCTCTCCCTCTCTCCTTCTCCCCCCTCCATCTCTGTGAATTCTTCGATAGCCTACCTTAGTGTATTATCATACACTATATAAAATAAGCCTGTATATTCCCAACTCAAGTCAGACTGTGCTTTCGCTGAGGTAAGTATACCTGCATTCAAATGAACAAAATTGTGTTGTAACATGCACTGCTTTTGACCTGGATAATGGCAAACAGCATTACTGCTTGATGATGATGATAATTATTATTATTATTGTTACTATGCATTTCTAACACTTTTGTTTGGAATTTGGCTTTGCATTGTACACACATACTTTTCCAAGTTTCAAATGTTTTATGCAATTTCTGCATTCCTTTTGAGGGTGAAGTTTGAATGAGGAGGATGCAGTGGTGGTGCAAAATGTTTGAACTTTAACCTTTGGCCTCTCTTATTGTTGTTTTTTTTATTGTTGTATTTTATACCCTGCATGTCATTATGACTGCTTCCTCCTCTTCTATAAATGCTTTATAAACCATAGATAGTCCTCATTTTAGCTGGCTTATGAAAAATAATGCTTAACTAATGAGTAATACCTGTAACTACCTTAAGAAATCATTTTTTGAGTATTTATAAAAAATAAAAAAAATACTCATTTACCAAGGTACGAATGGATGTGTTAATAAATCATAAATAGCTGGTTTGTAAATTAATAAAACACTTAGGGCTGAATCTATCATTTACAAAGACCTGAGAATAGAATGATTAAGCACATTCACAATTAGATTATCAGTGTGAAATGCAATGCTTAGTAATGTATGAGTAATGCTTTATTAATGTTAACATAGTGTATACTCTACTGTAAGTGTTATAATGCTTAACAAAGGCTTAATACTGTACAGATGAAATGCTAAGTGTGTTTACTAATGCTTAGTAATACATGAATCATGCTTCATTAATGATTAATTCATGATTATTTAAGCATTAAAGGGATATTCCACTTAAAAAATGTTGGTGATTTTATGGTCTACTCAGTCTCATGTGAACACACCAGGCAGTTTATAAGTTATTCCTTTCAGTATTAGGTAGGATTTGATGTTCATTTTAGCTGCACAGCCCTCTTCCTATAAAACCCATAGACATATATACAGTAGACTGAACACCCTGAGGAAATCTTGAGGCGAAATGGACATAGTGGCCAAAGTTGAGAATGCAGTTTGAGAGCATGGGGCCAGTAACATGAACGCGGAATAGGCTCCGCCCCCTCCATAGCTCTCCGCTCTGACGCACGCACACGCACGCGCGCCGATCGTGCATGAGGTCGCCCGCGTTCATGTTCTCGGCCCCATTTTCCCAGAATGCACTCTGTTTTTCCCCCGGAAATAGGAGAAAAATAGGAGTGAAATCGCCTCATGCGCTGAGTGAGCAACTCAATGCAAGTGGATGAGAGGGGAACTCGGGTGTTCTCTCTATTTAATATATACTCTAAGATAAAAACCCATTATAACTTAAAACTCCATTTTAACCATGACAGATTATTCGAAAACAAGCCATCTTTTTCCTGGTGACTGATATTGTCCTCCTAACACGTGAGAGGGCTGTGGAATTTCATTTATTTTATTTTTCTTTTTCATTTTATTTATATTTAAAATATTGTTTCATTAATTTGGGTGGGCATACCCAAATATGAAGGCGGCTACATTTTCCAAAACAATATTTTAAAAATAAATGAAAACTGTAAATTAAATTCCACATCCCTCTCACGTATTAGGAGGACAATATCAGTCACCAGAAAAAAGATTGGTTGTTTTTGATTAATCTGTCACGGTTTGTATAGGAAGGAGGAGGATACGCTAAAATGAATATCAAATATCTAAATACTGAATGGAGTAACTTATAAACTGTCTGGGGTGTTCACATGAGACTATAAAGTAGTAGTAATTAAGTAGACCATTAAATGTTTTTTTTTTGTTTGTTTGTTTTTTAAAGTGGAATATCCCTTTAAGCAACTGATGGTTAATATATAGTTATCATAAAGTGCTACCCAAAAGTATTATCATCACCACAAACAAGCAGGTTTGTGCATGTTCAACATGGAATAAATCAATCTTAAAAGGATCCCTGTCTAATAAGACAAACATCGCTTAAAACATTATACTTCACCTATATAACTAAAATAAACAAATAAAAACTCCATTGGCATCTTATTTCTTTGTTAAATAGAGAATATTTCACTCAACAGGAACAGCTCCTGTTGCAGGATGATGATGTCATGTGTGGTCTAGCTCTATAGCACATATGTCAAACTCAAGGCCCAGGGGCCAAATCAGGCCCGTGAATGGATTATCTTTCGGGATAATATTGAATTAGTATTAGAACTGGCCCTCTGGTATATTACACACACCGTGATAAGAAATGAATGCGTCCAATTGTTTTACTTCCTCAACTCAGTCTCATTTACTATCTCAATTAACTCAGCACTGTAGGCAGTTTCATATTTACAATTATCTTGCCATTCAGAGACATTGATTTTTGATGGAAAACTACTTTTTTGCTGTTTGACAGGGACGTCATCGTAAACCGGTGTCGAAACACAGACCGGTATCTCCGGCCATCAACTTGTACCAATTTTTCTATTTTGGCTATTTTGACACCCCTGCTCTATAGAATATATGGATGAACATGCTCACGTGACATCATCATCCTGTGAAAGGAGCACCTCCTATTGAGTAAAAGATTCTCTATTTATGTAAGAAATAAAGTACTGAAGGTGTTTTTATCTATACATGTTTTAGTTATAGAAGGCAAGTATAGTGTTTTAAGGCATATTCGTCTAATTAGGCAGGGATCCTTTTAAATGTAATTGACTTGATTATCTCCTATGCCATTTGTGCATCTCTGTTACAGTACTAGGCTAGTTCTTACTCGTAGTTAAGAGATGGTTGTATACCGTTTGTAGCAAAAGCTTATAAAAATCTAAGAAATACATGATGAAACCCCTTTACCTGCATGTTTGGGGCAAAAGTGCCAGAGTTGTCTTTTTCCTGCTTGATTGTGCACTTGCAGCAATACTCATTGCTGCAGCATAGGGTATACAGCATATAGCCTATACCATAGTCTCCAGCTCTTTAGTAAACAGAAAATGAATGCTACATTTTCAGTTCCAATTTTGTCAGCTTACTTATTTACGTATGTCACCGATGAAGTGTACGGTGCTTTACAATTACGTTGGTCACTCATCATGACTCACCTGTTGTTTTTTAATCATAGAGCTAACACTTATACTCTACATGTGTTTAGAAACAGATATTTGGAGCATCCTGACATCTGGATCATGAATGTGACAGTGGGTAGCACTAATGTATCAGTGACCATGGGGTACCAGCCCTCCCTCAGCTCAGATGTGACCAAGATTGTGATCGTTATGGCTCTGGGTATCACTATAAACTACATCAATGGCACTCTGATCCACACCTTCAATAAACACCAGGTACAAAGGCACATTTAGAGAAAAATAGCAGATCTACATAGTCATAAAACTCAGTAATGAGGGTTCAAGACATTGAATATCAGAAAATACACATTAACATGAATTCATATTAATAAAAAATATATATGTGTACTGCAAAGCGGAAAAAACAATACAACACTGATGGCAGTGCTTGCAAACAACACTTGAAAGATGTGTGAATATCGTTGAAGAATATTGAAGATTATAGATGATTAATGGGATTCATACTGAACTAACTGGTTGTATTGTGTTACCTGTGTGCTATTCCTTTGTTTCAGGTACTCAGAGTAAATCCTCGTTACATCCTATTCATCCACTTGGTGATCAATGACATGCTCCAGCTGACCACGGCCATCACCCTGTTTGTCCTTTCCTACACTGTCCACACCATCAACACCTCTGGATGTTGTGTCATTCTCATGGTTGCCATTTGTACCACCTTCAACACTCCGTTAAATTTAGCCAGTATGGCGGCAGAATGTTACATCGCTGTTTGCTTGCCACTCCACCATGCACAGCTGTGCACAGTCACAAGAACATACATTCTGATAGGTTTGATCTGGGCCACGAGTGCATTATCAATCCTTCCAGATTTGTTTGTAATCCTGGCCACAGAACCTCTACACTTCTTCTATGACCGAGTGAACTGTAAAAGAGATGTGGTGTTCCGTCAACCTGCTCTCATGCAGAAGAGTAGCACTTTGAACATATTGCTTCTAGTTGTAGTTTGGCTCATTGTTCTTTACACATACTTCAGAATTGTGTTTGCGGCTAAATCAGCAAGTGCAGATTTTACAAAGGCCCGGAATACGATAGTCCTCCATGGCTTTCAGCTGCTGTTGTCTATGTTAGGATACTTATTCAGTGTGCTGTGCAGAGCTATGATATTTTTATATTATATATCCTCTGCATTGTATCGCAACTTTGTTTTCGTTTTATATATACTTATTCAGATTTTGCCACGGTTGATCAGTCCTATTCTGTATGGTGTACGGGACCAGACATTTAGGAAATACCTGAAAAGGTATTTTTGTAGGACCGACCAATCCATACAGTGAATTGTCACTGGAAACCTTGTATGTCCAAAGCTGTTACATATGGCAGGGAATTCCCAAAGGTTTTAACTAGAGACCCAAAAGAGATATTTAATGTTTCTCTCGGACCCAAGCTAGTGACAACAAATTGATGTACAATAACCTTAATAATAGAGAAAATATATACTAAAACCACATACCGCTAGAATCATTAAGGAAAGTTTATGCATGGACTGTGAGTAAAACTCTCATTTTCCATTCTTCAGCCATTCAGTTGCAAAAATAAAATAAATAAATAAACTTTTTGTTTGTCGTGACCCACAGGTTGAGAACTCCTGCTTTACACAATCAAGTTGTCAACTGGATAAAAAAAATAATATTTTCTGTTGAGTTTTATCTCTTCGTCGCATTGACTGATTTAAAATGGCCAAATTAAATACAGTAATTAAGTGAATGGATGTTGAAATGGATATTGCTCAAGTTTCAGTATTCATTATGATGCTACAGTGTATGTACCTAAGTACTGTACATTATGCAATTGTATGTCTAGGCATACTCGTATACTATTTTATAGTAAAATAATCCCATATCTTTATTGGATTATGGGAAGTATGAGGTGATATAGCCTGTAATGAAATAGGAAATATTGTTCCTTCAGAAACAATGTGGGCTCTCTGTAAGTCTTGTATACAAACTACAAATTCACTTTGACTTAATATCTTTGTATGTTGTTAGCTGGTTGGAGCTTGTAATGTACAAAGATTCAAGCATCAAAATATACTTAAAGTACCAAAGTATTTTCTCTAGTGCTTAGAAATCACATAAAACATCACACTATAGATGGGCTTTGTTTAAAAGTCCATCTTAATAATTAAATCTGCAAAGTGACAAGTAACAAAAGCTGTAAGATGTTGTAAGCTGTAGTGAAGTAGTTAATGTAAAACACCTTTCATTCATGTACTGTAACAGACTCACACTTCATACTTTTATTTTGTGTATGTATATTCGTGGTGTTTAATGTGAAGACAGGAAGTCCCTTATGTTGACGCACCTATACCAGCTGTGAGTATGGTTGAATCACAGTATCACAGGAAAAAGTCAAATAGTGACTTTTTTCCAGACCCCACATAAAGTCACTATTTGACTTTCCAAAGTCAAATAGTGATTTTCTGAAGAGGGCGTGGCTTTCCTTTTGTCTTGCAAAAAAAATAAAAAATGCATCAAAACAGTAGCGGCACTGATTCGAACCGCCAACCTACTGACTACTGGCCAACCTGCTTTACCTCCTGAGCCACCGCGCCCCCTGCTGATTTCAGCATAGTTTTACTGAGATTAGGGTTAGGCATAGTTTTACTGAGGTTAGCGATAGTTTTACTGAGGTTAAGTTTAGGCATAGTTTTACTAAGGTTATGGTTAAGTTTAGGCATAGTTTTACTGAGGTTAGGTTTAGGGTTAGAGTTAGGGTTAGGCATAGTTTTACTACGCCTAACCATAATATCAGTAAAACTATGCCCAAATCAGCAGGGGGCGCGGTGGCTCAGGAGGTAAAGCAGGTTGGCCAGTAGTCAGTAGGTTGGCGGTTCGAATCAGTGCCGCTACTGTTTTGATGCATTTTTTATTTTTTTTGCAAGACAAAAGGAAAGCCACGCCCTCTTCAGAAAGTCACTATTTGACTTTGGAAAGTCAAATAGTGACTTTATGTGGGGTCTGGAAAAAAGTCACTATTTGACTTTTGACATGTGATACTGGGTTGATTATTCTCTGGATTGAATCAAGCTCAGCTGTGGCAGGGGTTTAAACCTGAACTCCCCAGCTGCCCCAGATTCAATGAAGGACAGAACGAAGTAGCAGCATGGAGTTGAGATTTTAGAAAAGTTTGTTGGAAATATACAGTACCTATATCACAGACGGATAAGGAAAGGACTGGTAAAACTGGACAAGACATCAAACATGGAACAAGACAGTGAGCTGCTTGTCAACAATCCCAATAACTGATCAACAATATACAGTAAATGGATGGAATGATATTTAATATAGTTTATAGGCCTAGACTTTAGTGACTGCTAAACCCCTTATCCCTAAACTTCTTTGCCTTTTTAAACTATAAAAAAAAAAACAGTTTAAGTGGCCAGTCTACAAGCTCACAATACATTGGCACATTGAACTATTCCAAAAAGTTTTCAAAATAGTAAAAAAGGAATAAGGGGTTTGGGATAAGGGGTTTAGCATGTGACGAAAATGGAGCCCTACTGTATACTGCTTTCAGTCAGAGTTTCAGAGGACCTCATACATACTACAGAAGGTTTAGCACCCTGCTGGAAGGGGAATGAGGTACATTTCTTATTGTTTTGCTTTAACAGTTATGTTGGTCGTATTGTTTGGACTTATGTGGTTCATGTATTTTCTCTAAGTTTATGTGTGCTATGCAGAATGTATATAAAGTGTAAAATGTATGTGCTCCAATTGGTAAGTTAAGGATTATACTGTATTGATGTATGCATTGTGCATTGTATGCCTTTTCCCTCCTTAGTTTCCACATTGAGATATGAATAAAAGCTTCAAAGTCATCAATCTTCACCCTTTTGTGACCAGCTGGGTCCACTACATGTACACCTGTGTGAATCCATGGTAAAGTGAATTCAAAGTTTGAAAGAAGTGAAAGTGTGCAGTGTTCCCTAGCCAGAACCATGCCAACCAATGATGATGCGCAGCACAACCATTGGGCTATAGCACTCAATTTGAAAATGCAAACTTTGACCACACATATTGACCACACATACTGCAGCACATGAACCTTAAACATCAGCAATAAAACTTGGCATTGGCATATGCATCTCTTCATGCCAAACAAGTAAAATGTTTTTATTCTTGGTGTGATTTGTATGTGCAATGTCTTCCCTTTGTATTTGGGGTTTATTTCTGGGGGCTGGAGCCTTTCCAGTCAAACATGCCAATGAAGAAAACAGTAATATAGTGACATCAAACATCAGCCCATCAGCCCCCTTTGTCAAACAACTAAAGCTGTGGGTGTGGCTTCAGTTCAGGTGGATCCACCCACCAGGCAAACCAGCCATACACATAAACTGGTGGGGATGAGACTTTAACAGACTTTTTTGAAGGGAAAAAAAATCTTCCACCTCATACTGTATAACTACCTGATGATCTTGTTTTAGGTGGAAAAAAGAATCATGGCCTCCATCTTAAAGTTAGATGGAAACTTTAACTTTAGTTAAAGTTTCATTCATGAGCCAATGAAAAATGCTGTTTTGTTCAAATTATTCTTCTGACATTTGTTATATGCATTACAGTATGGTAGAGGAGATGCCAAATAGGGCGCAAAGTGGGCGTTTAACTCCTTGTTTGGCCATTCTATCCACATCTACCTTGACTCATGGGGAAAACACATCTGTCACTCTGATCAGTAAGTTCAGCCCGCAGATATTTCGCCATTGTGAGCAGTTTTAAAATGCAGTTTTATGCCTGGATTTTTGAACAACTTGCGTGAAATGTTGTTGTTAAACTGTCTATAGTATTTGTTTCACCAAACCAGATCAGTAGGCAGTCATCAAAGTCCAGGTACAGGAAGAGGTCAAAATACTGGTAGTCAGTCAGAACACGGAGAACAAGGAGAAATAAAACTGGGAAAACTAGGGGATCCAGAATCCAGGGTAACGAGTCAAGAACAAGACTATTAAACTCACCTGACATGTACAAAATATCACCAAAGACATGAAAACACAACATAAATAGACAACAATGACTAACTGGAACACAGGTGAATACCACTGAATATACTGACAAAGAAACAGGAAACGGGTAGTGAAAAGTAAAACTACACTAATCACAAGGTTCGACAAGGCAGGTAACCATGAACAACACAGGAGACTAAAAGACAGATTCCTAGAAAATAAAATGAACAGAGCAATTATAAGCAACTTTTGTGTTGCTTTTGTTCACTGTTCCATTTTGGCTCATGTGTGTCTCAGTTTCTGGTTTCAGGCCACAGATTAAAAGTGAATTCATTCGTAAAACTAATTGGAAGTGTTGGCGTATTTCTATGATATAGTGAAATTCTCACATTTTTTTTTACCTATCACACAGAACTATGTTTTCTGTGTCCATATCAATACGCCCCCAAAAATCCCTGTGATAGAGGGGAACGAACGTTGCGCTAGTAAGTATTTCCTGAGTATTTCTACATTGTAGTATTGATACTTTTACTACGAATGTTTTCCACCACTGATGACGACACCATAATCAATGAAGCTGCCAACTCTCCAAGTGTATATAAACTCTCACAGAGCATTTGTTTGTTTTCAGTCTGTGACCTGGACTCACTGGAGGTGGGAAGAGGAACATGTTTTATTATGATACAATAGGAATATATTTCAGTATACTGTAGGCTACACTAGGCAGAAGGAATAGGTTTTATATATGTAGGCCTACTGCGCATATACCGTAGGAATATGTTTTACCATACCGGTACATAGGACAATTATGGACATGGGCTTTCTTTTTCCTTTTTATGTAATAGGCTACAGTTGCTGTATTTATATAATTTGTTTAAAAATACTGTGTTATTAAAATATGATGATAAAAATTTGGATTATGGTTTATTTATATACTGTATTTATGCTGTATTATCTATGTGGTATGTATATTGTAACATTTGACTTTTAATATGGAATACATGTTCATCTTCTCAATGCCCATTGATTGTAATAGGCCAACTCTGTTGGGTGGAAACCACTTTTGTCCAATTTTCTTTACTTTTCAGAATACAAATTCAAAAATAGCAGATCGATCAGAAGGAGTACATTGACAAACGTCGCTTCACAACATACTGTAATTCGAGCTTGCCGATCTGCTATTCTGTGATGCTAATTGAACAAAAAAATATTGCTCATATTTTCTTGTGCCACCCTGCCTCACTTTTTTTCTCTCTCTTTTAGGTGGCTTCCAAGCGATGAGAATGAACTCATCGTTTGGTCCAGGAGGCAACATGACGTTTAATCAGGTCTGATGGAGCACAGTCTCTGTATGTATACTGGTTATTACCAGCATGATGTTTAATCAGGTCTGATGTAGCACAGTCTCTCTATGTATACTGGTTATTACCAACATGACGTTTAATCAGGTCTGATGGATTACAGTCTCTGTATGTATACTGGTTATTACCAGCATGACGTTTAATCAGGTCTGATGGAGCACAGTCTCTGTATTAAAAAAATATTAATTGATGTAAATGCTTTAAACAATTAGGAAGGAGATGTGATTAAAAGGGTTTGTTTATAGCATAAACATATGAATGTCAACAGATTTGAAATGTATAGCGGAATTAGCAACAATGTAGATCTAACTTGGCCTTCTGAGAACGACAATGGAATGGTGCATTTCCCGTATTTCCTGACAGTCTCTCTCTGTCTCTCTCCTCCCTCTCTCTCCTCTCTCTCTCCTCTCTCTGTCTCTCTCTCAGTTCATGTTGCTCAGGGACACCTTCACCACCGCGTTTGTGAAGAATCTGATCGTGGTTCTGGTTTGGCTCATTCTCAGCTACATCAATGGGACTGTGGTGGCCACGTTTTTTAAACACCAGGTGAGCCATACATGCAAGCATGCTGGAGTGCACATTCACACATACATGTTAAATTTTAGACCAGCTTAACCACATTTAGATTATACAAGTTTTTCTAAATGTCCAATTCAGTAGTATCATAATATCATATTTCATTAAATATAAGCATGTACACAATTAGTCCCTGATGCCTGTTTGATGTGCAGGATGTCCATGTGTCCATTTTGTGGCAGAGGTTTGATTAAAAATATAGACATGGAAAACTATATTTATTTTTTTGCATATGATGTGATAAGACTCAACTATTTTCTGCAAAGTTAATTCAAAACACTGATTTCATTCATGCGAAAGCTATGAGGTGTGTGTGATAAGACTGATTTATTGAAATCTAAATGTCTCTAGGTTTTCTTCTAAAACACGTTCTGTACTACAGGTACTGTAACATGTAGCACATTAGCATAGACGTTGTAGATTCCATTATACTTAGTATAGATTCATGCCTAGGTCTAAGTGTTTCTTGAGATGTTGTTGTATTCTCATTCTTTTCATGCCAAGTGTGTGCTCTACAAGCACTGGATTTTCTAATATAACCAACAAGTTAAATTGACTCAATTAAACAGGCAAAGTATCTGTGCCATTTTGGATTTTAGCATTCTCACTGAGCACTAGATCTTACAGTATATATGTTGAAAAAATTCAGAGGTCTAATCTTTTGCAGTTGTTTTAATGTCTCAACTGCTAAGCAATATCCACTCTAAGATTAATCCTAAAAAAAAACTAGTGCACTGTGGGTTGACTATTCATTGGCTCACATTATCTACGTTTTTTTACATTAGAAAAATCTTGAAATGTAAAAACTACTATTGAGAAGGCATGTGTACTGTATAATCACCATCAGATCCTAAAGGGTTAACCCATTTGGTTGGAATGACTTTGACCCCCGTCCTTATTCACGATTGTGAATTTGCTGCTACACTAGAAGCTGAAAGATACTGCTACACTAGAAGCTGAAAGATACAGAGATACATAGAGAGATATAAAGCACATCTGTCAGTGTCCGTGTGTCCATGCTCGCTCATGTCCATCTGTCTGTCTGTGTCTGTGTACAGCTAATCTCCGGCACCGTTAATCCAGTTGATGACAAACTTTGCACACACACTACCTGGGTGCCAACGATGAACCTCTCCCTCACATTTTCTAGAACAGCCTGTTATAGCGCCACCAAGAGACCGATCTTTGTAACATATTAATTGATCAAATTAATCCAGATTCTGTCCCAAAATCCTGCAAATTGTTACTGTACACACAATAGTGTCATGTGCTCAAGACAGATCTTTCATATTTTTGCAAACCACATTTTTGGGGAAAAACCTCAAATCATCCAGTTGCCATCAAAGGTATACAAAAAGAATGGAACCCTTTTTACATAGGCCACCAGGAGGCCTGTGCCCAGAAGGGCACTTTTTCTTCTTTTTTTCTCAAAAAAATAAATACTGAATAAATAGCCAAAGTCAAAAGAACACAGAGCAGACGAAAATGATTGTTTTCCCCCTTGTCACGACTCCCAAGCAGGAACTGTGTGAAGCCAGACCATGAGTAGATTTTGTAGCACTCTATACCTACAAATGATATGCATGTGTAGTATTACGCAGAAGCGGGGATCGAACCCGGGACTCCCACTCGCCAGTCCAACGCACAACCAGTCGCGCCAATAGGGCTGAGCCCTATTGGCCTTTTGGTCAATAGGGCTCTTTTGGATCTTTTGGAGCGCGTCCCCGCGCTTCACACTTCACACCGCAGACCGCCGTACACGATGTCCCTCATGTGGACCCGCAAGGACGTAGACGGGTATATTGGGGATAACACCCGCACTCCAAATCCTGCCGACTACGCCAGATTGTAGTATTACGCGGAAGCGGGGATCGAACCCGGGACTCCCACTCGCCAGTCCAACGCACAACAAGTCGCGCCAATAGGGCTGAGCCCGATTGGTGGGGCTGTTGTGGCTGGCTCATGGCTGGGTGCTACACATGCATATAGCTAGCTTCCGTTCAAAAGTATTAGTGATTATAGCTTTGCTGTCAAGTGAATGCATACATTGACTAGTACTGCATACTATATTGAGTTTGATACTGTCGGTACACTCTCAGTAACTCTTATTTATCCCTCTCCTCCCTATTCTGCTACAGGAACTATTATATGTTCTGTCTCTCTGTCTCTCTCTCTTTCTCTCCCTCCTGTTGAACCTCTACAAAATAATGAAAATTTCAATAAACAGATTATGTGGTTATCCATAATAGCGTTGAGATTCCTTCGCCACTGTCTCCATTCCTATGTCTGTCTGTCACTCAGTGCGTGTCTAAGCAATTTGAAGCCCCAGGCAAGATTTTCCCTGAAAATCTCCTGTGAGGTCAAGGTCATACCTATGACAGACACAGTAAAATGGCACCCCAAAGGGATAAAATTATGAACTACAGGATTTTTAAACTAAAGAACATATACTGTATGTTTTAAATGTTCAATTCTAGTTATAGAGGACAAGTATAATGTATTTATCCATATGAGGCTTATTAGCCTGGGATCCTTTTAAAGCATGCCCCCCCAGGCGCCCCAGGCAACTGCCAAAAACGCCCATGCTGTCACTGTCTCTCCCTTTCAGGTGTTCTATGAGGACCCGCGCTACATCCTCTTCATCCACATGGTGATCAACGACGGCATCCAGCTGACGGTCACCATCATGCTCTTCATCCTCAGCTACATCTTCTACAAGATCAACGTCTCCTTCTGCTGCTTCTTCATCCTGGTGGCCGTCTTCACCACCAGGAACACACCGGTCAACCTGGCCGGCATGGCCATTGAGCGTTACATCGCCGTCTGCCAGCCGCTGCGCCACGGACAGATCTGCACGGTGCGGCGCACCTACGCGCTCATTGGCCTGATCTGGTTCATCTGTGTGGCGCCGGACATCACCGACCTGTTTGTGACGCTGGCCACAGAGTCGCTCAGCTTCTTCCACGAGTCGGTGTTCTGCCTGCGCCAGAACGTGTTCAAGGACCCCGTGCTGGCCTACAAGAGGCAGGCCTTCGACGCCCTCTACTTCTCCTTTGTGTTCCTCACCCTGGTCTACACCTACCTGAGGATCATGTTCGCCGCCCGCGCGCTCTCCACGCAGAAGACATCGGCGCAGCGGGCCCGCAACACCATCCTGCTGCACGGCGCGCAGCTGGCCATGTGCATGCTCTCCTACATCTCGCCCAGCGTGGAGATGGTCCTGCGCCTCATCTTCCCTGGGAGGATCCTGGAGATCCGCTACGCCAACTACCTGATCGTCTACATCCTGCCGCGGTTTCTCAGCCCCATCATCTACGGTGTGCGCGACAAGAAGTTCCGCAAGTACCTCAAGAGGTACTTTGTGAGCAGACGATGCCGACGGGTCAAAGTGCAACGGGTGGCCAATGACAACAATGACAATGAGTGACCTGGGTTCTGGGTCTTTACTCTTCTGTGGTGCAATTCTATAATCTGTACTAGTCGGACAAATCTTGGATCATTACTTAATTGAATGTATTAATTGAATGAATGGAGAATGTGTGGAGAGAGGAAATAAATATGGATTAAGTTTCCAACCAACAGCATAGCATGAATGTTTTGGTGATCATTTCTTTGCCATTTTTTTTGCCTCAATTAATTATTTATTGAGTATTTATAAAATGTATTACTCACGCCCAATGTTGCTTTTTAGCAACATTAACTCTTTAATTAAAACTATTTAATTATTTGTTATTTTTTCACATAAATATCATGGTTGATATTGATTGTTTAGAATTTCATTGCAATTGGTCATGATATTTGCATAACAATAGCCCCCACAGAGGCTGCAATTAACCTCTTCAATTAATCTCTGGTCTTAGTGCAATTTTGATTATTTTTAAACTTTGACCTTCAGCCTTTAACCCTAATAAAGGTAAAATGACTGTAATAAATATATTTTTGTGATTATTAGAATGTCTAGAACATGTACATTCATTATATTAAAAGATATCCCAAAAATATGTTTTTGAATTTATTATGATTAATTAATTAATTAACACTGGATCATTAATTAATTAGCATAAATAAAATATATTAAAAAAATGTTTTTTTTTTCTTTTTGCTTTTTTAATAGATCATGGTAGTACAACCTAGTAGTAAGGTTGAAAACAGTTTTTTCAAGAAGAAATATATCCTGGCCTTGGTACAAATATATGCAATAATAACTGGTTTGTATAGGCCTAAATTAATTAAACACATAAATGTCTGAATCTATCATTTACAATAGTGTACGGATTAATTGCCTATAAGTGTCTTCCTTTACTATCGGTGAATTCAGAATTAAGTATTAACTAATGGTTAATAGTGTAGCCTATAGTTATTATAAAGTGCAACTGGTGTTTTCAATACATTTTTAAGTGTTGCAACCACTTCCTTAGACAGCTATGTGCCTCGGGCCTGGGACCCGTGTCCCAAGAAAATTCTCATTACCGGTACTTCAGACTAGTCTGAATTTTCTTTATAAGAGACCAGGCCATGGTAGCAGCCATTTAAAAACACAACACAGTACAATAAACTGGAAGAGTGCACCTGCATGGGAAGTCTGGGCAGTTTGATGTTAAATTGGCAATTGTTTTATTAAAAAAGAAAACAAATCTAAAGCAACAAGATCTGATGCTTAAATATTTGACATTTAATGTCACACCCTTGTGTGACATTTGGCATCAAATGACACAGAAGGCCGATATAGAGTCGGAACCCTGAGGGTCTCTGGACCCTACTCTGAGAACCACCGGCTTCATGTTCATGTGTACCAATCTGCTTACCTATTGGGTGAAAGTTCCAGCGTCTCTTGATGCTCAACAAGCAAAGGCCCCTAAATGACATCACTATATCCTGATCAGTATAGCCGCGCGCGCATGCACACACACACACACACACACACACACACACACACACACACACACACACACACACACACACACACACACATTCAAACTTCTTATATAAAGGCGGGTGGTCTTACACTAGATCAGAGACAGTCAGCAGGTACAGTATGTATTATTATAACATTACATATCTCCTTTCATTCTGTTGTGTGAGCTTATGTGAGCCTATGGAAGTTAAGACATTTAAGACATTTATCTAATTTGCATAGATATCAGAAAGCGGAACAGCAACATTTTCTGGCAGTTTTGTGAATGACGAAAGGAATGTACGACAGTATTTTGTATACTGTATTTACCACATTATGCATGCACACACAAACACGCGCACACATTCAAATTCACAACATAATCATATTCAAAGCATCCATGACAGATATAAATACAAGCTGCTCTTATTGTGACTTTCCAGCAGCAGATCTAACTGTGTGGTTATGAGGTCACCTGAGCAGATGTGAATGGATCCACGTCCACACTGACTCCTCTGTCTGTCATGAGGCTACAGGTGAGAATAGAACTGTTTTGGTCAGTGTTGTTTTGGGTAACAAATTCAAAGTGCATCATGCATCTTATTAGAAGGTTTTCTGCTAATTGGGGATGTAAACAATTTTGTAACTGTAGGCCTATTGAAATTTTATTTACTGTTTTAAAAATGTATATAAATATATAAACCGTAAATATTTTATTGTTTGACTTTGTATATTGTTTTCATGTTTTGAAAAGGAGATAGCTGGTATTGATTAGTTTGCAATATAAATAATCAATGTGATCAATTCTAAATACTTTTAATTTTAGGAATTCACTTTGTTCACAGCAAGGCGTGGGTTTGCCCATACTGTATGTATTTGAATACAATCTCCATCTATTCACCAAATAACCACTGTGTTTACTTATTTATATCCACCTTTCCTTAAAAAAATCCACCAATAGGCCTATTTAATGTATTTGCTAAATTGTTATTGGCCCGATTTCAGATCATTAAATTGTGTCATTTATCATGTGATAGGTACAGTGCTTTTGTGACATCGTGTATGTTGCGCAAGTTGGTATTGTGATGGTACTTTTTCACTATATCTCTATCACACAATCACACAATTTGAATGCTCATTTGCAATTGAATGAAGAATGTCTGTTGTATTTCCTGGAACACCGTCATGCTCCATTGTAATAAACAGGATATTGCATTCTGTCAGCCATAAGAACTGTGCATTTGCTGTCACATAAATGCTAGCTTTGGCTAAAAAAAAAAAAAAAAAGAAACAAATTTGAAAACATTTCAATGTTTTACATTCATTTGGTATTCATATATAAAAATATAAAAACCTTTGTGACAAATAGCAGCAGCACATTTTCACATGTCTGTCTGTCTGTCTGTCTGTCTGTCTGTCTGTCTGTCTGTCTGTCTGTCTGTCTGTCTGTCTGTCTGTCTGTCAGATAAGAAGGAGCAGACACGATGATGAGTAATAGCAGCTCTCTGCTGACAGGAGGCGCTGTGGGCTCCCAAAGAGACAGCTTCAGCAACGCACTGACAAAGAACATAGTAGCCATGCTGGTATGGTTGACTCTCAGCATCATCAACAGTACCATGGTCCATACCTTTCTAAAACACCGGTAGGCCTATACCAACAATGCACATGGTTACTGGCATTTTTAATGTAATAGTAATAGATTTAACGCTTTAATGTATGCTTTCAATTTCAGTTCAAAGTGAGTTTGCTATAGTTAAGTTACAGTTAAAAGGTTTTTTGTTTTGTGTTCGTTTGTTTTAGTAATCTGTCTAGATCGAAGCAGAAAAATAGCAATAACAGTAGATCTATAAGCCTACAACTATGCATTCTGATGTGATGCATTAAGCATGTAGATTGGTGTGTGGGGATTTGATATTTTTTACCCACTGTGCACGTGTCTAAAATAGGTGTAAATGTGAAAGTTTTTTAAGGCTCTAATCATAGATTAGATGTTATTAAACGTATAATCAACATCTAATCTAAGATTAGACCTCTAAACTTTACCTTTTAGACCTGTTTAGACATTTTTAGATCTGTGCTCACTGCTCAGTGGTCTCTTGTTCCCTCTCTCTCCCTCTCTTTCTCTGTCTCTCACTCTCTCTCTCAAACGTGCGTGCGCAAGCGTGCACACACACATGCACACACGCGCACGTACACACACACACACACACACACACACACACACACACACACACACACACACTCAGTTACAGACATGCCTAACGCTCCTCTCTATTCCTGTAGTTTGTTCTATGAGGATCCTCGCTACATCATGTTCATCTGCATGGTGGTGAATGATGCCCTGCAGCTCACCCTGGTCACAGCTCTCTACGTAGTCAGTTACATCTTCTCAAAGATACACGCCTCAGCCTGCTGCTTACTGGTAAAAAATAAATAAATTAATTAAATCCTAGCATTCTGGGGGGAATATTTGCCAAAATTAGCAGTTCGCAACAGTGTTGTGAGTCTCTAATAGGCCTGCCTACTTACAGTATAGCAGATGCAAGAGGGACTAAGGAGGGAAGTGGGCACCTCAATGTAGATTTGAAAAAGAAACAATCATTGCACAAATTGTAGTAGCAAAATAGTATTTTAAAATGACCAACATTTTGACACAAATGACTTTCCCATGAACCATTTGATTAGTTCCAAACATTGGCCTCCCAGTCTCAGGGCAGACACTCTGACCACAAGGCTGGTAATTATTGTTCTTGACTTGAAAAAGGCCTTGTCATGTTCATTCCAGATAATGACAGCCGTCCTCACCACTCGCTCCACGCCGCTGATCCTGGCCGGCATGGCGGTGGAGCGTTATGTGTCCATCTGCTTCCCGCTGCACTACGGACACATGTGCACTGTGCCGCGCACCTTCGTCCTGATCACCATCATCCTCCTCCTGGCCGCAACGCCTCCCATCACCGACCTCCTCATCACCGTCGTCCAGGTAGCAGACTGTAGGACATAGAAGGCCTACTGTAAATAGGGACAGGATTAAAAAAAATAATAATAATCATAGTAGCATATAGATTGGATATTGCTTTGATGAATTGATGAATGTTCAAGTGGGCTCAAGTGGTTCTAAGTGTTTTAAGCATATTTTGATTATGGTGATAATAACCTTGATCACAATCACAATAATCTTTGCCACAATAATCGTCTCATGTCATTTTAATATCATCCCAAAACAATTGCGATTAAACATAGTATTGTGACAATCAAAGGCTTGATGGGCTACATATTTTTAGCTATTTATTTTTGAGAATTGTTTTTTTTTCTGCCATAGTGATCAGTGATTCTAAATCCCTATCCGTTCAGGAGCCGCCCCACTTCTTCCACAGCTCCATGTTCTGCGACCACTCGCTGCTGTTCCGTCACCGCTCCATCTACTACAAGAACTGTGTGTTCGACGGCACCTACCTGTCCTTCGTGGCTCTAGCCCTGCTCTACACCTACTGTAAGATCATGCTGGCAGCCAGAGCTGCCTCCAGCGGCCTGGCCTCGGTCAACAGGGCACGCAACACTGTGCTTCTGCACGGCATCCAGGTGAATGCTCTTTGACTGACTATAACGGGCAAACCCACATCAAAATTGATATCTCAGGCGTTTTTGTCATTAGGCAGACTAGGCAGTTGCGTGGGGCGCCATGAATGAAGAGCGGGGGGGGGCACCAGGGCGACCACCAGACATGCTTTAAAAGGATCCCAGGCTAATAAGGATCATGTCGATAAATACATTATACTTGTCCTCTAAAACTCGAATTGAACATTTAAAACACATATAATATGTTCTTTAGTTATCTGGTAAGGGGGGCTCCAGGGAAAATCTTGCCAGGGGCACCAAATTGCTTAGAAACGCCACTGATTGTCGTGTAATGGGGAGGGGTGGGGGGCAATTACACTTTACACGATTATTTGAAATATTTCAAAATTTCAACGCTGGTTTTAATGGTATATTATTAACTTTTAAACCTGTTCCTGTGCCTCTCAGCTGCTGCTGTGCATGCTGGCCTTCGTGGTCCCCTCACTGCAGGCGGCGCTCATCTCTCTGTTCCCCAGCCTGGGTCTGGAGATCCGCTACATCTTCTTCCTGTTGGTCTACATAATCCCTCGCTTCCTCAGCCCCATGATATACGGATTCCGTGACCAGAAGTTCAGGGAGTACTGGGCTCGCCACTTAGTCTGTTGGACGCCCTCTGGGGCCAGCAGGGTCAAGCCCACTGCGAGGCTTAAAGTCAACAGCAAGGTTACTGTAAATGACTATTGAACAAGTTGTGTTTCAACCATTTTGTATCCTCCTATATTAGTCACGCAGACTCCACCTGCTTCCGTCAGACTGGATTATTGGCCTATTGGCCAATATTCCGCTCACCCGCAGCCCAGGCTGTGTGTGTACTTTTAATGCAAAGGTGTGACTTTGCATTTGTGACAAACCCTAACTGTCAGAGCCTGCAACCTGATCTGGCCGTGATCTGTGCTCAGATCAGAGGACACATTTTGATCTTCTCCTATACATTATACTGGACTGAACTCTGAGGAGCTGGCCATTTCTACTTCCTGAACAAGTGTCCCTCTACTAGATATGTCATAAGTTACCCTTTTGCCACTACTGCCCATTGCATTGCTATTGAAAGTGATGAGACATAGACACACATTTCACATAGCATATCAGTTCCTTATTTGTTTATTTTGTTCTCAGCTGGGGAAGTGTTGTCAAATGACTTGTGGTATATCAAAAAATGCCCTTTAAAGTTCCTATTAGTCTTTGTGGTGCAGTTGTTGCTGAAGTGATGAGACATGTATTTTCCCTTTGACAGGACTAAAAAAAACATATTTTACCATTTCCCTTTTTGCAAGGACATTGTACTATATGGCTTTTGTCTCTTCCTGAACTCAGTCTCGGCTCAGTTGAAAAATTGGCTATTGCGATGTATTTACATTTAAGAGAGAGTATAATATTAAGTGTTATAAATGTTAAGAGAACACAATAGAGAAGTGCAATATAAAGGTATGTTTGAAATGGATGCTTAACATTTACCTGCCCTGTGTAATTGGGCTGGACCATAGTCCATAAAAAGGGGGTTGTGATATGCGTGTTTGGAACTACTATTGAGGATATTGTTTTACGTACGGTATAAAAAACAATATCATCATTGAGATGTTTAAGTAGTGTGAAGAACAAAACATTATCTTAGGCCTATCTGTTATTCAAGGAGACTTCCATAATTGTGGATTAAAGGTGTATATAAGCTATATAGCCGTTTATTTGTAGTTGTTAATTAATATACCTGTACCATAGTTCTGAGTAATTAGAATGACCTTCAGCTGAGTATAAAATCCTGCCAGTGACCATCCGACAGACTTGGTTGATGGTATTGAGAGGGCTGGTACCACAACACCACCTGTTGCAGTGCCTGTCTGTACAGCACTGTTTCCCAATCGTGGCTCATCATCTCCCATACAAATTGGACTGTGGACCATTGTTGTGGGTTGCAAGTTTAATGAAAAATGTTTTCCTTTCTTTTTTTTTCTTTTTACATAAATGACATGAAGCAATAGAAGGGGAAATACTTTTAAGAAGTATCAAAAGTATTGTTGCACTGTGACGTCTTGTGAGCTTGTAAATCAGCTATTTCTCTTTTGAGCGTCAACCAAATACTTGGGAACCAATGCTTTACAGGACCTCATAGAATAAAAAAATAAAAAGGCGGGATCCAATGGCGTGACTCATGGCCGTGGGAACATACTTCAAGTAGGGGTTGCTGAGCTGATGGTGGTGATGCTGGTGGTGGAGGGTTATATCATGGCCCTTAAATAAGTATGCTTTGATGAACATCCAACATTTTGTCTACAAAAGGAATGGTAGTCATGCAAGAACTTGAATGTAATCACTGCAACCCAGATTCGACACAAGGGACTAAAGTTAATATTGCCACCAGAATGTGCAACACCCTACCAACAGGCACAAAAACATGCAAGTCTCTTGACTCTCTTAAAGGGCACCTACGGTTGGCTGCAATTCAAACTGCGATCCTCCCACCCACCCATTCCCTGTGTTTGTATATTTCTCTTTTCCTTTTGCCTCATTCATTCCTATTTTTCATCATTTTTTCATCATTGTATTTCCATTCCAACCTGCTGTACCTACAGGTACATTGTGTTTTTTCCTCCCTGCTATTATTTTGAGTGAATGCATGGGATCCGAATGGAAACAAGACTGAAAGGTCTTTCCGTGGTACTCCTTTGGGATCAATGCTATGTCTGTACTCTACTGCATTTTATTATCAATCGATACCCGTTGTACCCATTGTCAGCCAGTCTATGCTATCACACAGATATTACATATATTATTTATATAACAGGGACAGGGACATGGACAGACACTCGTGGAGACGGATGCACAGCAATGTATTTGTGGACTTTTAGTTATCTGCAACATGATAAAGTAAATCACTCACACAGGCGTCCACAGGCACAAACATACAGGCACACACACATTCTAAAAATAATGCTGATAGTAAACTTCCGCTTTGCGACATACAATTCAGACAATTAACATATACTGTACTGCACACTATTTCGTCAGTGTCGGGTAAAAATCTCAAAACTCAAAATCTCTAAAAAATACAAAACATTTCAGAATTGAAATATAAAATTAGCAAAAGTAGCATATAAACTCGCTCAAAACATGACGCTTTGCGCCACATTTTGAGCTTGCAGATTTATTCCTTGTAATACTTGTGTGACACTGTAGTTGTAGTTTGATCAAGTGGATGTTCATTTACAAAATAAGAGGTTTCATCTGCCAATGGCATATTATTTCTCCCCTCTGGTCTAGCCTTGTCGGTGCTTAGACAGACCCTGCAGTAATTGTCTCTGCTAGGTCTACAGACATGGCAAAGACCAGGTTTTGCACCCTCTCTGTCCGTCCATCATCATTCTGTCTGCAGCACCATTCTGTCTCCGGCACCCTTGCACTTGCAAACTGTGCACACTTGACGAGCAAGCAGAGCCTCTGATCCAATGGTCCAACATAGCTGTTAGAGTGTCACAGTTGTTGGCAGTACTATATTGTCCTTTGACCTTCATCTCCCTACCGGTATGTCCAAATGTCCCTATCCCTATGTATGTCTGTTTGGAGTAATAGCAAGCAGCTGCAATGCTGCTGAGTAACCTTTGAGTGGCGCTGTTGAGCACTATAACCATTACAGTACAAAGTACAGAACACTGAGTATAGTACAGACTACAGTACGCACTGAGCATAAGGGTAACACTTTACCTGAAGGTCTACTTCATATTGCATTATAAGCTCATCTATAATGGATTATAATACATTTATAATGCATTATGACTTGTTATAAATGCCCATAATCAAGTGTAACTCCTCATAACTACTTTTATAACATTACTGCTTTTTTCGTCAAAGGAACAGCACATTATAACATCCATCACTTGTATGTTATAAAGGCACGAATAGAAATGATGTGCTGCGTCATAATGCATTATGACCAATGTGTTTTTATAAGACATTATTTCATTTAATTAATACATTGGTTATAATGCATTATGATGCAGTACATCATTTCTGTGCCTTTATAACAGACTAAGTGATGGGAGTTATAATGTGCTGTACCTTTGACCATAATAATGCATTATGACTATGACAGTTATATATAATACGTTATAAATGTAGTTATGAGGAGTTATACATGGTTATGGACATTTAAGTCTCATTATAAATGAGCTTATATAAAGCATTATAAAGGCGACTTTCAACTCAAGTAAGTAACAAATTTGTGCATTACAGAGACTATTACAATGTGCAGTAATGTTTTGTTTGCACAAAAGCTTTGGCCATAAGCAGTGTCCGCCTGTCGGAGGCCAGCGCTTCCTGAACAGTCTGTTATCATTTGTCTGTAGTCACATTTTAACTTGAGTGGAGAAATGATCTGTGTCAAAAGGTTTCCCATTCTGCTGAAGTGTTACGGTGGGGAAGTTCAGTTCGTGAGAGATTAGAGTGGAGGAAGAGCAGAGCGATAGTAAGCATGAGGAAATGTGTTGGACAGCTGTTGTGTAGTAATGTTATCAAAAAAACATGCCTTTTTATTCTGTTAAAAGGATTACTCCATCACACTAGCAATGGAGCTCATGTGCCCTACTTACTACAGTTGTACAGTAGTTGTACTTTAAAATATTGTCAATACAGTACTGTTTTATACTTCTATACCAATTCCAATCTCAGAATGAGGCAATTATTGTATGTTTTACTCCACTACAGTTATTTGACAGCTTTAGTTACTAGTTACATTGCAAATTGAGATTATAAATACAAAAATACATTAACTGATAAATTATGATATATACCGGTATATACAGTATATCACATCCCTGTCTACAATGTTGGTCATGTAGACAACATACTAATGTACAGTATACTTCTAAGGTGCATGGAGAAGGGGAGGGAAAGTCTACAGAGCTCAAAACTCTTGTGCTGTGCTTAGTAAAATCCTCAGTGTGAAAGAATCACTTATCTCACTGCTCATTATAAATTACACTATCTGTCTACTCACTCTGTGCCTCAGAGGATAGCTGTCTCTGAGACAGAACGAATAGACAACAATAGTGCAATCTTTTAGGATCCACAAGACTACATTTTAGAATCGCATACATCAACAGCGAGGGTTTTCCTGTGTTTGGCATGTAGAGCGCAATTTTTAGACCATCCTGCTTGGCTTGTGGCCTACGTCAGGGTGACATTGAAACATATTGCAAATAATTAAATAGGGTAGGAATGAAGAATTACGGTAACATTAACCAAGCTAAACTAACCCTAATTTTAACCCCAAGCCAACATTTCCTAAAATGTGAAAAAGCGAAATATGACAGACATTCACTACATACTGTACACCTGCAATATCCACCAATGAGAAACATAATGGATTATGGGGCGGCTGTGGCTCAGGAGGTAGAGCAGGTCGTCCAATGACCCGTGGGTCGGCGGTTCGAATCCCGGCTCCTCCTGTCTATGTGTCGAAGTGTCCTTGGGCAAGACACTGAACCCCAAATTGCCTCCAATGAGTTGGTCAGTGTGAGCTGGCCACCATTGGTGTGTGAATGTGGGAAGTGGGGACGCTGGCGTCGACTGTTCGCCGCTCTACTTCCCAATGTATGAATGAATGGACCATTGTAAAGCGCTTTGAGCACTTGGAAAAGCGCTATAAAAATGCAATCCATTATTATTAATGAGAAACATACAGCACAGCACAGCACAGCATACAGTAGTTAGACATATGGTCATGCGGCTGAAGTACAGTACCACCCCTTCACACTGATCATGGACCAATATGGTATCACGCATGATCATCATGATCATGTCCTTATATAAATATTAAATAATATTAACCCAGACAGACAGTCTGGGTTAATATTGGCCTGAAGCCACAACCCATCTTTGTAGGCCTAAATGCCCCTTTGGCTGTATTATGCCTGTAGCCTTTAATGTGTTTAATCAAGACGCAGATGAAGACCACAGGTCAAAATGCATTGGTCTAACAAGTAAATCTGTTATATTGCTGTCGGGTAGAAACCTCCTATACTTCATTCATTCATTCATTCATTCATTCATTCATTCATCCATTCATTCATCCATCCATTCATTCATCCATCCACCCATTCATTCATTCCTTATTTAGTTATGTTTGTAAAATAATGCTGTACTTGATCACTCGCCTACTACTGTGTCACACTGAGCTTATCTGCTACTTTTGCTTGTTTTGAATTTGAATCCTGAAAGGTTTCAAGTTTTTGACATGAGGTTTCCACCCAACAGAGATAATATTCTACACATGCTGCTGGAGTTTAGAACTCTCTTAAAGAAACACTATTTGCTTCTACAAAAATGTCCCTTTCAGTTTCAGAGAATTACAGACACAGATCTTCCCCCAGTGCAAGACAACTTGCAGCTATACTGTATACGTATACGAACTTCCAGTTTTTTGGGTTTCTTATCACTGAGTTAAGGAGGTGTGTCATTGTATGACAGCCTCCTGTTACCATGGACTATCTGTGACATTTCCAGCTGTGTAGCTGTGGACGTCGCATCGGTGGGAGACTCCACCGGGCCCTGTGGGATGGGCTTGCGGCTGAACGTGGCAGTGAGGCGTCTCCGGAACACCTTGCAGAGGAACACGTAGATGAGCGGATCCAGACACACGTTGGTGGCCGACAGCCACAGGGTGGTCTCCTTGGCGATGTAGAGGGCGTTCTCCGCCCGGCAATGGTTGTCACTGTTGCGGGTCTGCGTCAGCGTGTAGGGGACGCGGGCGAAGTGGAAGGGGGCGAAGCAGACGAAGAACACCGCCACCACCACAAAGACCTTTGCTTTGGTCCTGCGACTGGCTGCTTTGGAGCTGCTCCGGGAGGCTTTGTACGACTCGTACACCTTCCTGCTGATGAAGGTGTAGCAGACGGCCATGAGAGCCAGCGTGCCCCAGAACACCACCTGCATGGGCACAATGCATCAATGGAAAGCAAACAACAAAGGCATCCAACGTCACTGAGGTGCCAAGTTTGTTTGGCACATTAGTTCTACTTCCACACTTTACAGCAACCTAGTCGGAACCCAGTCAAATCCGGCAAACTCGGAACGGTCGATCCACTGTGGTATTTCTGGCCACCAGAACCTACTTGGCCAACTGAATATAAGGGGCTGTCTGTCCTCTTGGTCTGTCCTCACCAACATAATCTGTCCTCACCTATAGGCCACATTGTACCAAGTACCAACAGCTACCAAATATTGGTCCCATGAGATTATGGGTTAAGGAATTATGTAGGCCTATTGCAGGAGTAGAATTTAACTTCAAATTTAATTTAGAATATTATAGTCCTGTATAATAATGATCAAGACTAGAAGCTGTACAAGCTTGTACATTTTCCCATTACTTCAAAAGCATCAGTTTTGGACATACCGAAAACTACAGGTCGGCATTACCTGACAAAAGTAGTTGAAGCCCTCATGCCAGAGCAGGCCCAGCTCGCTCTTCAGGGCTGTGCACTTCAACTTGCCTCCGGGGGAGAGCTGCGGCACCTGGTTGCTCAGGATAGCGTTGGGCAGTGCCAGCAGCAGCATTACCACCCAGACGGTGGCACTCAGCAGCTGACCCACCCGGACGTGCTGCAGAGAGCACTTCCCAAATGGGCGAACTATTTTCAGGTAGCGGTCCAGGCTGATGAGGCCCAGCAGCAGGATGCTGATGTACATGGAGAGGTAAAAGAGGACGGCCGAGTAGCGGCAATAGAAGGCCCGCAGGCGCCAGGAGCCAACACCAGCGTCGCTCAGCACCCTCACAGGGATGGTCAGAGTCATCAGCATGTCGGCCACCACCTACAGTACAAGGGAAAAGGCAGTGTCATTGGTGTCGGCCAGAAACCTTGTATAAAACCCACAACATGAAGTTTTGAGCTGATGCAAATACTTATTATAGAACAAGAGCTTGCTGCAGTTGGCAATTAGCTCTTCACTAAGCCCCTCCCCAATCCGGCCTCGTCCAATAGGCACGTTGGAGGAGGAAAGCTTGACCAGGAAAGCTTGACCTGGATAGCAACAGTTGCTAAAGTATTTGGATTGCCATTGGACAGTGAGCAAACCCCACCTCAAAGGCTGGGGCTTAGAGAAGAGCTCATTATGAGTCATTCTTATTTTTTTTGTAAAGAAAGCATTCTGAACTTGTTGCTCTACTGTTTGCTAACAGTTTTGTTCATGACTGCTCTGCTACTTTTTGCTTTTGCGGGCTGGGGCGGGCCATTGATTAAAATGTTGCGGGACGGTTTGCTGTGGATGGGCTGGCACCCTTGGCGGGGCACACATCATCACTAGTACACACAGTATTCAAATATGTTGCATACTCTGTCCTGATCAGACACCCCCGTTTTCTGGAGTAGGAAATGGGCGTACAATTGAGCTATTCCAGACCTATCTGCTGACCGACATTTTTTGCCAACAGCTGATTTGGTCTGACTTAAGCCAGGCTAGTGTATTTCTGCACTGACACAAACGCCATTCTTCACTCACCACATTCTTCAGATAGACCACAAAGGTGGAGGTACTGGGGATGCTGAAGAAGATCCAGGCTGCTAGGCTGTTGAGGGCCAGTGCCACTATGAAGAGGATGCTGTACAGACAGGGGAACACCACCGCTGTCACACTGGTGTCCCGGATGCACTTCACAGAGCTATTGGATATGGTGCTGTTCATCTTCACAACCTTAGCGGACCTGGAGAGAAGAAGGAAGTTGAGAGATGATGAAGTAAAACAAAGAGGAAATAGAGAACTTGAAGGGGGGGAATAAATACATCTGTTCTGTCAATCAATAGTTAATACTTTTGTAGGATGACATGTCTTATTTCTACTAGTAATGCGCAATAGTTGCTGTATACCTAATACACAGATCCCTTACCACCTCCCATGCCGAATTCAAATGTAGGTGTAAGTTGTAAATTGGAAATGATTCTGCCCAGAAAATGTGCTCAGTTAGTGTTGCTTACATTTTACTTTAAAAGCATCTCACTGAATAAAAAATAACAATTATTATATTAAACTGGACTGATTCGACGAGAGCATGGAACAAGCAACAAACAAACAAACTAGCCAACAAGAAAACAAAACAACTCCTCAACACCCCCTTCAAATAATTATGCTTTTAAGACACTCGCCACTGACAAACACGAGACTATGGAACACCACAGAGACCAGTTACAGTCTGATAATCGTTTCCACATGGTTTTACGGTCAATTAAATCTCAATACCATCAAATGTAAACACGTTTCCGATTAGTGCCTCAATTAACCTTCTGTTACCAGTGAATTCTGGCCCTGTGTCTGTAACATGGCAGCGTATCTGTTTAGTGAGCCAGCTTTACATTGAAAACCTTAACAGCTGCAAATAACATGCAGTGCAGCAAGCAGGTGCCATGGTGACCAGTACAGTATACATTGAGGACATATCTGTAAAATGCACAATTTGCTCTTACCTCTTAAAGTGTCCTTATCTTCTTTGATTAATGAGACATGTGAAAATCCACCAGAGAAGACTAATTCAGCAGCAATATGCCTGAAATAATGAAGAAGTGAAATATCCAGTTCAGCTTTTTTTTTTTAACATCAAATACCTTTTAGTTTTACTTTGACTCTAATAACTACATCCCCTAAACCCAGCTTCCAAGAACAACTGTGTGTGTGTGTGTGTGTGTGTGTGTGTGTGTGTGTGTGTGTGTGTGTGTGTGTGTGTGTGTGTGTGTGTGTGTGTGTGTGTGTGTGCGCGCGCGCGCGCGCGCGCGCGCGTGCACGTGTGTGTGTGTGTGTGTGTGTGTGTGTGTACACTTGTTTGATCCTCTTACAATGAGTGCTAATGTGTGGCTGTCTTGTCACAATCCCAATGAGTTTGCCAGTCTCCCTCTTGGTGAAAGACCCATTTCCATCTGAGCTTCCTGTTGCAATTGTTCGCTGAGTGGTTTGTTCTGTACCATGCCAGTCCACCTCACTTGCGTCAGTCTCAGCAGCGCCTGCTAAAAGTTTGAAAACGCCAAAGACATGGGGACTAATTTCTTGACCCACATCTAGAGACCCCCACCACTCTACTGCTCCTCCCACGGTTTCCGTTGCTCAAGCCACACTGTACCATCAGCTGCAGGCAACCACTGTAACCCTAAGCCTCCCAAACTGCAACAACTATGAGTCTACAAGTCTGGTTGTGGTGGGTGAAACATGTCAGAATGTGTGTGTGTGTGTGTGTGTGTGTGTGTGTGTGTGTGTGTGTGTGTGTGTGTGTGTGTGTGTGTGTGTGTGTGTGTGTGTGTGTGCGTTGCTCATGTGCATGCATGCATGTACACCGTACAGTAAGCTGATGAATGTGTGCAAAAAGACAAATGGTATACGTGATTAAGGTCGACGCACTTCCTTCCACTCAGTCAGAACTGATGGGACTTACTTGGCGCTGGTTCTCTTTTTATTCCCCTTTGTCCTGTTGTGACGAAAATAGTGTGTTCTAAGAACAACACCAGATAGGCCTACTTGGCTGTGGATCAGAAATGTAATGGAAAGTGGAGAATGACACGTGCATGTTGTAGAATGTTTGTCAGTAAGTTTGCACCCACAATTAACATTGACAAAGCAAAAGTGGAACCATACAAACAAAGTAATGCATGAATAGGGAATAGAAATGGTATGGATAGAGCTATTTCCTTGCAACTGAGGAAAACCTAATCTACTTTTAACCATAAATTGTTGTCTATCCATCCATTCATCCATCTTCAATTCAATCTTCACCTTGGTCTGCCCTGAGTGCTTTCAGGAATTTCATAGGGAGACACTTGACAGGCGTCTTAACAAGATGGACCCATGCACCTTCCAGGTGAAGAAGCAGTGACTACTTCGGGTCTCTCTGAACTTCTTCCTAGGGGAAAAGCCAACTTTTTTGGCTGCTTGTAATGGCAACCTTATTGTTGTCCTGACCCACACTTCATAGCGGAGAGTAGGGAGGAAGATTGCTCGGTAGACAGAGAGCCTTGCCCTCGCTAGCTTAGCTCTGTTTTTGCAATCATTGCAAATACTGTCAATACAATCTGAGAAGAATACTTTGATATGATATTAAGAATATAGTCTGTCCTCTCTATAGGGGATCAGGTCTGCCTATGACAACCTTTCTCAATTTTTGAGCAGTGCTTAACACGAAAGTTGGGCTGAAGCCTTCGAAAGTATAGTCACTATACCAGTGTTCAGATTGCACATTGTCAGTGTACTGTATCAAGCTTTGTAGGTCACGGTTAGAAGACTGTATAGGCCGTGTTTCCTGAGCTTCATGCCACAAATGGCATACCACAGGAGGTACTTTCACAGTCAACATGGTTGTGCTTAAAAATCCACTCTATTACATCTCCATTCATTGAATGGTTAAGTTGTTTTCATTTTGTGGATTGTGTGGATTTTATTAATTTACTTTATATATTTTAAGTCCAATAAAATACATAATAGTTTCCATTTTTTCTAAATATAATTTAGATTTTTGGACATAAATGGCTCCTATCCTGAAAGAAACAGTGGTCATATTCAGTAGTGCAGGTAAAAGGTGTTTGACCATGCGTACACTTACAGCATGAACATGCACACATGTCACATGCACACACACACAATCAAAAATGAAAAGAAATCAGACAAAAATCCAAGATCAAGGTTTTTATTATGGTGTGACGCCTTCTACTGGCTGCCAGTGCCTACTGTGCATACAGTATACACATAGCTGAGAAACAAGCTTATTTGTTGCAGTGATCCCAGTTGCAGCAGGAGACCTGCAGGCCCTGGGTGATGCTCAGCTTCAGGCACTCCAACATGTTGTAGCAGGACTTGTGGAAGGTGTTTTCTGTAAAAAAAAAAAAATAAAAGTTTCATAAATATTTTGACTACACAATAAGTAGGCTATGCACCCTATGCATTCCTCGACATATCAGACTATTTCAGATTTAAAAGCATGGCAGAATTGTGACAGAAGTCATTTGTAATTGTAACTCGAGTTCACATGATGGGGCTGACAGAGAGACTCACCATAAGGGGCAGGGTAGGTGATCTTGGCACAGGCGTTCATCTCGGGGGCGCAAGTCTCCACAGTCTCCACACATTCTGCTGTGTCGGGCGCCTCGCGGACACAGTTGGCACACTGCAGGGCCTCACCTGGGAGAGAGAGAGAGAGAGAGAGAGAGAGAGAGAGAGAGAGAGAGAGAGAGAGAATAACTTATTTTAATCAACTTCACAACTCATCGCATGTTGGGTTATGGGTTGCGAAAGGACCGGGCTGTACAAATAAAAGCTCTTCACCATAGGTGACGGCCACCAGGAGAAGGACAGCAAAAACAAAAACCTTCATCTTGTCTTTTTCTTCTGACTTCTGCAGGGAAAAAGAAAACAGTTTTGTACAGAATGAGTAGGCTGCATTTCTCTCTCTCTCCTTCTTTCTTACCGTTTTCAATAAAACATAAAACACTGACTAAAATGTTTTACAAGTGCAAACTTCTTACCTTCTGAAGTTACAAAGGTGACTGTGTGTCTGGCCTTCCTCTTCACTTTATTTTTATAGCTGCCTGATGGCTGATAAACCCACTGCTGTGGGAGAGAGACCAGGTTGCATCGAAATGTGTACCTGCCATGGCATCTAGTAGTCAGCCACGTGGAGAGATATCGTGGGGAAAAACGTCACCTTGGATTATAATCACACTCACTCAAATTCAGCAGGTTTCTGAATGATCGACAAACCTCCTTGAAAGACAAACGTCATCTTTGGGCATTAGCGAGGACCAATTATTTTATGAAGAATGACAAAGAGGTCCTTAAAGGGTCATGTTACCCCTTTTACAACCAGAGCTTATTTTTTTAATAATGTTACATGGATCCACATGTGTAACATAAGTTTTAGATTAGGGTTGTCCCAATCACATTTTTTGCTCCCAATCCGATCCCGATCATTCGAGTTGGAGTATCTGCCGATCCCGATATTTTCCGATCCGTACTTTTTTTTGCTCCCGATACAATCCTGATCATTTCCAATGATTTTTCCTGAGCAGATACATTTTGCAAATGCATTAAGAAAAAAAGAACTAAAATTCAATTAGATTGTCCAGAGAAAAATATCTTATATGAAGTCCACTAAATAGCAGAATAATATAGCAGACTAGACTAGCAGACTCCTCACTCAAATTTGCACTTGGGCAACTCCAAAGCAAATTCCACAACATTTATTTACCTGCCATAGTGTCAACCCTTACCACTGAGTCAAATTACTGATTATACTGGTATATTTACCAATACTGAATGGTCTGATGATGACAAATTAGGGCCAATACTGATACTTTTCTGGTATCGATACAGTATTGCCGATATGGACCGATATGACAGTATTGGGACATCCCTATTTTAGATATTGTAGTTATGAATGTATGTTGACCATTGAGGCCATTACAAAGTCACACCTACAGTGCACTTCGCCTCCTTGTGGAGAGGCTGCATGGAGTGTTCCATGTGTCCTGAACATCATTAAAATAAGCTCTGGTTGCAATGGGGGTGAAATGGCCCTTTAGGTAAGAGTGTAGCCTATGTATGTAGTTTTATGCTGGACTCTGAATTGTTGCAATTAGAACCACACAGGATTAATTGTCTGTCCGTAGCATTGAGCTAATCAAGGATGATCCATCGGCATTAGTGTTTACTAGGAAAGAATCTTAGGATCTATGTCAGACTCCCATTGCCTTCCAAGGATGCAATCCGTTTGAAATCTCTATTCTCATTTCAATCCATTGCTGTCTTTTATTTCCAAAGGCCTATCATTGTGTTCATTATATTACTGTAATCTGTTGTAATTAAACACATATACTAAAGACATTTAGTTCATTCATTCTCTCACAGAATAAATATTCCACACCACTATACTGTATAGGTGCTGGGTCTTGAAACTAAGTAACTCTGCTTGACCCGTTGGCTAGAATTTTAAATGGCATCAGAGTTGTCTTTGTGTCTTTACTTTATGTGGTTATTTTCACGGTTGTAATCTGTTGAGAAGTTCTTTAGAGGTTGCCAATACTGTCACATGGCACCGACATCTGGGGCAAGTCCCAGCCTTGTGGAGATTTGTTTAGTCAGCAGTCTAAGCATCCACATACATCACACATTGCATTGCTGATTATTTCATTGACACCAAACTGACCTATTTGTCTAGTCCTCTGACATTCTCCCTCTGAGTAGCAAAGTACGCTCCTCTGCCCATAGGACTTTGTCTACGTTTTTTCTTTTTGGGACTTGTGCTTTTATTTGTGTAATTTATATCGTAGTAGCCTGGTTTTCCGTGATTGCGCCTTGTTAGCTTGTCTTACCTCTCCTTCCTGTATTAGTGTAACACAGACTCGTATGGATGAGAGAGTTATGAAAACTTCATAACTCGTGCTCTTCACTATATGGAGCCAGTGGTGGCTCTTGTAGACGTCGTCTATTGGTAAAAAGTGAGAAAGGCCTGAACTGGAGGTTTACTGGAATCTATGAGTTAGTAAAAAAAAAAAACGAGTTACATGAAATACTGTATGTGGCTGGGCTGTTTTTTACCCCCTCATTGTCAGAACTGTCCTTTCAATGGCTCAACCCTTAGTCACCTATGTGTTCTGTTTTACTGTTATCTTTTGACTTTTTCAAATGTTTATTGTCAGTTTGTTGTAGTCTTATTTTGATTAGTCAGTTCTGTGTAATTCCAGTTCTTGAGTATATATCCCGAGCCGACATTTTAGGGCTAGGTCGGGCCTAAAAACCATGGTAATTGGCTGGGCCGGGCTTTGGGCCTGATCAGTTAGGAATTTTCAGGCCAGTTGAGAACTCTAGTTCCTAGCATTTCCCTTGTGTGGGTTTTTGATATAATAAAACCTACTGTTTCATTACTGTGCATGTGCCTTTGTTCTAACCTGAGATGTAACCACATTGTTAAACTCATTAGCTGCAATTAATGCAGCAGTTATTGCTTTAATCCACTGGTTTAGAATAGAGCTACAGTACAGTGTATACAGTGGCAGGCAATGTTTTCTATGATGGCCATGTCTATGTAAGCATGTGTGAATATATCTCATATATAATTTATTATAGTATAATTACAAAAATTGTAATGTAAAATATTAAGGAGGATTCAGCAAACAGATGATGTGTCATGATTTGTCCTCATAGAACCTCAAGCCAAACTACACTTTGTGTGTGCGTGCGTGCGTGCGTGCGTGTGTGTGTGTGTGTGTGTGTGTGTGTGTGTGTGTGTGTGTGTGTGTGTGTGTGTGTGTGTGTGTGTGTGTGTGTGTGTGTGTGTGTGTGTGTGTGTGTGTGTGTGTGTGTGTGTGTGTGTAGGTATGAGAGAGTGCGAGCAAATTCAAGGATTTCCCCCGCCATATCTCTCCACATGGCCTGCTACTTTATTCCATGGCAGGTACAAACATTGATGCAACCTGGTCTCTCTCCCACAGCATTGAGCTTTATCAGCCATCAGTCAGCTATAAAAGTACAGGAGAGAGGAAGGCCAGGCACACAGTCACCTTCCTAACTTCAGAAGGTAAGTTGCAGTTCCCTTAAAAAATTGAGAGAAAGAATGAGAGAATAAGAGAGAGAAAGATTCATTTTAATTACATACAAAACTGTTTTCTTTTTCTGCAGAAGTCAGAAGAAAAAGACAAGATGAAGGTTTTTGTTTTCGCTGTCCTTCTCCTGGTGGCCGTCACCTATGGTGAAGAGATTTTCCATAGTTGTGAACTTGTGATCTTGATTTCTCGTGAAAGTGTACAGACATGCAACACAATAACACACTCTCTCTCTCTCCCTCTCTGTACCAGGTGAGGCCCTGCAGTGTGTCAACTGTGTCCGCGAGGCCCCCGATGCAGCATGTGTGGAGACGGTGGAGACTTGCGCCCCTGAGATGAACTCCTGCGCCAAAATCACCTACCCTGCCCCTTATGGTGAGTCCCTCTATCTGTGTCAGAATGTGAACATTGGACATTGAGTCACAACATATTACTGGTATGTAATGTAAGTGCGGGCTACATTAGGAGAATAGTTCAAAAACAGCAGACCACGTGTGAACTTGCAAATTACGACTTATGAAGCTCTCTCTCTCTCTTTTTCTGTTTGTCTCTGTCTGTCTGTCTGTCTGTCTGTCTGTCTGTCTGTCTGTCTGTCTGTCTGTCTCTCTCTCTCTCTCTCTCTCTCTCTCTTCATCTTTACAGAAAACACCTACCACCAGTCCTGCTACAACATGCTGGAGTGCCTGAAGCTGAGCATCACTCAGGGCCTGCAGGTCTCCTGCTGCAACTGGGATCACTGCAACAAATAAGCTTGTTTCTCAACCTGTACTATACTGTATGTAGCATGTACAATATAGGCAGCCTAGAAGAAGGCATCACACCATCCTAATAAAAACTTTGATCTTGGATTAATTTTGTCCCTGTTCCTTTTCTTTTTGTGGGGAAGTGAAAACAGTAATGAAATAAACGTTGCAATACCAAAATATAATCTTTTCAAATTAATGCCCAAAATGTATAGTACTAAAGTGGTACTGTGTGTGTGTTAAATCAAAGTAAGTAAAAACATTTGCATTTGATATTGTGATGTATAGGTGTGGTGCAATAAACAATGTTTTCACCCAATATTTTAAAATAAAATATAATTTAAGATTTAGATAATAGCTTTCAGAAAGTGCAAGGAGATAGAGGGGAAACACATGATTGGAAGACCATACAACCATAAGATAATCGTGATCGACGTTGTTATTATTGTTATGATGAGTGCCTGGGAGAGAACCTGGCCAGGATGGAGCTGGTCCTGTTCTTCACATCCCTCATGCAGAGGTTCACCTTCTCCATGCCTGCTGGTGTGAAACTCACCATGGAACCTCACTTTGGGTTCACCCTGACACTATGACATCCACTATGACATATGTGACATGTCACCACGATCCCATCACACAATAGAAAGAAGAAAAAAACAATTCCCTTTTATGTTATTATTTTAAAACATATTGAAGCAGGGGAGAATATACCTGATTATATGATTATATAGTACCCTTTACATACGGTGTCGATAAGTTGTATGATGAAGTATGGCATCATTTTATGATAAAAAGATACTTAAAAATCATAAAATTGAAATATGAGGTTCCTATGGTCTCTTGCACGCACACCGCACACACACACACACACACACACACACACACACACACACACACACACACACACACACGCACGCACGCACGCACGCACGCACGCACGCACGCACGCACGCACACACACACACACACACACACACACACACACACACACACACACACACACACACACACACACATCATTACTAATACACACATATTACTGTGGTTACTACTATATTAACATGTACAGTGTGATGCTATGGTCTAAATAAATTAATTTGTTATAAAACAGGATATGGTCTGAGTTTGCAGATCAATAAGACATTGTGTTTTCTGAGATTATTCTTTTTCAACTTTATGTAGATGTTGTGTTGAGCAGAGCAGTGATGCTGAAACTGTGGAATGGGGCCCACTGCTGGGCCAGAAAGGTATTGCAGGTTTGCCCCAAAAGAATTTGCAAAGCCCTATGATTTGAAAGAGAATATTGTGTGATACCAATAAATAGCAGGGATTGATGGAAATTTCTTATTTCTTAATTTAATAATAGGCCAATAAACCCTATTTGTGAAAATGCCATTGTGGCCTTGACATTTTTTAAGTAAATGTAATTATTACAATTATTATTATTGCTGTTATTATTATTATTATTATTATTATTATTATTATTATTATTATTAATCTTCTGAAATGTATAGCAATGTATTACTAGCCTTGGACAAGGAATTTAAGTGTAAATTGTAATTTGCACAGGCAGCAGGACGCAGGTGATGATCATGATTCAATGAATCATAGTCGGGTCATAACTCTTGCTTTAGGTCATTACGGTGTCAGTCTTGTCCCGAAGTGAACCTTTTAGGTCCCATAGTTCGGTGGTACGATGCCATGACTGGTCTGTGGTGTTGAATCTGTAGATACATTTTCTTTTATTTTTTACCATTTATTTTGGGGGGAGTGCTGTGTAGGAGTGTGACACACAATTAAACTGCATTTGTCCACATTCTTATTGATCGTTGCGTTCTGAAGAGGGTAGCCAAGATTCTAGCCAAACTCTCTGTATGACCAGAGCAACATAGTTGCGATGTTGAGGGGTCAGAAAATGAGCGCTCGAGTCGAGAGTTGTGCATGCCGCCTTGAGCTGGGACAAGCTGGAGTTTGAAATACATTGATTTCAACGAGGACGGCGCTATTTTAGGCATGTGTGCACTGTGCAACATGCCAGCGGTTTTCTTTTTTTTTTTTTAATTGCGTAACAAACGATTTCATTTTAATGTTTATGTTGTACTAGCCTACGATTTATTTGGACACCACTTGTAGACAATAAACATGCATTTTCATCTATCTAAAATCAGATCATGAGTCCGATGCATCTTCGTCCTCGAATTGTCCCTATTTGTTGTCCCCATTCTCATTAGAAGTTTGTGCCGAGAACCCGCCATTAGACGAGCCCTATGAGGTGAACCTAGCTGTCATAAATCTATACTCTCGGGCAATCCTTTCGACCTATGGGATGCAGAGATCACATGTCCCTCTGTGGCACCCATAGCAACAACACCAGTACATCCGCTTCAGAGTCCTTCCTTAGTTGTCACGGTTGTACACAGTGCTAGCATATCCCTTGAAGGTCGTGAGTTATATACTCGTGAGTATTCATAGAATTAGCCAATGAAATAAATATACTTCATTCATATTATGTTCACCTTATTGTTATTGAAGTCTGTGGCGAGCATTTGGCTTTTAGCATTTTCACAGCAAAAAGCTTTACTCGCCGTAACTCAACGCTAGCTGCGTGTTTGCGTGTCAAGCTAACATTTAGCAAACAAACAATCTCTGACTTGAGGATGCGTTTCACTTACAGCACAATAATGACATGGAACGTTTTTTTTGTTAAATATTAACAAACATAGCTTTGCTGAATGGCAATGTCCGAAATTATGTTTCGTGGTAGCCCTGAAACATGACTGTCATGCGCCATGCGATGCATGGCTAAGATAGTGGTAAACCAGTAGGTTAAGTTGGTAGTATGCTGTTCCTCCGTCCTCCCGTCCCGATTTTACTGGGCCAGCAGTAACATGTTTGACCCAACTTTTTGTCGTATTCTATATGTATTTATCGATTCCGGCATTGGATTGATCGATAAATACACCCACGAGAGTAAATCTTAAGGCTAGGTCTTTCTCGTGTCCGACAAAGCACATCTGCGCCCCTAACCCCCTTTGCGACCTGTCATCTACGCTGGCTCCTCGGAACTGGCTCAAATGTTGAATTCTCGTAAGAATCAATAAATGCCTCTACCAGAATTCAGCATTTGGGCTGTACTGAACTGTAGGGCGGTTTGGGTTTGTTATCGGACCTTTTTTTTAGAACCCTGCAATGTTGTTGCATAAACGAACACCACAGACAACAACTATAAGAGGTTAAAATAGACCAGGGGCCATAAGGGATGTAAACTTGTCAGTTAACCCTTTTCTTTCTCTTCTAGCGTTAACCATGTCTCTGGCCAAACCTGTGATGAGGAACCTTCTTTCCAGCCGTCTGCGGTTCCATTTGCCCATCGCTTGCACCCTGTCTGTAATCGCTGCAGTTATATTCAAGGTGAGCGATTTAAATCAAATCACAAATATTTTATTGCCAACATTTGAGCGTGAAAATGTTTTTTCCCCTCGGTGGCTTGTTTGTACCACTTGGTACTAGTACAGGGCTTCTCAAAGTTGGTGCTTTGATGCAAATCCAGGGTTGCCACAGAATACTTAAACGTTAATAGCAAGTTTAAGACCGCTCTGGCGTGCAACGCGTGCTCAATATATAAGTCTCACGGCCATCGGAGCCTGTCCTCCGACGGCAAAACACAGCTTTTGGTGTCTTGTTAACAATGTCGACAAGACCTGCAGAGCAGCTATCTTCAGCTATCGCTATGTCACAAAACTCAGTCTGCAGAGCATTGTCACGCAAATTGTTCCATAGTTTAGTTTTGTGGAATAAATGCAGTATGAATGACAGCACATTCATTAGAGAACTTTGTCCAGCTCTCTGTCCAGTCCTCACATTACATGATGAAGGCTTAAACGCCGAAACATTGGATTCATTCTACTGCTATGTCCTAAATAAATATATTGGCACTTTGGCTACTGGTGTGTGCGGCCTGCACTTTCTTGTTTTGCCAAGAAGTTTTTCTACAGTTTTCTCCCGTGGGCCTGCACCACCAAACAGGATTTTGGTGTGCGTGAGCATTTCTGTGCACAGTGTTCAGTCCTCACATTACGACAGAGCACCCAGACTCAACATGTCGATTTTCGACTTTTTTCCCCACATCCATAGTGGTGGTAAGATTAAACTCATCCATACCGGATGAACTGGTGGTGTGTCCACCAAAAACATTTTTTTTTTAAACAAATCCTGTACACTTTATTGAAAATTCTTCCTCCTTATTGAAAACGTTCTTCCTCCTCATAGAACAATACCTGATATTTCAGGAAGAAAAAAATCATGGCAGTCCATCTTTAATGGAAACAAATATTCTCGCCAGATTTCCTTGTAACATACTGTATCTTTAGAGGAAAGATTTACATACTTACAACAAAGTACTATACTTTATAATGATTTAGTGGTACTGTAGATGAAAATGTTATTTACAGGGATCATCTGTAAAATGTTTGAGGAGCACTGGTCTATCGCATGAAGAAAATATTTGTCTGACTGTATCATTGTTCTCCCAGTACACAGTGACAGAGAAAAGGAAGGAGCGCTATGCTGACTTCTACAAGCACTACGATGCCGCCAAGGAGTTTGAGGCCATGAGGGAAGCGGGAGTCTTCCAAAGTGTCCGGCCCTCAGGAGAGTGAACGCACTGTAAGTGCCTTTGGTTTTATAATTATTACAGACTTTCTAGATCAATTTGGTTTGCAAAGTGTTCCACAGATTGTCATATCCCATTCACAATAAATTGATAGGATTTACATTAATTAATTCAAATTTATTTATTCAAATAACAGCATGTGTTGGTTATATTCATAATATCCCTGTCCCAGAGCAATTAATCAGTACAAACAATTGTTTTCTTTTGTCATTCCAGTTCTGCTCCATTGTGCATTCCCGGTCTGACGTTCTTCTTGTCCCATGGATGATATTTACTGATCAGATGTGAACTATGCTGATAATATGTTCCTCTAAATAAACTATTATTATGACGTTGTCTTCATTATTAAGTGTAAGAAGCTACATTTCAACTGTTTAATGCCTCAAAATGAATCAACAAACTATACTATTGAAAATTGGTCTACTCTAAGCGCTTCTGGCTTACAACATGGTGCATATTCAAGAGACAACTTGAAGTTAAGGGGGGGGGGGGGGGGGGCATCAAATATTGTATGCCATCCATGGCACACAATTTTCAGATGGGGCCTGCTGCAAATAAAATGTGACAACGATTAGTTTGGAAATTAAGGGTTATTTACATTTTATTGACTTGTTTAAATACATTTTCTCAAATTAATTAATTGCTTTATCTGTCACTGATCTGGTTGGTTTGGCAACGACAAGAAATGTGGTCTCATCCTTTAATATCAAAGGCCCCCAAATTAATATTTATTTAACCATGTACACCCATCTGATAATTTGTATTATGCCAGGGATACCCATGCACTATTTGTGCAGTTCTCAGTCCTTGGAACTTATCCTGAGAATTTCATGTCATTAAATGAGATGAGAGGAGATTTGATAAAACATTTGAGAACACAATTTATTTTTTGGAACAATTGATTTTTTTCCTGATGTGATGTATTTTTCTTTCCCCCAATATCTGATATTATATTACAAAACATACACAACACATTCAAATACAAAACATTGCCTTAGCATTATTTCTGATAAATGATCTTATTGGTTGCATCCCTATCCCCGACTTGGGATGAGTTGCTGCTGTCCAGTGCTGATCTCTCTTGAGACATCATGGGTTGCCTTAGGTGCGCAGAGGTGTGTTGTTCAAGGTTGGTTAACAAAAAATAAAATGTTCATTCTTGATGCTGTGTTTTCAGCATTTAATGGCGTGCCGGGTGCTGAGGTGGTCAGGTTAGTGTCTCACCACCACTGAGCATGTGAGAAGTTTTCAAAGGATGTTATTTTAGATTTACAAGCTCACCAAAAATGATCCAACATAGACCAAAGTACAAAGTTCACCTAACTGCTACTACTGGGTAAACGATGACATTTATGCTGCTGCCTGAGAAGAGAGGTTGTGCACACAAGATGCAATAAAGTAAAAACATTGAACCACAATGTTGTGAGCTTGTGGATTCTGCTATTCTAAAATAGCCAAAGCATGTGGAGTTAAAGTGGTTAAACTGATTTTGATTATATATTAACTAGACATTTTGCTAAAGACCACGGGTGTCTGACTGATTGCTGCTTCTGTGAAAACCAAGATTGAAGTGCAGTGCGAGTCTGCGACTGCCCGTCCGGGCAATGGGATGTTACACCTCTCCTGTCTGGGCCAATCAGGGTGCAGATGGGGCCTGCTGCAAATAAAATGTGACAACGATTAGTTTGGAAATTAAGGGTTATTTACATTTTATTGACTTGTTTAAATACATTTTCTCAAATTAATTAATTGCTTTATCTGTCACTGATCTGGTTGGTTTGGCAACGACAAGAAATGTGGTCTCATCCTTTAATATCAAAGGCCCCCAAATTAATATTTATTTAACCATGTACACCCATCTGATAATTTGTATTATGCCAGGGATACCCATGCACTATTTGTGCAGTTCTCAGTCCTTGGAACTTATCCTGAGAATTTCATGTCATTAAATGAGATGAGAGGAGATTTGATAAAACATTTGAGAACACAATTTATTTTTTGGAACAATTGATTTTTTTCCTGATGTGATGTATTTTTCTTTCCCCCAATATCTGATATTATATTACAAAACATACACAACACATTCAAATACAAAACATTGCCTTAGCATTATTTCTGATAAATGATCTTATTGGTTGCATCCCTATCCCCGACTTGGGATGAGTTGCTGCTGTCCAGTGCTGATCTCTCTTGAGACATCATGGGTTGCCTTAGGTGCGCAGAGGTGTGTTGTTCAAGGTTGGTTAACAAAAAATAAAATGTTCATTCTTGATGCTGTGTTTTCAGCATTTAATGGCGTGCCGGGTGCTGAGGTGGTCAGGTTAGTGTCTCACCACCACTGAGCATGTGAGAAGTTTTCAAAGGATGTTATTTTAGATTTACAAGCTCACCAAAAATGATCCAACATAGACCAAAGTACAAAGTTCACCTAACTGCTACTACTGGGTAAACGATGACATTTATGCTGCTGCCTGAGAAGAGAGGTACAACAAGTTGTGCACACAAGATGCAATAAAGTAAAAACATTGAACCACAATGTTGTGAGCTTGTGGATTCTGCTATTCTAAAATAGCCAAAGCATGTGGAGTTAAAGTGGTTAAACTGATTTTGATTATATATTAACTAGACATTTTGCTGAAGACCCTCTGGAACAACATCAAAGACCACGGGTGTCTGACTGATTGCTGCTTCTGTGAAAACCAAGATTGAAGTGCAGTGCGAGTCTGCGACTGCCCGTCCGGGCAATGGGATGTTACACCTCTCCTGTCTGGGCCAATCAGGGTGCAGTGCGAGCCTGCGGCCCATGGGACACCTCCACCCCCCCCTTCACCCACAGCACAATATTCTTCCTGGTTGTAGAAGTGTTCTGGATGTCTTTCTGCTAGCATAATAATAGAACCACAAACTGTGGTTATTATCAGCCAACACGTCCCCTGTCCTGTCCTGAAACTATAGCCGCGTAATGGAACCGAAAAGGAAAATATAAGAGTACGTATGAGCTTCGTCTTCATTCTGAAACGATTCAAAGAAAACCAACCCTCATACAGGTATGACAGTTATTATTAACTGAAAAGCGGTTAGCTGATCGGCTAACTGTGAAGAGAAAGCTTCAGTTCATAGTTATTCAGCGTCTCGCGACACTGTCCAGAAAGAACAAATGTATAAACCTACGCTTCGCAACGTGTTGGCGTGTAGATCTGTGTTTTCACTGTTTTGGCTAGAAGCGACACCATCGCACATGAGGCTGAACGCTAGCCAGTTCAAATGATAAACAGTACATTTAAGTGCATTAACTCAAGACAAGAAATGTACAATGTCATAAACTGTGTGTGTTTTTACATCTCAAAAGCAGATATTGTGTTTTCACTCCACCCCATGGGACATTCTCCATAATGATTACTTTTGTAGTTTTTTTTGTGTGTCTGGTCCAGGCCTTATTTACTAACAGTACTTCTGTATAGCAGTATTAGTACAAGTCAAAATGTAAGTAAAAACATTTCCAACACTGCTGTGCATGCAGGTTTTGGCAGGACTTGGACACATGCAGTAGCTGCCGGGGTTCACCAACCACCTGCCCCAAACAGATACCACCATGGAGAGCAAGGATAAAGTACAGATGAGGAATCACCCTCGCAGGTAAGTGAACACATGGGAGAAAAAATACAGAAGATATACAGGTTTCCAAAAGAGACTGCATTTTATAGCAGTGCTTGTGAAAGTGGCACCCAGAGTTCAGGGATCCTTTGAGGGGATTCCTCAAATGATCACACTTGTGTGAAGCGAGGGGCACCCACTTGAAGTCCGTTGACTTGGCTGCCACATGACTTCATGTCTGAAAGCCAGATGTCAGAGGGGCTAGCACCCAGGGGCGTAGCTAGCAATTCTGGCCCCCCTGAAAAGCCTTTCCACATGGGCCCCCCTTTCCCGGAGGCGTTAAAGGGGAATTTCACCCATCTTCAACATTTTTTCTGAGAGTGCACAAATGCAACCAAATGAACCCTAACGGGTTCATTTGGTTCCATTTGTACGCTCTCAGAAAAAAAGAAGTGTCTAAAGAAATCAATCAACATGGTGAAAATACATCTTGATGATGTCACCTAGATGTTTCTCCATGTTAGTGGTTTTCTTCAGACCTCTATTTCTAGGAAACACAGAATGGGGGGAAACCACATGTCCACCCAGCACCTCTAAGGTATATAAATGACATATTAGAATGTTGAAAATGAGTTGAATGTTGAATTCCCTTTAAATGCTTCAATGTGGTGCACTTTGAGATCAAATATATTTTTATAATAATCAATAAAAATAAAACCTTATTAATGCAAGCTTTTAGTGGGCCCCCTGGCTTTGGGGCCCCCTAAAATTGTCTAACTTTTCCCCACCTATCGACGCCGCTGCTAGCACCCCTCAGAAATATCTGAACATTGTTCTGTGCAACCACAACGGTGTTGACACATACAGTATATGACACATCTATCATTGATAGACTGTTGAGTTATGTAATCAAGGGATTTAAAGCACAAATAACATACATAAAAATAGTTTAATACTTAATATCATATTGTCTATGTCCCTCAAGCTTATTTCTAATGTTTTGAGCCCCAGTCACAACTCTGTAATAACCAGTCCTTGACATTTCTTTCTGTAATCTGAAAGCAGTTTAGCTGCAGTACCACAATGTCCTGATGTGGTGGGGGCACTGATATGCAGATTATTTAATATTTGAGTCATTATAATACTGATGGTAGATACAAACAGGTTTGTTTAAATTCCATGTCAAATTGGAAAAATCAACAATGTTGTAAACAAATTGGAAATGCAAATTTGTAACTGACGACTGAAGGAGAGGAAGAATTATTTAAAGTAAAGTGAATTGATGACATCACAATGAGGCCAAAAGCAAACAAGCTTTTCCTGGGAGCAATTTCCATTAAAGCCCCTATATGATATGAAAGCCTGATTAGTCAAACTTGGTGAGCACCAAAATCCCCAAAAACGATTAAAAAGTTGAATTTCATGTTATTTGCCCTTTAACAGAAGCTGTGTTACTGACAGTAGTATGTGTAGATTTTAGTTTTCCATTGTTAGCCTTGTTGTCTGTAAATCCATTTTTACTTAAGAGAAAGTCAAATGAACCTTTTTAAAATGACAGAGGATTTGACAGAGTAGGAACTGATCGGTTCCTACTGTTGCCTCAGTCTCTTCATGGGGTGGGTGTCGGCACTGTGTTGGGTCTTATCTACTCTGCTCACGTGTCCACACTGTTTCCTGTAATTATATGTACAGTAGCAGGGATGCTGGGAAGTAATTTTAGTTGTGGTTCCATATCCAGCCCCGCTTTGTCTGCCAGTCTTCGTCCAGATATCACAATTAAAATGTTTTCTCTTCATAGCCTTTGCATTCTAAAAACAGCAATTCCAAACATAGACATGTCTCCAGAATAATTCCTCTGGCTTGTGAGATTTGACTAAATTTTGTCTCTCTCACATCCAAAATATCAAATTCCGGGTGCAGGGCAAAGGGTGGTATATACTGTATTTAGCTCAGTCTGCATGCTGTGTATTTCATTAATCTGGCCAACAGGCCCAGAAAAGAGCCCATTGTTTTTGTTATCCCATCTCAGCGTCAAATTGTGCAATTGCTGCAGGTCACCATAATAAATATTAGTCTTACTAAAAGTAAAACCTTAGCTGTTACAGATCTTTGTATCTCAAACAGTGACATGACCTGTCTGAATACTGCCATGGCAGGGATGGTGTACTATGATGAATTGTCATCTATCTAGTTTTGTATTGTATGGGCTTTTGTAGATAGACAGGGGAAATGCAAACATTTGACTTTTGTCTAGAGCCTTATATACCGGTATGCAACTCAAACCTGTTCACACTGCGCACCTGTCATATTTAGCGAGCCAACAGCCAGTAATAAGGACGCACTGTGACAGTGATGTGTTTTTTAAATGGAGCAAATGAGTGTGGAAAACTGCGTGTATCATCCTGGCATCACAACAGAGCAAGACAGATATAGATTTCCTTTTTGACTTTAGAAATTACTAGACAGAGACATGAAATTTAGTGAGTATACACAAACGTGGAAAAATAACTACATGAATGTTATAACTTATACCAGGTTCTGGAATTTAATCATTTTAGGCGATGCCAGTGGCCCCTTGGCCTTTGCTGATGTGTGCACACATAGACCAAACACCAGGTCAACAAGGGCATCATCAAATAAAACAACATGGCCTAGCTACGTAAGTTCTGGTGGATAGGCAATCCAAAATGAGTGAGCTAGAACTAAGGAGCTGATGTCTCATATTTGAGAGTCTGCTGTTTTAAGCATAGTTTTGTAGCAGTTGCTCTGGTGTTTGAGGCTATTTTTGTATGTAGGTTATTATTACAAAAAAGGGTCCTCATGAAAGTTAGGGTAGAGTATGTGTAGTATATCCCAAAATTACATAAAAGCTGAAATAACAACTACGGTAACACATGTACAGTGGAGTTGGAATGACAGCTTCTTACGTGTTGCAATTAATGCATTTAAATATCTTGCCCATTACGTTATTTATCATATCTGCAACTTTTCTTTTCCAAGCCCAAATGCCAAACACAGTTTCTATTATCTTTCAAAGGCAGTTGAAGAAATTGAGCGAGGACAGTTTGACCAAGCAGCCAGAGGAAGTCTTTGATGTGCTGGAGAAGCTAGGTGAAGGGTGAGTCGCACACACAAACACACGCACACAACCTTTATTCTACGCAAACACATCTTCTAGTTTTCTTTTCCCGTCTCTCTCTCTCACACTCACACATTAAGCTCCTCCCTCTGCCCGTACACCGTTGTCATACACAGTGGTTCTTCATTTCCTGTTTCTCAACTAACTTCCTTTTCTGGGTGGCTGGTGGGTGTGTGTGTGTGATACTGTCATCATGCCCTGCCAGCTGTTGGTCACTGTGCGACCCTTCAGTGTATGTTGTGTGTATATCTGATATAAACAGTGTGTTTATTAAGGATCATTAAGATGGAAAAGATTATTGCCATTATACTGAAACTGTCCAATCTGTTTGTATGTGCATGCGTGTGTGAACTGTGTAGGTCCTATGGCAGTGTGTTTAAGGCTCATTATAAGGAGACTGGAGAGATTGTGGCCATCAAACAGGTTCCAGTGGAGTCTGACCTTCAAGAAATCATTAAAGAGATCTCCATTATGCAGCAGTGTAACAGGTATCATTTATTATTATCATCACATGTACCATCACATCTGAATGAAGTGTACTCGGGTGCGAAGAATCAAGGCAAATCTGAGTCATGGCCAGCGGCGACCGGGCAATTGTATTGGGAAACAGTTCGGATCAGCCAGGCTCAGTGTGAATCTGCTCTAAGTCTCATTAGTCTGGGTTCTAAATATCAGTTTCAATATACTGTACTGTATTTTCACGTCATTGTCCAGCCCCAATTTAAATGAAAATGTGGTGTCTTCATCAGCATTCTCTCGCCACTCCTGGTCATACAGTATTGTGTTGCTTTGGTGTCCAGCAAGACTCTTGCTTCAGTTCTTTTTTATTCAACACTAAAGGAGTTGTGTGGGGAGAAACCCCAGCAAACCAAACAATGACAAAGTAAAGCTCTAAATACAGTCATTACTTTTTATTTTTTCTGCAAGTGAAAGGATGACTGTTCAGCCTGTTCTGCCACATTTTTCACTAAGTCAAAAAGTGAACTGGCAGATGGCCATGAAAGTGAATTCATGTTTCTCAGGGGATGGCGCTTGCTGATCTTAGTTACCAAAATGATATGTATTTGGCTGTCAACCCCGTCTCAAAACATTTGATCTCGACTGTGCAAATTATTAATCCTTTAAAATGAGCACAGATGGATTTGGCAAAACTCAAACACACAGACACACCATTTTTATTACAGATTAAATCCCTGTTTTATAGAGAAACATTAAATGAGACACCCACAGGGATGTTCTAAGATACCACAACCTATCAAACTATTTTTAGACGCAGACCCCTGTCACGCACAAACATAGGCTATTTTAAGTGATGCTAGCAATATTATACATGTCCAATGCAGAATACCCTAACTGATCTCTGATATTTAATAAAAGCAAACCTTAATCTGCATTACAGAACAGTAACGGTTGTTCATAAAATATGGTGCTTGTGCCTCCTTTCGCATTGTTTCACAAAATGCAGATTAGGAACAGCAACATGTTCTTTCAATTGTGAGATTAGGTTTTTGCTTCCCCTGCATCCACATTCTGTAATGTTGCCACTACTGTATGCATTGCATTGTATCCATCAGCCCCCACGTGGTACGGTACTACGGCAGCTACTTTAAGAACAGTGACCTGTGGATCGTCATGGAGTACTGTGGAGCAGGGTCTGTGTCCGACATTATCCGACTACGCAACAAAACGGTAATATAACTCTAATGTATTTCAACTATGATAATCATACTTCACTATGAACTTGACCAATAATGTAACTACTTTTACAGTGCTTTACAATACACTATAATTATTGTTTAAAAGCATTATGCTTGTTTATAGAACCGCAATCCAGGAGTCCCAAGTTGGCTAGACCACACTCTGGCATTACATATCGATAATCTAATGTTATAGTGTCATATAAGCAGATGTTAATGATTTTTTGTGTGTTTAGTGTATGATGTACCGGTATTATAAACATGGGTTTGAGCATCTAGAAAGTGTTACCAATAAGGGCATTGTTTGTTGTGTGTTGTAGCTAACAGAGGAAGAGATAGCCAGCATACTGCAGGCTACTCTGAAAGGTTTGGAGTATTTACACTTCATGAGGAAGATCCACAGAGACATCAAAGCAGGAAACATCCTGCTCAATGCGGAGGGACAGGCTAAACTGGCTGACTTTGGAGTGGCTGGACAACTCACTGTAAGAACAACACCTACACAGTACAATACTGTCTACTTTCTATTGCATAGATTAGAATATATTTAGATATCCTTGCAGTTGCCATACTATGTCATATAAAATGCACAATATCAAAATGTCAAGTTGAGACGAAGGCAATCAAGATAATGCAACTGCTAAATGTATTAAATTAATGATCTGTCAATCTATTAATAAATTCATTAAATCATACTGTATTTACTGCACTATGCATGATAATGTATATGTTTATATGAAAGGGGACACTTGTGAAAACTTGGATGAGATTAATCATTTCTCTTTTGTTTCTCTCGTTCCTTATTTTGCTTTTATTTTCTTGTTACATTGTTTCTTTCCTCCTATCTTCCCTTCTTTCCTTCCTTGTCTCTCTGTTCTTTCTTCTCCCAATGAGGACACGATGGCCAAGCGGAACACGGTGATCGGCACGCCGTTCTGGATGGCTCCTGAGGTCATCCAGGAGATTGGGTACAATTGCGTGGCAGACATTTGGTCGCTAGGCATCACGGCTATAGAGATGGCAGAGGGAAAACCCCCGTACGCTGACATACATCCAATGAGGGTGAGGCCTGGCACAATCATTGCGTAATTGATCACCTGATGGCATCTATTTGAGATAATTGTCTTTGATTTGGATAGTCATCACAGGCTCCTCTAAAGTTGGTGTCAAAGTGTCAGCAGTACAGTACAGGAGTCACACCCAAAAGATTTCATTAAAATCATTTTAAATTCATTCTAAAATGACTCCATTACTAAAGAGCTCTGCAATGTATTAAAGTTCTAATATTTGTTTCTTGTTAAAATTGTGCACGTAGGAAGGGGAGAGCTTGATCAGGAAAGCTTGACCTGGATAGCAACAGTTGCTAAAGTATGTGGATTGTCATTGGACAGTGAGCAAAATTTTGAGAAGGCCTAATTTCTGGTTGGAGCCTTTACTGCCTTGCATGGTTTCAGCCATCAGTCTATGAATCTGTGTGTGAATGTAATGCACAATGACTATAAAAGCACAACTTATTTAATCGTTCCCATTTTGTGTGCACATGTGCTTTCTTCCAGGCTATTTTCATGATCCCTACAAATCCTCCTCCAACGTTCAGGAACCCGGACCTCTGGACTGAACCATTCAGAGACTTTGTCCACCAGTGTCTGGTGAAAAACCCTGAACACAGAGCTACAGCCACACAGTTACTACAGGTAACAGCACAGAACCCAGAACACAGAGCTACGGCTACACAGTTACTACGGATAACAACATAGAACACTGAACATAGAGCTACGGCTACACAGTTACTACGGATAACAACATAGAACACTGAACATAGAGCTACGGCCATACAGTTACTCCAGGTAACAACATAGAACACTGAGCTACACACAAAGCTACTGTCACTACAGGTAACAGTAAACCACATAGTAAGCTTAACTAACCTTGTATGTCCTGTTACTTTTCAGCAAATGTAAAATCTGCTACCTTTGCTAATATTTTATTACATTCTTGTTTTGAAAAGTAACGATTCTGTACAGTCTTCATGTCATCACATGTAATGGAACAACAAAACCACTGAAATGTAATTGCTGAATTTTCATCTATCTCTGTCTTTTCTCTTCTAACATTATGACATGCTCAGGGATGCTAAGGTTACATGTGTTGCATCCTCTCTTTCCGTTGTTTTTAACAGCATCCCTTCATCCGCTCGGCCAAGTCCAACTCCATCCTCAGAGCTCTGATAACAGAGGCCATGGACATCAAGCTGAAGAAGCAAGAGGAAGCTGAACAGAGAGAACAGGACGCTGAGGAGGACGACAACTCGGTGAGGATGCACATACACACACATGTACATGATGCACACAAAAATAACAATTTTGTCTAGTTTCTATTAGGGATGTTAATCGACACATATTTGGAATGTCGACGTGTCACGGCCCAATGTCGACAATCGATTGATTGAAAAAAAAAAAAAAAAAAAAAAAATTAGCCCATGGCGCCCGTGGCATGAAAATGCCTGCGGGAGGGAGAAGTGCGGTCAAGATAAAATAAGCGGGACCCGCGAAATCCAGCAATATATAATATATAATACCAAAATATGCATGTCTGAGGAGAACGTTCCATACTGCGCTCGACAATGATCAGGCATGTTCTCAAAGCAAAACGCATGGCAGACCGGGGCGCAGAGCGCACCATGCAACAGACAACAGACGCGTGCCCGCACCTGGCATTCCACATTCATTAGTAGCCTAATCGACTTGATAGAGGAGTTTTCCTCTTTCCTTGCGACGGATTCCCTGCATCTTTGCTTTTTCCTGCGTCTGCTGTGTTAGACATGGCCAAACAACGTGAAACAGAACACTGGACAAGATAAGTACGAATAATATAGGCTTGTTCTAGTTGTTTTCTCTCTCTCTCTCTCTCTCTCTCTCTCTCTCTCTCTCTCTACCATGTGAGACCTCAGTCTTGTGCAGGAGAGATGGCTTTCTCCCATACGTAACGCTCCATTTCGGCCTCGACAGAGGCGTCAATCATTGCGTCCGGCCTGTTTAGCTTTTTTTCGGCGGGTGCAGGCGGGGGCCGCTGCCGCCGCCTCCTTCTCCTCCTCGGGGAAAGCCGGACTTGCCGGGACAGAACGCAAGGGGAAGGAGGAGGAGGACGCAGCACAGACGCGCGCAGCACAGAAATGTTCTCACTAGTAATACCCGAAATAATCAATTCTCTTCCCTTGAAAACAATAACGTTATGACATTTTTGAACAAGAAATGACAAAGAATACAAAATAAAAATCATTAATCAGCGATTTGTCGACTTCTACTTTTTTGTGTTGCCGTCAGCACGTGTCGACAATTGAGTCGATTTCCGACTTTTTTTCACATGCCTAGTTTCTATTCGTTGACACTTCTCTCTCCTTTCTTGCAGGACGAGGATGAGGTGGACATGGGGACTATGGTGATGGCGGGGGGGACAGGAGACTCTGGGACAGTCCGCTCCCTCTCTTCCATGAGTGGGACGGCCCGCACCATGATAGAGCATGATGATGAAGACACAGGGACCATGCAGTCCCAGCTCGGCACCATGGTCATCAACTCTGACGAGGAGGATGGAGAGGACGGTGGCACCATGAAAAGTAAGACACTGTTTCCCTTATTCAAAGACATCCTTCATTATGTGGCGCAACCAATTCAAGGCCTGGCCTTGTCCCTATGAACACCTGTACACCTCTCTATGTTTAAAGAAACAACAGGGCAGTGGCGCTGTTTCGTTAACACAGAGTAGTACACACACAGCACCATTTAGTTCACACCAATTGGTGTGATTTTTGTTTTTACAGCTCACACTGCCAATGATGTCTTTGACAACTTCTTTATAGTTTTTGTACAAAATCTGAAAATGTTTTGTTCCAGAAGAGACTTTCTCAAGTGTTTCCAAACATTTTAACAGATGTGCAAGCTTTGCAGCGCAGCATAATGCGACACACTGTGCGCTTGTGTATATGGCCTAATCCAAATCCTGCACTGATAACTGGGGGCAAGTCACCACATCTACTAGCATCATGTTCAAGTGGTGTAATGTACTGCTGTACATGTTACAAAACCACTAGGGCTTTTGGTAACCTCCATAAGTTTCCTCCAGCTCTGAATGTGAACCCTCCAGGATAGCAATCACCTACTACTGAATCACACTGCAATAATTTCTATAGCCACAAGGGGGCACCCCCACACTGTCTGTTGGAGCGTAGGTGTCTGGAAGGGTTGTACTGTAGGTGTAGGTCTCTTATGAGCCTGTGCATACTAATCAGCAGTACAGTACAGGAGTCACACCAAGAAGATTTCATTAAAATCATTTTAAATTAATTCTAAAATGACTCTATTACTGAAGAGCTCTGCAATGTATTAAAGTTAGAATATTGTTAAAATTGCTATTCTCAATGCTGTCCTAAGATTTCGTGTGTGTGTGTGTGCGTGTGCGTGTGCGTGTGCGTGTGCGTGCATGCGCGCGGGTCTGTCTGTGCAAGTGTGTGCGTGCGTGCGTGCACGCGCGCAGGTCTGTCTGTGCAAGCGTGTGTGTGTGTGTGTGTGTGTGTGTGCCAGCATGTGTGTGTGTGTGTGTGTGCTCCGTCTTCAGCATAATGTATTAAGTCATATTATTGATCCTTACCAATAGAGCTCTACAATAAGAAGCTTTTTCATTTGCACTGAGTAGCCATCGGCACACATGCTTTCTCTCCCTGTGCTCTCTTTCCTTGCCTATTAGTGACAGACTTGCTCTCTTATAAACTTGCACAGACACATAGGTTGGCTCATTAACCACAACAGGGTCCACAACTCCATGGTTAACATCAGCCTTTGAACGACTGATTTAGAATGCATTTACAGAATTGGCCTCTGGTCTTAATGAGTTAATGTACAAGGGCACACTATCATCGACAACAACAATAACAAACTGCCTAAAAGTAACATACACAGCCACCCAACAGTATTGGAAATATCTCCAACCTAATTTAGCTCATGTTTGTTTTAAATGGAATTCAAATGAACCATAATGTAGCCTCTGATAAATTATTTAGTAGTCGTACTCTGTCTCCAGCCCAGTCACAGTGCTTTGGCGAATAAATGGATTTCAATTACACAAAGCTACACTTAGCTGGCATTCTCTTCCTTGTACATCCCACAAGAAACGGCAGAATGTTATTTTAATGTGTCTAACCACTGTGGTTTAAAATAGACCAGAGTGTGGCCATATGCAGTGTTAATTGTGACATTCCATTGTGATGTAATCAATTGACACTGCATGACGAGGTCATCTTTTGAATAAAATGTCATTTAGTTTTAGTCATATTAGTCATCTGAAAGGTTTTTAATTTTAAAAGGCCAAACCACTCCAATGATGCAACATGGAACTCCTTGTGACAATGCTTATACACTATAGAGTGCCCGTCTGTCGGGGTCCCCCTTCTAACGGTGGGCCTATCGTATCGGTGAAATTGTCACCAATGGAATTTTAAAAAGTCCACAGTGCACACAACTAGGTGCTACAGTGTTTTTTGTTTATGTGGCAAAGTGATGCCAATGGTGCCGGAGAGTTGGGACTGGTGTTTGGTTGTCTGTGTCACTATTTACTCTACTCCATCTGTTCCTTGACACCTTGACTGCCCAAGTTATAAAAAAAAGAAGGTTCTTGAATAAAGGCATTGGTTTAAGAAAGCAGTTTCCCAGTACTACTGTCAATGTGACTGACACTGTACCGCTGCATATTGCATAATCATAAAATCTTTGCACAATTCACAAAGAAAAAACGTGTATTTTCTTTTCAACTAAAAACCTATATCGGTTGGAAATCTGTTATCAGTGGTCGTATACCTTATCGGTTATCGTATCGTTCCCAAATTTCCATATCGGGCTCTGATGTTTACATAAAATGCTAAGTTACATAAAACAAGTCTTTGCATACACGTGTGAGTGTGTGTTTGTCAAGGCTAGGGCAAGTGGTACGGACTAAGATGAATGGAATTTGTAGAACTGGGTTTTCAGACTACAGCAGAAGATTATAAAGTGAGTCTGCAGTTCTGATGTGCAATGGGAAGTGCTTTCCATAGTTTTGGAGCCAGAAGTGAAGAGTTTGTGGAGCGTTGTCTCTGCATTTTTAGTGAATGTACTTCCAGCTTCCCTTTGTATTGGCTTATCTGAGCACGTGGGAGGATTTGTAGGGTGCAATCAGACTTTAAAGATGTGGGGTGCCATACCTTTGGTTGCTTTGAAGGCCAGCATCAGGGTATTCACTGCGGGCAGCGACCAGCTGCGGCATTCTGGATCAATTGGAGAGGCTTAAGTGCACATGCTGAGTCACTAGCCACGTTTCCATAAGCCCTATTTTTGCGCAAAAACGGCTCTTGCGAAGAGAATGTTGAATGGAAACACTTCAAAATGCGAATAAGTTTCCATTTTGCGCAAAAATAATTTCTCGCTGAAAGGTGCCGTGTTTGGGAGCGTATCGGAAGAGCCTAATGCGCAAATGAGGTATGGAAACAGCTTGCGAAAAGACTTTGTATTGAAAAGCACTGGACACGCATTATAGCGCATTTGAAGAGTTGTGTGGCCTGCCGATGAGAGCATTGTTATTTGTTAATTTAAGTTATATTTCTACAAAAAACGCTCAGAACGGACGAGGGACGCATGGTTAATAACGTTCAGACTCATCACGTTTGTTCATGAAAGTCGCAAGGCAACTACAGGTCCTATATTTACAGTATCTGATCTGTATCATCATGCATGATAGCTAAGATACGCAAGTGATAACAGACATAAACAGCTGTTTTACATGACCGGGCTCTGCCCTTATAGATATTATTCCGTTAATAAAGTTCAAACCCTTTTTCCTCGCACGTGTCGCGCTGCAGATGACATGGTGTAGTCTACAATATCGCATTTCATCAGTTAATGGAAACAGCGGACAATTCGCTCTTCTTTTTTCGACTTAAGTTCATACACTTCCTATTTTCGCAAAGGTTTTATGGAAACGTGGCTACTGAGCCAGTAAGGAGAGAGTTACAATAGCCAAATGTTTATGTCTGATCACTGATGTCTATCACACACAACGTAAGCGCTGAGGTTCTCCTATCTGTTTCTACAGAAATTATTTTTGCGACTTGACATAAAGCGGCACACACGGCTACGCACACACAGACACACAGGCACACACACACACACACACACACACACACACACACCAGACCCAGCTAGTGTGAGAGACACACAGACGGACGGGTAACTTGGATAGAACCTAGCATTTTCTCATTCCAATAAACTTTGGTGGCAGCTTTGATAGATCACCAGTATAATACATGGCCAACAACACCCAGACTTACAAAGAGGTTCACACTTGGGGAACATCTATCAAGATCACAAACACTTTATTCAAGTACAATTCATTAAACAGGAATTTGGCTGGGGGAGAATGGGGTACGTAAGGATATGCACACCCGTACTGATGAAAGAAAGAACATGCCTTTTAAACCAGTGGTTCTCAAACTTCGTGTCAGGACCAAATTACTGCTACCATACTATTTATAATAATAATCTGATAATATTATGATGATAATACATACAATATATATAGAGCTTTTCTTTTTTCATCACTTAAAATTTGATTGAGAAAAGGGAAAAGAAGGGGAAAATCATTAGAGGAAGAAAAGGGAAGAAAAAACTCACAATTTTGAACCATGTGTTTAAAGTAAAAAACGTGAATGGGTCCAAAATGTCATAGTAGGTCTTGGTCAGGTCTTTATTTCCTATTAACGTCTGTATAGGGATATTGATTGATCTTCTTTCAAGATCTTTCCATTTAGACTCTCATTCTTCATTACACCAACATATTGGAGATCTCAGTTATGATTTAGGAGTGATAATCCCCCTCACTCTTTAGGGAGTTGTAGAGTGTGCTATCTGATTCTCGTTTTTTTTTTTTCTCCATTCCAAATAAATCTAGATATCATTTTGTCACATTCACAAAACTGTGAGGAACCTCCACCTGTAAAGATTTAAACTTCAAGAGATATAGTATTCTAGAAACAACATCAGTCATCTTGTCCAAGGGTCACCAAGAGAGTCATTTGCTTCAACCATATTCCCAGGTGTTTACTTTAGAATTCCAATTAAAAGGGAAAAGATCTTTTGTTTCATTTGATGGCCTATAATTTCAGGAGAGTACTTGAGTTTTGTCAACATTGAGTTGATAACCTGAGAACTGGTCATACACTTCTAGTGTGCTCATTAATTTGGGGAGGCAACTGTCTGCGTTAATAAATCATCTGCGTACAGAGCTATCTCGTGCTCATCATCATTTATAGCGATACCCTGTATTTGAGGGTCCTCTCGGATAGCCTGGGCTAAAGGCTCTATATAGAGCTTTTCAAGTTACCCAAAGTTGATATTTATTTGGACACAGACCCCCATCTGAAACGGTACCTCCAGTGGTAAAGATGTACACACATTTTATGGTCATTTCGGACAAGCATTTCCCTTTTGGAGCATCCCTAGAAAACCGGGTTGCACGCTTTTTGTTGAATGACAAGTCACCAAGCTAGAATGACCTAGGATGAACAGATCATTACAATGTATGCAAAGGAACTGTGAGGATATGCCCTTGAACCCAAGATTAAAGTTTTCAATCACCAACACAACTGATCATTTCTGTCATTTGTATTCATAGAGGCCAGCATTACATTTGCAAGCCAAGAGAAAGTCACTTTGTCTTGGCTTTTAAACATAATGCCTGATATATATTTGGGAGCAAGCCAGCTTATGCAATATATATATATATATATATATATATATATATATATATATATATATATATATATATATATATATTGCAGATTAACTATTTTCAATGCGCAATACTGGCAACGATTAAGTATAAATGCACTTGGTAAGTCACAACAAAAACCTTTTGGTTCCAAAGACCCTCAGTTTGATATGCTACTAGCCCACACACCCTCATTTGATAACAATTTGTAGCTCTGGGACCCAGTACACACTTAATAATATAATCTTAAACGATATAAATCCAATATGAGTTAACTCAGGGTGGGAGTTACACACCCATAAGTAGAGCTCGATGTGGAATTTTGAGAATGATACGATAACTGATATGATAAAGGTGTGTATTGTTATTATTTTCTGGAAAGAAAATAGAACTTTTTCTTTGTGAATTGTGCAACGATTTTGTGCTGAGATTATGCTGTGTTAGAGTCACATTAGCCTGGCCTAACCCGAAATCATTTTGGCCTAGGGGGGCGGGGTGCCGTGGGATTCACTAACGTGTCGTCATCTCCGGCCCCTCCCACGCCCGTCCACTGCTGTTATACATCACATCATTTAAAGCAACGCCCACCCGGAAGGTTGACTCACACTGCTTTCTTAAGCCAATGTCTTTTCTCAAGACCTTTCTTTTTTTAACTTGTTCAGTCAAGCTATCAAGGAACAAATGGAGTAGAGTGAATAGTGACACAGACAAACTAATAACCACCACTTCTCCAGCACCATTGGCATTACACATGAACTTAAAAAACACTGCAGCAGCTAGTAGTGTGCCCTGTGCACCTTTTTAAATTCTATTGGCGGCAATTTCACAGATATGGCCACCAATAGAAGGGGGACCCACCCATATAACCTCTGATATGGTGGATCAATTCTAAAAAAGTGCTGTGAAATTTCCACGGCAGATCTGATTTGATCTCACCAACGTGTCGTAATCCCCCGCCCCTTCCCCGCCCCTCCACTGCATGTCACATCACTTGGGGCGACGCCCACCCCGAAAGGTTGACTTCCCCCTCCAGGGCACTGTGGGTAACAAATTAGTCCAGGCTTTCCGTTTTCGCGCAACGCAGATGAAAATGAAAACCTGGGTGTCGAGGCTAATAGAAGGGGGACCCACCGATACAATAGACAAATTGTATTGGTCGGGCTCTACCCACAAGGGCCCATTTGGTTCTCAACTACCAGTCATTTAGCTCCCATATTGAGAACCAGTGTCACTGAATAGAATTGGCCGGCTTTTAAGGACTGAATCCAGGAAGCACTTGCAATGAGCCAACTGTTCTAGCCACTCAACTGTAGAGGAAGTGGACTGCTATTAATTCTATTGTCTGGCAAGAGAGACATATATTATACTTAAAAGGAGATGAAAGGAAAGATGCCAGAGGTTAGAGCGGTGGTTCTCAAAGTGAACCTTGTTGACCGCCAGGGGTCCTTGAGGGGGTTCCAGGTTGTCCCTGCCTGGTACATTTTGGCTACAAAATCACTTTGAACATATGCATCGATTGAAAATGGCCAAAATACTGTCTCTCTTTTTAAAAGATTTTACACACAATATCTTATATGGCATGACATATTTTCAAATGGGTCCCATGGCCAAATAGATATTCATATGGACATAGTAGAGGTTTGAGAACTTAAGGACTGAATTCTACTAAACATATAATGTACAGGGCCAGGCCAAATTTCTTCTTAAATGTAACCTATGATGCACTGGACCTATGATTATTCGTTATGTATGATTGCCCTCAAAGATAGCCTTACATTAGCATGATAAAAATCATCCCCTAGATCATTTTACAAGAAAACACTTTAGCTTGACTGGCTTCCTATACATCAAGCACACATAAAAACACAACATTTTGACAAGTGGCTTTTGGCTATGCATTACATACACTATTTTGAAGATTGCTTTTCAATCTATAATGCAGCACTGTGTGCCAGGCGTGTGCCGTGCCTAACTTAGATTTTGATCTGGAGAGCACAGATAAAATCTCCTCACTTGTCAATACTCAACTGCTGTATTGACATTTATAGCATACGTACAAGTCGCAGTTAAACCATTTATTACCGTCTTCCATTGTCCAGCTAAGTCTCCAAGCTAATAAACGGATTTGGGCTTGTGCTCTGCTTGGCTCCAATGACCAGGCGCCCATGCTATGTACACTCAGGGGCGGATCTAGGCATGAGCATGGGGGGCAATGCCCCCCTATATGCCCTGACTGCCCCACCAAACACGATGGCAAGCAAAACAACCAAAGATACTAACTAACTACAATTGTGGCACCACTAAACCAACAGCATTTCATCTTTGAAAACAGAAAACTCAGACCTTTAGAGTCAGACCTTTAGCCTCGACACCCAGGCTTTCATTTTCGTCCGCCTTGCGCGAAAACGGAAAGCCTGGACTAACACGCGTTGGAAAGTGGCCTTGAGGGTGGGCGTCGCTCTAAATGATGTGACGTAGAACAGCAGTGGACGGGCGTGGGAGGGGCCGGAGATGACGACACGTTTGTGAGATCAAATCAGAGCGCAGCACTTCCGCCGTGGGTATCCCACGACACCCCCGCCCCCCAAGGCCAAAATCATTGAGGGCTAGACCAGGCTAGAGTCAGACCTTTAGTTTTATGCATGCTGCGTGTCTAACAACAACTGATGTTATTATTGATGTTTACTTGACTAATATACTGTAAGTCCTGTAACTGAAAATGGTATGGGTGTGGCTTCATCGCCCATGGCGCGAAGCAACACACGTGATGAAGCCGTCCCCATTCCATTTTCGCCTGCCCCCCCAATTGGGAAATGTTACATCCGCCCCTGGTACACTTCATGCATGTACTACTTTGAGGGAAACGTCATGTTGTTGTATAATTTACGGTACCTTTTAAGCATGAAAGTACAGTGCTACACCTGCAGCATTGTTAAGGAAATTGTCAAATCCAACTAAGTGTGGCTCATTTGTATTGCAGTCGCTATACCACACTGTTGTGACAAGCTAAGGAAAGTGTGAAATCCAACTACCATGGACTATTTTGTATTGCATCACTGTACCACACTGTTGTTGAGCTGAACTAGGGGTGCCGGCTGGCCTAGTGGTCCTAGTGGCCTGACAGCATGTTGCGTGTTTGAGTACATGCCTATGCCTATCTCTTCCTTCTCTCCTTCCTGTCACTCTTCACTTTAACTATGAATAAAGCCACAAAATCCATTAACAAATCATAAAAAAACAAAGAGCTGAGCCAGATGGACAAAGCTTTCTGTTTACCGAGCAATCTTCATTCCTACTCTCACCTATGGTCGTAAAGTGTGGGTCATGATGACTGAAAGAATAAGGTCACTAATATAGTCAAGCGGTCAAAATTAGTTTTCGCTGATGGGTGGCTGGCATTTCCCTTAGTGGTAGGGTGAGGAGTTCAGTCACACTCGGATCGATGGAACTATTTTTCAAAATTATAGTAAGCAGACCACAGAGACGCATTTTCCTCTTACACAACCACTTCCTACAACCCAGCAGGGTATTGTGAATTTTACTAGTCAAGTCATTAGAAATAATGCCTTAACATTATTATTGCATTATATATACAGTACATTAAAGTCACCTCCCTGGAGACCTGGATTTGCCCCGCAGTAGCCGTGCTGCCTTTTTAATGATGTTAGATAATACTAAATGCCAGTACAGTATACTTGATGTCAGCACAATGGAATCTTACTCTCTAAAGACTAGGTGTTTTGTCAAAAAGCACTCTCGCCCACAGCAGCGCAGGTTATTAAAGCCATGCATCAGGCACTGAAGTGTACTAATGCAAGGAGCAGGATGCCTTACTCTTACTGTAGGAGAATTGGGATTGAGACAGGAGAGTGCAAGACATGCTGTTTGTTTCTTATACACTAGGAAGTACTTGTGAGCTTGGATTCTCCACATTGTTGGCGGAAAAGAGAGGATCGATAAAGAGGCCATTTGGTTGCATCATGCACTTCTGTTGAGTAATATGCCGAGAAAGCTAAAAGCCACTGTGTAGACTTTAAATTACAAATCGATATTAAGACTGAATCAAATAAACTGTCATTCTATATATATAGGCTACTCAGGAACTATGTACTGTAAGTTCCTGAGTAGATGTAAGTGGAAATGCATGGCCACCCTGTTATGCAATAACAGGTACCTGTCTGCCTGCCTGCTTGTCTGTCTCTGTTCCTTTTATGTCCTTTTGTGCACTTCTGCATCAGCCATGCCCAATTATTGAGTCTAGGCCAGTCTATGACGTAAATACTGTGATGTCATTATGATGAACACAGAGCATATTATGGGGATTTGCATATTTAAATTAGCATAAGACATAAGTTCTCATATTTGTCTGTAGTGAGTAGGAAGAATTAATAATAAGTAGACTTTTTACAGACTGTAAAAAGTAACAGTACAGTACTTGAACTTGAGGGTCATTGTCATTCATTCTTTCAAACCATTTATCATCTTAGAAATATTGTGCAAATCTGTTGTTGGAAGATGCAAAAACACTTGTCCACAACTTTGTTTTCTCTCAGCTTGATTACTGCAATGCAATGCTTTTTTTCTGGTGTGCCAAAGAAAACAACTGACAGATTACAGCTTGAACAAAGATGAGAAAACATATTACTCCAATTCTAGCTTCAATACATTGGCTCCCAGTTGCTCTAGGATAGATTTTAGAATTCTTTAACTTGTTTATAAAACTGGCCTCGCATCGATCGATCCCATACCTACCTTCGACAGGCAGCCTCTGTAGAATTTGTAAAGCACAGCTCAAGACCTACTTCTACACTGTTGCCTCTCGTTGAACTTATAAAATCTCGTATCCGCGTCCTCACTATATTGCTGTGTATTCACTAAAAAGTGCTATACAAATTAGTATTATTTTCTAAAGTAATTGCCATTACATAATTGTGACAGATCTAGCCACTATCCCTTAATTAATGCTGGAAATTGTTGCAAAGAAATATTACTATGGAAACTTTCTGAAGAGTTGTCACCAGTTGAAGTCATTCATTGTGAAAAGGTGACTGTATAATTCAGTATTCAATTCAGCAGGCAAACTTCCACTCCAACAACAGTTTAAGACCTCTGCCAAAGAGATCTGAAATTAGATCTACAGAGAAAACTGCAATGATGGATGTTGTTAACTACAAAAGTTAAACAAAGCTAGAGGCAATTGTGTAGGACAGTGGAAAATGTCTTTTACAAAACCTTATCTTCTACCTGCTGTATTGGAAATTCTATTCAAGCCTTATAACCTTGGGGGATACTCTCATTCTTCCATTCTAAAATGTGCTCAGACATTTTCGGAGCACTACAGATTTGACCTTTCACTTCACTTTGGTATCTTTCCTGCAGTAATTTTAGTTGGTTGCTTGAATTATACTATATATTAACACCTGTTTAAATTTGCTATGGAGAAAATGTTGCATTTATCTGTTAAATGTCCTTTTTTGTCGCAGTCACCCATATATAGCTTCTTTAACTCTTGTACAATGAAACAGGGCCATTTGGTTTCATTTTATACTCCATCTGCATTACTTGAGTTTATTTACAAGACCTTTCCTATGGTACCGACATCAATAAATATTGGGCCTTGGTATGAACATGGTTGAAAACCACTGGTGTATACTATGAAAGGTGCTGTACCAACACCTGGTCTGCCTTCTCTTGTGTGTCCAGGGAGAGATGAGACCATGCAGCCGCAAAAGGCGTCCTTCATGGACTACTTTGAACAGAAAGAGAAGGAGGCCAACAGTCACAACGACGCAGCAGGCGGAGGACGAGAAAACAACAAGCAACCCACAGAGGGAGACCTGGAGGTGGTGAGTACTGGTTACAGTAAGCCCACATGTTGTGGTTGATGGATTCTAAAATCCACCATCTGGGTGGAATCGCTATCAACTATCATACAGTAGCATAATCTGGCTGGTGCTGTACAATACTGTATGTACGAGTTGTTTGATGTTAGAGTGTGCTTTTACACCCATACTTCTCTTCTCACTGGGCTCTTTCCGCAACATCCAGTGAATTTAGATCAGGTTGAGTTACTTCAGTTGTTGACAATTACCTCACCGGAATAGAGAAATGCCCAGTAAGCCAGATGTGGTGATAGCCACAGTGCCCATCTCTGAAATATTTAATCAATTTAAAATCAATAAAATGTTGAATTTGATTTCTATTGCAACAAACATTTAGCTTTGGACTGTTGTATCGTATAAAACTTGTCTGAAGGAGAGCCTAACCCCTACTACAACTTTGCTGTACTCTTAATTGGCCACTTACTTAATTACTTACTGTATTCAGTGTTAAAACCTTTGTCACACACTTTGCCTTAGTGTCCTGGTAACTCTCCACTTATGGCAGTACGCTTTGCCAGCAACCAATTTCCCACTTTGGGTGTTGGCCAGATTGAACCTTTGTCCCAACCTCTCTAAATGTGAGCAGATCTACTACCTCTGCCATCATACTCTAAAGAAGGCATCTTCTGCTCTAACATTATAATCTTTAATTAAAGTATATTTGCATGCTTGAGTACAAGTTGTGCGACCTCACCTCCTTTCTGTTCAGCACCATGTACTGTAAACAAGAGTACTGGCTGTTGGAGGCACGCCTCTTAGGTATTATTTTATTTTATCTTAATTGCAGAGGGCAAGTGTATTGTTTGAAGGCATATTTGTCATATAATCCAGGGATCCTTTTAAAAACAAATGGTTCATAAGCAAGTGTACAAGTCTGTATTTGGTAGGAAACATAAGTCTGCTTTCCTCAAAGACTGAAATAAACACTAGTGCAGTTCAGATCCCTCAGAGCCATATTCCATCTCTTGCACCTCTTATTAAACTGTACCAATCTACTGGTAGACCATAATACAGTTCATCGCCTGTCATAAGGAAACTCATACTGTCAAATTGTTACTTTTCATCATGCAGCTTAAAAAAACAGCAGATGTAGCACAATGACAAGCTCAGAACAATCTTACAGAACTGCTCCTTTTGATAGTTTGTGTGATGCTGTATTATGATCAAGATGGGCATACATTTAGTTTAGATAGTTTAGAGATAAGAGGTTCCTGCTTGACAGCAACAATATGTAAATACTGAGGAACGGCTCTTTTTGCAGTGGCATGAAAGCAACTTATTCCAAATATTATTTTTTGTTATTGACACGAATATGTCTCTAAGAATCACTTTGAAGCCAGGTAATCTACACAGCTTCACTTTGCTTCCAAAGGGAAAAGACCCTGTCTTGCTTTAATAGACAGAAAGCCTATTGGCTGTGATAAGTATGTGGGATTGCGCGCGCATGGCTCTTGTGTTAATAAATGCATCACACACCATGTTACATATTGTATATACACAACACAGTAATTTGATATAACACTCACTTAATTATGTTTAATAATGCCACCCAGTCTGTCTCACACACCACACACACGCATACATTACACACACACACACACACACACACACACACACACACACACACACACACACACACACACACACACACACACACACACACACACACACACACACACACACACACACACACACACACACGTGCATCAATATGACAGATATTGCTGTCATACACAGGAAATGTCATGTTAGCTGTACAGTCAAACAAATGAACTCACACACACAAGCAGTAGTGGTATTATACTTTTATGCAGTAACTCATGCCATCATGTTTAATAGATGCAGCTCACAGTGGCAGGTGTCATGAGCACGCTATCATCTTCAATAGCAACGTCACCACAGTACATGAACAGAATTGGGTCGCTAGCAAGCTCTGCTATTTTGTCACGATAACTTTTGCAAACGTTTGAGGAAAATTCATGCAAAAGAGGATACAGCCTTTCTCATACATATTCCACTTTTTAAGCTGACACTGTGCTTATAATATTAAAGATTACTTACAGAAAACAGGCTTATGAATATCACACATTACAGACGGGTGCAAAGAACACTTGGGTCTTTGGACTTTGATGTTGCAAAGATGACATTCATGACATACCGAATTTCTCATTGTTCATTAAAATATGCATATGTATCATTTTGGATATTATTGGATATTATATAAACACCCCATTTGGCCTGTATAATAAATATAAGCTCTTTAGGGTGGAAAGCTCATGTCCAAAAGTTCTTTTCAGCACTCATATTCAAATAGCAAAAGTAGGTCCGCTTCTTTTGCTATTTTGAGCTTGCAGATCTGCTTTGATGCATTCGTGTGACGCTGTCGTCGGATCATTCTGCAATGCTAACGGGAGATTAGATGACAGATGGAGCAGTCATGGTGTGAACTTGTAAATCTGCTATTTTTTTGCGAATGTTCCCCAGAATAGGGATGCTGGGGTTAATGGTACCCAATGACATGCTGTACAGCTAAGAGTAGAATAAAAGAGTGATCTCATTTTCAGGTAGGCTAATGTAGTGGTTCTCTTGTAGGGGGTCTATTTTTTATTTTTTCATTTTCATTCATTTTTATAATAGACAGCTGCTAATTAGAGCCAGGGCCATTAGATGTGATAGTGCCCACCCACTCTATCCAGATTATATCTTGCTGCCATCTGGGCTTTGCTTTGTGGTCCCTAGGGCCACAAAGAATAGGTACAAGTTCTCCTTTGTTCCCGCCTCAATTCATTCATGCGACCAGTGTGGTCGGTGGCAGGTAATATCCTGACGTTCTTGGTGATATTGCTTAACATCGTCTGCACCTACCTAGCACTTTATTGATGGAACTTTACATCTCTGCACTTTACAACATCGCTACCTCCTTCTTATATTTACCTTATGAACTTGCAGTTAATGTCCTATGTCTTGTTATGACCTTTTTATATCCTGTTGTACGTTATGGGTCTCGTGTTACTGTCATGATGTTACATGTTTGTCTTGTATGTACTGTTCTGTGTTTTAGGCCAATACTTTTGTGCTGTAAACCAAATTGCCTAAATTACCTTGAACCTTGTCCCTGGGAAAAATGTGACGGAATCACATAATGGTTTGTGGCCCAAATACATTTCGAGACATGAAAATGTTTGAGAACCACCAGTTCACTAGATAGCAGCATTAAATTTATGCAATGTTTTGGTACTTGTGCATTCCATTAGACTTCTGTGGAGTTCTCTAATACTTTGAAGCGTCTTGTTGACAGCTCTGTGGTGACAGAGGCAAGGAGCCGGCTCTAATTTTAGACTTGCAAGCAGGTGTCATTTCTGTTATCAGAGTAATATGTTGATGGCATAAGCACAGCCAGTGTGCAACGTAAAACCCTCTCTGTGGTGGTGCTTCTGGTGTCTGGGAGTGTAATTCTGTGCTCCCTCATGTACGGACACAATCATTTACTGTCTTGAGGTTAGGCTGGGCAATTAATCGAAAATACATTGAAAATCATTGATATTTTAGAAGTAAACGAAAATAACTGACTTCTATGACTTCTAATAATCAAGAAGCAATGTTTTTGTAATATGTATATCAACAAACAATGGATAGCAATTCAATTAGGTCTGTTTGAAATTATCAGATCTACAAACTAGCCCAGGTTGTGAGCTTATAGATCTTCTATTTGTGCAACATTACAAATGTTGTATGGGGGGCAAAAACTTGCTGGAGAGACTCTGCTTTGTAAATCTTAAGTGGTTAAACATTGTTCCATCCGAAGAAAACAAAAAGTACTGAAATTAAAACATTGACAGATGGAGAGCAAATCTGTAATTTATGCAGGTACAATAAGACAAAGTAAATGAACATTGATGACTTACGATAATGTCCCAATTAAAAAAACTAAATGCAATTCCATCTAAACAAATCAGGCTGAAGAGAAATGGCTGAGCTGCATTAGATAGCATGCCTTTAATTTGTACTTCTTCATAGTGCAGCCTGCGCTGCATTCATGTTGTTTTTTTAGTTGTTATTCAGGGGTGAAGACTCCTATATCTCAGACATTTATGACATACAGTTTTCTGTCTGTACTGTATAATGTATCTGACTTGTAATATTTAAGGCACTGGTCTTCACACTTTTTGGGGTGGTCAAAACCTCAAGGCACAGCTCTGTTCATTGGGAAAATAGATGATCTACAAGCTCAGTGACGATCTGCTATTTTCAGTTATATCACAAGATTTGCGTAGTATAATAGTGTGCCAAAAATAAAGACTGTATGAAATATATTACCCTATTTGGCTTGAATATAAGTTTTTTTTCCAGTGGAAGTATCTTAAGAAATGGCGTTGTCTTTGAATTGGGGACTATATTATTTGACATTCAATGTTCTCAGGCATCATTTTCACAATGAAATAGCAAAGCTAGCAAATATACGCTGTTTTTAGAGCTTGCAATTTTTTATGCTTTTGTGATGCTGTAGTATACGTACTGTATATGTGTGTGTTGCAGCGCACATATAATCCAGGTATTGTACTTTATACAGTATACTGTAGGCTTGTAACCCGGTCCTATGTGAGTATTTATAATGTTGCTGCATTGTTTTTTTTTCTGATGGTAGCTGGATGCTAACAACATGTAGAGAGACGGAGTGCAGTAAGGGCATACAGTATGTGCATTATACATGAACACACATATGGTCACTGCAGCACTCTGCCCTGCCCTTCAACACACTTCCATAGTTCCATTCACATCCATTTATTCTTTTTGGTGTTGCTAGTACCTCATTTTGTCTTCATCCCTCTCCCTCCCACCATTTTCTCATTGTCATCAGACAGCCACTGTCTGGAGTAGTGTGGTTGAAGAAACCTCCTCCTCTGTGTTTTGGTGTTTTCGCTGTCTACCCTAGTGGTGGATAACTGATGTTACATGTACACTAAAGGTCTATTCATAGTTTGATTTTCGGTGACCACCACGTCCATCGTTGCCTACAATGTGACGTCATACCACCGCAAGCACCGCTCTTTCTAGCCCTCCACTCTGATTTTATTAACCACCGCACCGCAGCAGTGCTCACTGGTAACGCCCACCAAATATAGCTAAACCAATGACATTGGCTGGGAGCCGCCGGGCATTGTTGATTGGTCCAGAAGTTTGGAGCACCGGCTGCTTGTTTTTAACGGCTAGAGTACTATAATGAGAGATTAGCGACACTCCCGTTGACTCCCAATGCTACGGGTGAACAGAGACGACTATTGGCTGAAAAGCGCATTTTCGGAACTAACATATTAAAGGTAGGGGAAGTGATTTCACTTTTGTCAGATATCACCCAAAAAATATTTTTTTCTGTTAAAATGCTATATTATAAGGTGTGGAAACCACATATGGAGTTTCCCCCTCCCCCACGTTAGCAGAGGAGCTAATAAAAGTTCCCCAGGTCACCACAATTCTCCTCCAATCAGGAGAGAGCAGCAGGTTCACATAGTGTAGCTACTTTTGGGGGCCCCTAGTGCACCAGGCTGGTACTACACCATGAATTTCAAATCACTTCCCCTACCTTTAACATAGTTCCAAACAAACCACTCTCGCCCATCCACTTGCATTGACAGCATGACTCCAATGCAGGCGCCAAGCGCGAGACGCAAGATCAAAGCGTGTCGTCACTCCATTTTTACAGTACTCTATTAACGGCTAGTAAAAAAAAGAAAAGAAAGAAAAAGAAAACACACAACACACCACAACACGACGGGCTGGAGGAGAACGAAGGAAGGAAGCAATTCAATGATATCATAAATAGAATACGAAATAAACATAAAAGCAGCAGAATTTATTATACAGTAGCCTGGTCTAGCCCTCAATTTTGGCCTTGGGGGGGCGGGGTGCCGTGGCATCCACACGGCAGATGAGCTGCGCTCTGATTTGATCTCACTAACGTGTCGTCATCCCCGGCCCCTCCCGCGCCCGTCCACTGCTGTTCTACGTCACATCATTTAGAGCGACGCCCACCCCGGAAGGTTCACTCCCACTTGAAGGCCACTTTCCAACGTGCGTTAGTCCAGGCTTTCCGTTTTCGCGCAAGGCGAACGAAAACGAAAGCCTGGGTGTCGAGGCTAATTATACAGTAATTGAGGCAGTTCAGAAGTAGAGAGAAAAACAGAGGGGAAACTAAGCAACAATGGACACGAGAACAGGGGGGGGGGTGCTGGTAGTGGACTATGAATAGTGGTGGTCTCAGTGCTCTGAGCAGTGCTCACGGTGCTCACCAAAATTCTAAACTCTGAATGAGCCTTAAGGCCCCAGCTCCCACTGCCACCCTTAGATCTCCATATATGGAGCTGACCTGTTCTGCCATTTTAACATTACAAATGTTGTATGGGGGTCACTCACTGGCAAAAATTTGCTGGAGAGACTCTGCTTTGTAAATCTTAAGTGGTTAAACATTGTTCCATCCGAAGAAAACAAAGTACTGAAATTAAAACATTGACAGATGGAGAGCAAATCTGTAATTTATGCAGGTACAGCAGGACGAAGTAAATGAACATTGATGACTTACAATAATGTCCCAATTAAAAAACTAAATGCAATTCCATCTAAACAAATCAGGCTGAAGAGAAATAGCTGAGCTGCATTAGATAGCATGCCTTTAATTTGTACTTCTTCAGAGTGCAGCCTGCGCTGCATTTGTGTTGTTTTTTAGTTGTCATTCAGGGGATGAAGACTCAAATACTGTACATCAGACATTTATGACATACAGTTTCTGTCTGTACTGTATAATGTATCTGGCTTCTGCTGTGTAATATTTAAGGCACTGGTCTGAAGACCAGTGCCTTAAATACTTTTTGGGATGGTCAAAACCTCAAGGCACAGCTCTATTCATTGGGAAAATAGATGATCTACAAGCTCAATGTAGATAATCTATTTTCACAATTATATCACAAGATTGTGTTATAATGGTGTGCCGAAAATACAGACTGTATGAAATATATCACCCTATTGGCCTGAATATAAGACATAAGAAATGGCGTCATCTTTTAATTGGGGACTATATTATTTGACATTCAATGTTCTCAGGCATCGTTTTCACGATTTAAATAGCAAAACTAGCAAATCTACAGGCGTGTTTTTAGAGCTCGCAATTTTTTATGCTTTTGTGTGGTGCTGTAATATACTGTGTATATGCATCTGTTATAGCTGTTATAGCGCACATATAATCCAGACATTGCACTTTATATAGGCTTTTGTCCCTGTCCTAAGTGAGTCTTTATAATGATGCTGCATTGTTTGTGTGATAGTAGCTGGATGCTAACAACATGTGGAGAGACGGAGCGCAGTAAGGGCATATGTGCATTATACTGTACAAGTGTACATGAACATTATACATGAGCTGTGTGGTCACTGCAGCACTCTGCTCTGCCCTTCAACACACTTCCATTCACTTCCATTTATTATTTTTGGTGTTGCTAGTACCTCATGTTTGTTTTGTCTTCATCTCTCTCCCTCCCACTATTTTCTCACTGTCATCAGCCACTGTCTGGAGTAGTGTGGTTGAAGAAACCTCCTCTTCTGTGTTTTGGTATTTTCACTGTCTACCCTAGTGGTGGATAACTGCTGCTATATATACGCTAAGGCCCCAGCCCCCACTGCCACCCTTAGATCTCCATATAGGGAGCTGACCTATTCTGGCATTCCATATGTTGATCAGACGTCAGCAAACCCTGTACAATTAAGACACACATATATGGCCAGCACAGAATTTATTCCATATGTTTATCCGACGCCCCATGTCAAAGAGCCCTTCAGTCTGCTGTCATCCTCAGGTGTCTTACTTGTATGTGTGTGGTTGCAGGGTTTCTTAACATTCTAGCCATGGCTCCCTGTTCTTTGTATCTCACAAAGCCACTCTTGCATTACGTCTAGGCAGTTTCAGTCTGGTCAAATGGATGTATGTTGTGATGTTTGCTCTCATGTCTTCTTAAATAATGCATGCATGAGATGGACTTTTTCTTTACCTTTCAACGCACCTTGTGGCCACCCGGATGTCTTAAAATAGTCTTAGAATCCTCTCATGACGGCTTTCTTGCATAAAACATCCAGATAGATGCACCTAAGACACATTTGCGATGGACTGAAATCATCATTATTGCCAATATAATTCGCTCTCCAACCAACATTGAACAACTACTATGAAATAAAATAAGAAATAATTTGGTTGTGGATCATCCAACTAGGAATAGATTAAAATGGGGGAAAAAAAGAGGGTGGCCGCTGTGTGATTTTTAAAATGAATATGAGATGAGACGTGCAGCAGCCGGTTCCTGCAGAACCAGAGCTGCCCACAAGGGACGCACTAAGGAGGTAAAACAGGTCTGCAATCTTTCAAGTTTGTCTAACTGCATTACATCTCTACATGCTTCTAATGAATGGACTTTGAATCAACCCATTAATAGCTGAAATTGCAATCTTTTTGCTTTAAAAAATCCCCAATCCTTGATGGCAGCAGTAGGATGAATCAAAGGCAGGTGCTAAACTCATACAACAGAGGCTAACCAACCTCAGTACAAGGTAGAAGCATTTCCGCACACTGCACACTGAATATATTCCCTTGTCTATCCACTTTGCGAGGGAATCATTAATCACAAACTTTCTAAGCAGTGTGATTCAGAGTTCCAGACAACCACTGAGCAGTACCAGAGTCACAAGCTGCTCTAGCTTTAAGGTCATTGTCTGTGGTCACTGGCGAAGGTGCCTAACATCTTTTTGGTGTGGGAGAACAAACTCTACAAAGAACACCCCAGATCCAGCTACTATAGACGGTGTGCTTTACATGGAATACTCTAACTTGTCAGAGCCATCTCTGTGCTACACTAAAACAACGTCACGATCCCAGGAGAAATATGTTTATTTTTATTATTCTACTACTACTATAAAGTATCAGTAACAGCTTGATTTGTGGTGTGGTCAGACGTACGTAGAGTAGGACCTCTCAGCCTCGAAAGTGATCTATCCAGTGAGAAAGATATCTTTGCTGTTGGGTTGAAACCTCGTTTCTCCACATCTTTTTGTTTTTATTTTTAATTTTTAATCAACTAAAACCTTTTTAGATTTTAGCATTGGCTATTCAAAAATAGCACATCTAAAAGCTTCATAGTGCATGACCACTGGGAGCAAAGGTTTCTTTAAATGTGAAAAATAGTGAATAATTTTGAATTTGAATTACTAGTTTCAGAGCAGCTGTTTTAGAACCTTTCTCGGGTCTTAATTTGTTAAATGAAAGTCGCAAAAACAGCCGATCCACAAGCTTGCATCATATTCCATGGCGAGATCAACTATATTGTAAATTTTTTCCCAACTCCTCAAGAGCAACAGTTTTTGGACATAGGAGGTTTCCGCCAGACGGCAATGACATTCTGTGTTATTTTAGCTCCATTGATTGTGAGTAATAAATAGCAGCAGAGTAGAGTGCTGCTGGTAAGAGCTGAGAGTAGAGGAGGTGGGGGTGGGTGGGTCCCTATGGAACAAGCCAAACGCAAGCCCTGTGTCCCTATCAAGCCTTGGAGGTAGAGACACCACATTGAACGGATGCCAGGAGATAACAGCCAAGAATAGATCCATTGTAGTTATCTGAGTCCAAGTGGCAGGCAGGTATTCTATCTTATGTGGTCTTTAATGAGGCCATCAGGTTCTTTCTCAGGGTTGCAACATTGATGCACTTGTAGTACTTTCTTTTATGAAATTCTGTCAATGATGTATTTATTTGGTCACTGCTGTCAGTACTGAGATATTTTGGGATTTTGTTAAAGATTTAACATGGGTACAAGCTCACAACATGTCACTTCCTTCATATCATGTTTTCAGCTTGCAAATCTGCAGTTTTCTAAGCGTTTGTGTGACACTGTAGTAGCGTGATGATCCAAGTTGGGTGCGTAGGTACAGTTACACTGTAGTATTGTGATCCTGCAGTTTCAGCGCTCTAAAATCAGTCGACGGTGTTGTTTCCTGGGTCAGCGATATGTCTGCTACAGGTGTGCTCAAGAGGGCCGTGACAATGCAAGCCTAAAAAAATAAACTCAATCCAGGTTTGCTGAGTCACAGGCATGTGCACAAAACGAGCACACATGCAACAAATTTATGGGATTCACGTAAAGATGCTTGTGGAAATGCAGGTTTCTTTGAAAATTAGCTATAGGCGGTTATATCACCTCCTGTTTGAAAGTCCCTAAAACTATTTCTCCAATTGTCTCTTAAAATATGGTGTACTAAAACTACTATAAATTAAAATTAGCTATCAAGATGAACAGTGATTTATGTGCGTATGTGTTGTGTGTTCAGATGCGTTCGTGGACCGTGGAGGAGCTGCGCTTGCGGCTGGCCTCTCTGGATCCTCAGATGGAGCAGGAGATCGAAGAGATCCGCCAGCGCTACCAAGCCAAGAGGCAGCCCATCCTGGACGCCATCCAAGCCAAGAAACGGCGCCAGCAGAACTTTTGAGGGCCATCGGGTGAGCCCGTGGAGATGATACTGTAACATCTTCACAATTTCTGGCATCACGGAGGTTCTTGGTTCAATGCACACTTGTATTCTACAGTTTGACCAGGACGTTTTGGGACAAGTCATCCTTGAACACAAGATTTTATTTTACATATATACATATAAATAATATTGTTTTTGGTTGTTGTTTTTTTCCATATAAGAATAGATCATCGGCTATGTTGCACTGATTCAGGAGATTTTAAGATTGGATGTACTCTATATACATCTAAAAAACATCAGCCACATATTTTGGTATTTACACAACAAGGACTCCATTAAACGTTGATGGATGTTCTCATACTGTAAGTCGTCAGGTCGTGTGATTTTTTTTATTTTTATTTTTTCCCACAAAGGGACTGTCAGCTAGAACTTGGAAGTCTTAAAGCTTTAAGAACCAGGAGTTATTGTGTCTTCTGAATACCACTGATGGAATCTATAGCAGTCCACACTGATCTTTCACATGGCTGAAGACTTCAAGAACAATGTTCAGGAACAAGTTGGAGAGTAATTCTCCCTTACTATAAACAAAAGACATTGTGGCTTTTACTTACTGCCCCTTATTTTACCAGGCTAACTGCTATCTGCCAAGCTTGCACACTTGCTATGGTGCTGTTTGTGAAGGTCAATTCAACTTGAAAATCAGTCAAATGAGTCATACTTTGCCCAACAATATCGGTCGTCCGGCTTGCGATGGGGCATAAATTAGACTTTAGTATTTATTATCTTGCTATTGTGGTACAAATATCGTTTTACATGTTGCAAATTCTTCGGTACTGGGCATTCGGTGCTTAATCTTCATTTTCATTCCAATGCAGGGTCTGGAAAGGGGATTTAAAATTAATCTAGTAATCGGTTTGTTCATTTAGGTTTTGGTTTACAAAAGTATTGGGGGGCTGATAAACAGATCTTTAGAGTTGCGGTATCGAACAAAGTTGTTACTCGCCCGCAGAGGCTCGGGTTCCATTTCTGGCAGCAGGTGCTGCAAGCAAACACCATCGGGCGGCAGGGGATGTTGGTGTGTTGGAACAAGCAACCGCTACTGGTTGGTTGCAGTAACCAGGGGTATGTGCTTGATGATGTCTGATTAAAATCCTTAAACCCCAAATTAATCGGACACACACTCAGCAGAGAGCCTCTGTCATAAGAAAATGGCAATCTGCTCTGGCTTATAACGTCTTGTCTTTATGGAGATAGACGTGAGGTGATGATGTCTCCGAGTTTGTATTGTACCTCAGCTTGTTAAATGTGATTCTCAGGTCTTCCTGGTGGCGTGTTTGCCTCTGTATAGTCCATAGCAGACTAGTAGTTCTTGCACCACAACCTCTGAAAGTCAACGGGCCTACAAGACCCCATCTTTGATGCTGGAACAGAACGCTATCAGTGTGGTGTGTGGATGACCGATTCATCCTGGGGGCTCATAGCACGAATGTTTAAATCAGCCTTCATGCAACACCACAAAGGGGACTTGAAATCTGTCTTTTCTTGTTTTAAACACTGGTTTAACTCCAAATTAACATTGGGTGATGTACTTCTTTAACTAATTTCTGCTTACAGGGCAATCCACTGCTATCCACCTCACTAACTTACTGTAACGAGTCAGGACCTTTGAATTCATTCAGTTATTAACAGCGACAAAAACTACAATGTTGAGGGGACTAATATGATTTGCCTTCGGTTTCCCAAATTGCTGTGTACTTTCTCTCCCCACCACAATCATCTATACATAGACCTCAAAAACTGGGTCCAATTATTATTAGTTATTTGACAAGGAGAGTAGCAAGGGCTGCAATCCATTGGCAGGCTAAAGCAATCGCTTACAAGCCGTTCAATAAATGGCTATTTATTGTACTAATATGAATCTAGGTCTGTTGCGACTTTGCTTCAGGCATTCTGTTTGGCCTATTACGTCGTTGCTGTCAAGTCGAAACCTTGTATGTTCAAAATGTTTCCTTTTTAAAATTATTTTAAACTTATTTAACTGGCTATTTTTACATCTACAAGTTTCCTGCCTGACAGTGACAATTTGCAATTCTTTATAAGCTTGTAGCTTTTTTTTCTTTTCTTGTTTTACTTTTTTTTGTACATGTCCAGCACATTTGTAAAAGGACAGTTTATTTTTGTACTTGTAGATTTAGTTACACAGGTTGGTTCAGGCATTCAGAGACTGAACATGGTTGCTTTCTATTCCAAGGATGTTTTTGTGAGAGCAGGTGAAGCTACTGTACTGTCTCAGGTCATACCAAACTCCTCAGGTGTGTGTGTGTGTGTGTGGGTGCATGCGTGTGTGTTGCTAATTGCTGTAGATATTAAGGGAATCGTTTATATATACAGGTGTATAAGTTATGATAACAAGCACATGTTTGGTTGGAAACCTTACTAGAGGACTTTACAGTACATTCCTGAGTGGAAGAGTTCTTAAGCACAATAGTTGGTCGTCGTGGAGTGTTTGGAGAGTGTGCCCTTTTCACCATTAGAAATGACACTGTTTTATGGAATGGCTGGAGAAAAGTAGAACTTCCTGCCTTGTAAACCAGCCCCCAAACACCCTGTGTCTGTCATTGATTGTGCTCTCTGAAACGGTAGGAGCAAAGCGAAAGGGAATGCTTCTATACTGCCTTATTTTGTCAGCATTGGATGTAGTAGTACTACACTGTTAAGAGATGTTGATTTAACTATAAATGGACTTGTACACCAGCAGAGTTAAATTAACACTGAAGATATTACGGTCTTTTTTTTTGCTTAATTCTTGTAGCAGTGATTGATTTTTGCTGTGATTTATTGTTCTTGATTTATATTGTATGATACCAACATAGGTTACCACACAGTCATTGAAAAACTAACGTTGATGTTGGCGTTAGGATTATATTTTGGACTTTTGGAACTCATGAGTGAGCTGTTTTTGTTGCTGGCAAGGCCACCATGCTGGTACTGTTGAATGACGATGAGTCAGATGTTATTTAATTAAGTAGCAATCACTGGAGAACAGTTTATCCTGAGCCATGTATATATATAGAAACCGCTCTGTCATCCTTTTGTCCACTTTAAAAAAAGCTTTAATGGGTATGATGTGGTTTCTGTCTTTCTGCCTTCCACATCTTCAGACAGGACTTCATACTGTACTGCTTCTCTGTTGCATCTGCAATGGTTGGCCCTATACTTTTCAGGAAATGGAAAAGGAACAGCTGTTCTCTGACAGATCCAATGTCATTATTTACTCATTATTTAAGCTCTTGTTGATAATAAGTTTAATTGTTTCAATATTTAAAAACTTTACTCTGTTTTTGGGTTTTTTTTTCACAGGACACACAAAGTGTGGCATCATGACCCCCATGATGTAATTATGATCAATGTAATTTTTATGCTCGAAATTATTAAAAACAAATTTCAACAAGGCTCTTTCAGAAGGTCACAGAAGGTCAGACAGAAATCAACAAAACAGTCCTGTGGGGATTGTTGAGCATATTTGGCATGTTTGTTTGTTTTTTTACTTGCATTTCTTTGTTAAAAATAAAATTACTTCATTGATTTAATGTTAAAGACTCTTCAGTCATGCAGAGGACTCGGAGGATGCTGTCAAGCCTTCAGGCCACTTAAACATGAACATAAACACACTTAAACCAGCAGACATTTTCTTCTTTGCTTTGTGCTGGTTTTGATAACTGTTCATACAGCTGCTGGACCTGATAAATCTACTGTTAATGCCTACAAAATGGTTGATAAATATGTCTTTATACTGTGTAATTTATGGGTACATTTTGAATCACTGCCCTTTCATTTGTGCTTTTTTCTATTTTTTTTTTCTTTTCTAATTAATAAAACATTTTAAGGGATATGTTTTGTCTTTATTGTCCCCTCTGCCCACATCTGTATGCAGGGAACTCAACCGTCTTAAGTAAGAATATTTCAAATAAAGAAATCTAAAGCATGCACATCCATTCTGGTTTAAGGGAACAGACATGACAAACAAAAGACCAGCATGAAGATGATCATAGTCACAGTATGCAAATCTTAAACTGAGAAAATCAACACCTTATCTTTATGAAATTTGAATTACCATTGTTGAATCTAGTGCACATAATCTGTTGAAATTCTTTGAGACACACCTTGTTCCCCCTCTCATTTTCTTAGTGGTGGTGTGCCGAAATAGCACTGATGAATTTTTAATCCACCTACAAATCTGATCTCTCTCTCCCCTTGATGTGTAGGGTCTGGTGTTAATTTCATTTTGTGTGCATGTATGCGTGTTTAAGTTAGAGATTCTAAAGAGCAACTCGTAACCATGTTACCACATTACATGATGACATTCAATAGTTTAATGCAGCCATATTCTGGAGGCTGCGTGTTGCACTTGGCATTATCTCTGAAAGAATACAAGACAAAGGGCAAAAAGAGATTATATTAGACTAAGAATAAATAGCTTTGAAATAGATGATACATGATGCATTAAGGAAAAGTATTCAGATTTGATGAATACCTGTCATGTCAAAAACAAATGTCATCAAAAACATGAAATCCAGTTGTTTATTTTAATGTATGTTGCGTTTTATCATTGTCAAAAACATGTCTTCAAAAATTAACTATATGTTGTTGTCTCATGATTTCCATCATGAAAAAGTTTACACTTAGTAGTAACATTCTTCTTGCCCGCAAAGACATAAAGTATCTTGGTCACTACATCTGTGATGATCTCTCTGATGACAAAGACATCTATAGGCAACGATGTAAACTGTACGGTCAAGCAAACACGTTACTGAGGAGATTTGCCAAATGTTCCTCCGATGTCAAGGTATCACTCTTTAAAGCATTCTGTACTCCTCTGTATACTGCTCACTTGTGGTGTAGCTACAGGGCCAGTAGCCTGCATAAACTAAAGGTGGCATACAATGATGCGTTACGATTACTTATGAAAGTCCCGAGATGGAACAGTGCCAGCCAGTTGTGTGTTAATCTAGGGGTGCCTACCTGTCTAGCCCTGCTAAGAAATCTGATGTACAAATTCATGTGTCGCCTGGATAAGTCTGTAAACCATTTAATTGTGACCCTAACTAATCCTGTAATGAGCACCAATCGGTTCTCCTCCATGATCTGGAGACATTGGCGTAATTGCTTAAACTGACTTTGCCAACTTAACCTAATGGACTATTGGACTGTTTTATAAGACCTCTTTTAATTACTTATTTATTTTTCCTATATTGTATTTGTCTTACTTGTGTAATATGGACCTGAGTCTGCAATAAAGTCTTCATCATCATGAAAAAGTACAGTACATACAAGACCAATTGTTTCTGTGATTATGCTTTTAGCCTTAATTCTTGTACTAACTGTATCAAGTGCTACTTACTTACATTGCTGACCGAAAGTATTCAATCAATCAAGTCTTCATGCTTGGCCTCGCAGCAGAACTGTCTCTGGTATTTATTGACATTGTCAGTATTACCTGATACTTCAAATGACGGAATCAATAGTGACCGGATCTAAAAGGAAGTGATGCTGTATGAAACACTTCCAGTCAAAATGGCTGTGGCAGTGAATAACAATATTTGTTGTCTGCCATAATGAAATATATACCTAGCGCATTGCACAACTTGTTTGCCATAGTGTACAGCGTGTCCCAGGTCTTTTACAACCATTCTACCTAGTAAATGCAATATTTATTTTCAATGGGTACATTTAATTGTTTAATTTATAGGCCTAATTGTTCCCATTGTGGAGAAATACTCAGCATACTGTACCAACAATGTAAAATCAAAGGAGCCATTAGTCGTGATAATGTTTTTTTGCAGTAGTCTTTTTAAAGGCACAAGTCAGCAACATTACTCAGAAATGAATGTTCATAGACACGTGTATTGGAATCAGCAGCAAACAGAACTCTTGTATTATTCTAAAAGTCTACAATAATTCATGCATAAGGGAAGGTTGTTTTTCCTTTGATCCATCCTTTCTATCAGGTGCAGTGGGAAGACAGTGAGCAGCTCCTCCAGCTGAAGCCTATGCCTGGCTAATGGCTCTGGCATGAAAAATATGCATGCCTTTTGTTTTTTGGAGGAGTCCCTGCGACCACAGGGAGAACATGCACACTCCACACAGAGAGGGCCCAGTTGGGTTCAACCCAGGACCTGATGAGGCAACAGTCACTGAACCACACTGAAATGAATGTTACATTTTTCTCTTTTTAGTTTTTCAGTTCTTCTCACTTCATTTCAGCTTAGTTCCACTTTTAGATTTTGTTTTTGTTTGCAATCCAGAGTGAATGATCATAATCCTCGTTGTCAGGTCGCCAGCACTGATTCAAGTCACTTCATAGTCTGTTAATGCTGCATCATGTGGTCAGTACTACAGTGACACTCATCCAAAAATCACTTAAACGTCCAAAAGGCTATCCTGATACTTGCTAACCTGAATGTCCATTTTTCTTCACATTATTCAGGCTGGAAGTGCCCCCATCGAGCCCAAGATGGCCATAATCAAAGTACAGAAGCAATTATGTCACATTATGTTGGTCTCTATCCCGAACAATTTAGTAATCATGCCTCACTATATGGAACATTTGTCTGGGACTTAAAGAGATGACAAAAAGCTTTGACATAAATTCCTTCCACTGAACACTTCTGTCAGACATTCTGTCTGTTTGAAATTCCAACTGAGAAAACACACTGAGCAGCAGCACAGTAACGAAAAGGCATCACATTAAAAGTAATCATCAATCTATAAAAACTGGACAAACATTAATTGGGCAAATTATATACAGTAAGAAAGAGGCTAGTGCTCAAGCTCAGTTGTGAGCATGCAGAAACGCTATTTTCACCATATTAGAGTCAAACTAATTGTAATGCCTCAACACCGACAATTCCAAGTGCTTGATTTGATTATTTTTGGTCTGGTCTGAAAAGGTTTAGAACCACAGTTGCAGTCAAGTTATGGAGCAAGTGTAAAACGAGCGTCTCCCTGCCACCAGCCAGCATATCAGACTCGCTGCACGTAGGATGGATGTTCCATGTAGCTGTAATTCACCACACCACCTTCCTCCTCCACATCATCTTCCTCGTCCAAACACCTGCTGTCCCCGTCCGACTCCTCCTCCTCTTCCTTGTCTCCTTCTGCCCTATGTCTGTCCCTGTCCCCCAGTCTGACGCGGATCGTCTTCCAGTTGCTGTTGCGCACCGAGGCCTCCAGGGCCTTCTGCTTGCGGTAGAACAGGGAGAACTTGTTGAAGATGATGGTGATGGGCAGGGCCACCACCAGTGTGCCTCCCAGGATGCAGCCACTGGCTGCCAGCTTGCCAGCCACCGTCACTGGCACCACGTCCCCATAACCCACCGTGGTCATGCTCACCGTCCCCCACCACCAGCACGCCGGGATGGTGTCCAGACCCACGTCCTGGAGGAGGAGATTGGAGGAGGGGACGGGACAACAAGATATTAGTAGTAGGGAGCAGTTTATTTAATGATAGCAATATGCATGTTTATTTAGAAAGCTTCAATGACAGAACAATGATGACATTGGAAACCGATAGGTTGGAGACTGTAGAGAGAGATCCATAGCTGGTCAATGTGTTCTTTGTGTGCCTTTTCCACTGGGGTTGAACTGGTTCCGTAATTTATTTCCACCTCATTTGGAACTGGTTCAGAAATTCAGATCCCTAAAAGTTGTTCAGAACTGGAACCAAAAAATCTTCCTTGCCCTGAAGTAGGCCCCAAAGTGGACAGGTCACTATTCAGGTTCACATCTGTGAATATAAACATCCTAAAACAATAATGAACAGAACCAGTTCTAGAACAAAAATTGTTTGGTGAAAAAGTAGCCTTGCTGTAACCTTTAACTGCACAGATGGTCCACGGACACACGGACATTCTACAACTGGTATTATATTAACTAATTCAAATTAAAACATACCTCCTCGTATTCAGCCGTGTAAGCCATTCCAGAGAACACAGACACCCCCACAGCCAGGTACAGCAGCAGAATGCCCACCTCCCGGTAGCTGTGCTGGAGATGGAAAACACATGGGAGATTACACTGCTTCTCAACCTGTGAGCTGAGAAGGTGAGCCACCAGGGCATTTCAAGCGAAAATAATTGCCTAAACAATCAGATTTTAGTGATAATATTCATGTAAATACACTAAATACAAGAACAAACAATGCCCAAAAAAAAGCCATGGTGGGGGCAACCGCTGGCCGAGTGGTCCCCTTCTCTCTCTGTCCTGTCAATCTGTACAGCAGCTATCTAAGGCTTAGAAAAGAAAAGCTGTGGTATTTCTTCTTTAAAACCAGTGACTTCCTTTTGCCTGTCATGTTAAGTGGCCAGAACGGAGGCACATCATACAGTACTATCAAGGTCAACACCACCAGGTTCATGAACAACTTCAACCCAGGTACATAGTTCATTGGACGAGAGCTACCAGCAGTAGCAGTCCACTTGAAACCCATGGTTGTGCCTGAACACAGAATGTTGAGTACCAGTGCTTTAGCTCAGCCTTCTTGTCTTGACAAAATAACATCTCTTCCACTCAAAACTCTTAATAACAGACACGCAAGATTCTGATGTTTCTGTAACACAATTAAGGTCTATTGATTTGTGACTGTACTGTCAGAACCCAATGCTTTATTTTACTTTCTTCAAATGGGACGGAAACAAAATTGGCCACCCTAGTTCCTCTAGCATTAGATTAATGTTTCATATGGTGCAATGAGGAAAGATGGCAAACATCAGTTGAGAGACCAGTAAATGCACTTAGTCATACACATTTTTTGGTTTTATTAATAAACATGAAGATTTTACTGAGCATGAATGCATTAAAAATGCATTTATTTTTTGTTAGACATATCTAGGAGAGGCCCATGTATGATTACAGCCTTGTACTATAGTCTAGCCACAAAGCATGAAGCTCCATTTAAATATTTAACAAATGTGTACATATGCGTTTTTAAATAATATGTGTTTTAGGAGTCCTTGGAGCAGTAGGTCTAACCACTTTTTATACAAAGAACAGACAGTAACAGACCAGCATTTGAAGTTGATTTGGGTGACAAATGTTATGTTCATATTCTTTGAGATGGGTCAGTTTTATTACAATAGAAGATGTGCAATCAGTTTGTACTACTAGGATACTGCTAAAAGGATAACAATATCTGTGCTTGTACTGTAATGTGATATATAAGTTGTGTGAGCTGAAAAAGACATTGAGAAAAACACAGAATATGACGAATATGGACAATTATTGACATGGACAATGATTGGCCATGGACATTATGGACTGCTTTATACAGTAAATGCACCATTTATAATGTATAATATGACAGTACACACACACGCACACGCACACACAGACAGTCAGACACACACACACACACACACACACACACACACACACACACACACACACACACACACACACACACACACACACACACACACACACACACACACACACACACACACATTCCTCACCCGTAGTGTTGCTCCCAGAGAGCGGAGGCCTGTTGAATGTCTTGCCAACTTCAATACTCTGAAGATCCTCATCAACCTGAAGACCTGAACGGAGAGAGACATAGATAGAGACAAATATGTTAATGGTATGAGATGTTAGGGCAGGTAGCCATATGCCAAATTTAAATACCCCAACCTGTGCTCACTTAAGAGTCCTCCAGCTTAGCCCAGAAATAGTTGACTCAAATGGTCTTTTGCCAGCCAATCAGGACAGAGGGTGAGAACTCTGAAAGACTCATTTAATTGAATAAAGAGACTACAGGTATGTACTGTACCGCTGTGTGTCGCTGTGACCAACAATGCCATGAGTGGACTGTCCGTGTGTGTGCATGTGTGCATGTGTGTGTGTGTGTGTGTGTGTGCGTGCGTGCGTGCGTGCGTGCGTGCGTGCGTGCGTGTGTGTGTGTGTGTGTGTGCACGGACAGACGAATGGAGTGCAATACATACTGTACTCTCCCGTTCCTTGGTGGAGACAATAATAATACACAAATGTAGCACCTGCATTAGACGTCCCACGTCTCCCAGTTCGGACTCAGAGCCCAGCAGCAGCTCAAACAGCAGGGTGATATAGATGGGGACCACAGACACCATGTCGATCATGTTCAGAGGGTGATGGAAGAACTTCCTCCGGTTAGGGGCCAACAGCAGCCTGGTCACCACCTCCAAGAGACAGAGAGAGAGAGTATAAAAAGACAGTGACAATAAATAGTAACACATTCTACTCAAGCATGCACATGTTTAAACAGATTTTGTTACACGTTTGTAAAGGGAGCACAATAACTAGTGTTAAGTGTTAACAAATAATTGAATCAGTCAATAGAAATATTTCTGTCTACCTCAAAAGTGAACCAACAAGTACAGAAGACCTCCAGGGTTTGCATGGTGGGGTCCTCAATTAACTTTCCTTCACCATCAAATTCCTGATAGGGACATGAGCAGCAGCGGTCATAAGGGACTTCAGTGTCTACGCATTAATGCATGCATTGCATACATGCAACTCACATCATGCCATCTGACCTGGTACTCAGGTATGCTGTTGATACACATAGTAGCGATGGATGTTAGGACCACTCCTATGGAGAGCAGGCTGAATAGCTTGGAGGGGATGGAGTAGCCTGGGTTCTCCAGGGTCAGCCACAGACACTTCCTGATGTGTCCGTAGCGCATGTCCTGGAAATGCAGCATGTCTCTGGAAGGAGAATGGATGAGGTGATGATGTTTGAGAACAAGAAATACAGCTTTGCCTTCACTGTGAAGTCTGTAGCCATGGCTTATCTCACGTGTTGCCAACTGATACCTACAACAAGCCTCTCCCAGCCTCCATTATGTTCTGGCAAATTGGCAAATTGGCAATAGGGACATTTTTTCACAAACTGTCTATGACTAGGAAATACAGACGTGAAATTACTGATAAATTAAAACTGATATAGGTTAGGATACTTACGTGAGGGGTTAAAACTGAGGTTAGGGTTAGGTTTAAGATTAAATCATTTGATCAACACACCCAACACCCAACAATGATAGCTGAACAAAAAATATTAAGAAAATAAAGATTTTCAAAACAACAAAAAAATGCTTGCAATTAACATACACTAGGACCTTATGTATATTTGAACACCAAATGATGTACAGTGTGGGTAATGTAATGTGATTTAATCATTAATTAAGATCATATTAAGGAAGTATTTTGATGAAGCGGTGCTTTCATGTAGTTTATTATTATACTGTATAAATAGTTGTGGCAAAGTTTCCCATGTAAAGTCGACGGGAAAATTTAAAGCACTACATATTTAATTATTAATTGACAATTGGTTAATTTGAAAAAGGGCTTTGATAATCTCTTCATTATTATGGTCAATGCCCATGTGAAAAGTCAGTGATTGGTGCAGCCAGTGAGCAGTTACGGCCGTTTGAGAAAGACATTCATTCATTAATTTATTCAATCAGACAGACATTTCCTTAATTATAGTATGGATGAGCTAGACTATGTCAGGCGTATTTTCATACTGAAATCATACTGAAAAGCACAATGTTTATTGTCTATTGGATGCTGAGGTTGGGTTATCACTCTTGCCGCAGTATTGCAGTGTAGAGTATTGTAATCAGCCCCTTCTGTCAGTGATGTAATCTGATCATGGACGCATGGATGAGTCAGGTCGAAAAGGTCAAAGGTTAAGGTTACAGTCAAGGTTCAGGACAAAGGGACTTTGACGAATGTGATGCTGCAAAATGCTCTGCCATAGGGATCAAGGGAACGTTCCAAGAACTAAACAGAAGAATACGTTGTAGAAGAACAGCAACACACTGTCTGGCTGCAGATCCAGTCGCAGATTCGACTCCCAATCCCAACAGCCTTTGCCGTGTGTCACACCCTAACCTCACTTTACTTTTCTTCTTCTTTTTTCTTTTACCTGTTCAGGTCGGATATCTCGTCCACCGAGGTGTCAATGCTGCTGACATCGCTCTCATCGTCCCAGCTGCGATGACGGCTGCTCTCTAGCTTGCGGTCATGGTAACGGTAACTACAGCAAGTGTCCAAGAAGAACTCATTGATGCCCCAGTACTCAATCTCCTGGCTGTATTGGGAGAAGACAAAACAATCTGTTGTGTATTCACAAAGACGTGTTTATTCCTTTACCCATTCTATAAAGATTACGTTAATTTTATGTGCACTTGAAATTGTGGGAGTTAGGGCATTACATTTTGTTCGAATTATTGTGGAAATTTACATTAGCCTGGCTCCAGCCAAATGTGAATCAGCAAAAAAGCAATTGCCTCACAGCGGATTATGACACTGTGATGAAGTGTGGTATTATCCTGGCTTATTAACCAGGTTAATTCAACATATCTAACGGCTCACAGTGTGAGGCATTCTAACATTATAGCTATTTTCAACATAGTTTCTAGGTATTGAAAAGGACTTACAGGTCCTTAAATTGGCATCCACCTAGAAATCATAAGGGGACCGTGAGAACCACTAAAGTAAGGTACAATGCAACACAAGACGTGTCCTGATAATACTGACACGCAATTTCTCTGATTTCATGGCTTTGCATGTGGTTAGGGAAAGGATTAGTAAAGGGGCGAGTCAGACTAACGCAACACCAGAGCAATGCGCTGTCGCAAAACAATCACATGCCCCCGACAAGACAATACAGAAAAGACAAATAACCAGACAAAGTCAGAAGCAGACAGATGATTATTGTACCTAAAGGAGAAGACACACAGCTCGTCCATGATGTGTAGTTTTCCAGTCTGATAGAAGTGGAGCACGTAGGGGAACAAACCAGGATTCCTATCAAAGTAAAACTCCTTCTGCTGAACATCATAGTCATCACATACCTGCAACAAAATATTGATTTCTTTATTGATTTCAATGTTTGTATATAAGTATATTGTTTACACAGCATGCCGTACTTGGATGTTTGGATATCATTGCTGTCAGGGGCACGCACAAATACTGTACTGTAGCTGATCTCCATGTTAACTTCTTATGTTTGTTTTTTTTTAATTATGCACTACTTGCTTATGCAACAGCGTCTCACAAAAGTATCAAAAGTAGTTTGATTATCTGTGTGATTTGTAAAACTGTTCGCCGAGGAACATTCTTCCATAAAAGACATGTTGGCGTCTATGGAATCCAAACAACTGAAATCAGATACGGCAACTGAGAACAATAATATATACAAACCAGATATACAAATCAGCACATTTTGAGCTGTACATATGCTATTTTCTATGTTTTTCAATGTGGCTTGTGAAACAACCAGCACTGGCAAAAACAACATTTAATGTGGAGTGAAAACCCCACATTAAATGAACAACAAATTGATGGGACTTAAGTGGTTAATGTAATATTGTGTAATGTCTAAACCTGCAGAATGTCCTCCTCAGAGTCGCAGGCCAGCAGTTTTCCCAGCCTGGTGTTGGGGAACTTCTTCAGAGTGCTGGAACAGAGACTCCTCTTCAGACCACCTACGTTCACATGAACCAGGCTCTCCTCAGGGTCCTGGCATGCCCACTGGGGGAGCCTCTCCTTCACCATGATGATCTAATGATGATTGCAAAGTGATTGAAACATGACACACATTCATTGCAAATTGCAACTATCCATTCATATAATAATGAATGAATTGATTAACACTAGTCTCCAATCTCCATACACATTTTTAAATGGTTTACTTGCAGTCTATTCTCTTTTCTCCCCTTCTCTCATTAGATGTTAGGTATTACCGGTAGGTGCACTCTATTGATTTCCTCCCATTAAGACCTGAAGTAGATTCCACAAATGTTTTTATCTGGTCTTAGTACTTAGCTTGTATATCTGCTGATTTTAGTAACCAAAGTATAAAATCGACATCTACTGTGACAGATGTGACAGATACTTTCGTGGATATAATATGTTTAACAGTTGTTTAACAGTTGTAAGATGCAAGAGGAGACATTGCCTCGGGAAACCACAGTGAAGCAGGAAGCAGAGGTATCCCTTTTCAGAGCTTTACGTTGTGTTTCACCACAGGTAAAGTGTTTCTGTAATGCAATTTACTAACATTAGAGGCTGTAATTGCAGGCTGTGATGGAAATTGCCTCTGGTCTCATTGCCAGGTGCTTCTGTGCTGACGTGGATTTAACACAATTATGAGTCTGTGGATCTCTCCCTGCATCGGTCCCTGCAGCCTTCCTCTCACATCTTCAAATATGTTCCTTTACTTCAGACTACATTCCTGGCCTCCTGCTGTTTTGAATACTTTGATTTAATTTCTTGCACTGTAAAGTATGACAAAAATAAAGTAAAAGCTGGTGAAAAAAGTTCAAAGTTCATTACCGATGCAGGAACATTCCCTGCATCGGCACTGATGTGACGTTGGCCGTGGCGTTACCCAATTGCTCCAAATGAAGGCCCGGCATTACAAGGTGACTATGCTTTCCTGGATTGTAGATAGATATTTTATTTTCACTCTAGTAAATGTTAAATTCCTGCATCATCAATTAGCTTTTGCACAGTCCTGTTTCATCGATTCAATCAGTCAATACATCATAGGCTGAATATCATGATGCGCTAACTCTCAGCGTCTCAGCACAGAAGAGTCTGTGCCTGTATCAGTCAATGGTTTGAACATGAGCAGAAAAAAAAACTTCCATTGATACAAACATGGAAAATCTGTCAGCATCTCTCCACTTCTCTTCTCTCAAAGAGGCTTTCAGTTACCCGTGGACACATCGGAATGGGCTAGAATTCAAATTCAAAGCACAAGTCTGGCACAGGTATCCTCCCAAACATTAAAATATGACTTAGTGAAAATGCCTTAATCATTTGTGAGTTTCAGGTTAACGGTTAAAACAGACTAGGCTAAAAAAGACCAATGTCAAAAGTCACAAAATGTGGTCAAAAGACCTGTCGCATAGTCACATGAACTATTAGAACGTAAAGTAAAATTCTGTTTCCAGGGTTTATCACACCGCTGACTGACTAAGTAAAAATGATGATACATTTTACATCATATTATCCCTTGTGTTTGACCCATACTGTTGTTAGAACTGAAGTAAACTCAATATTGGTTTTGTACAAAATATGAGGCATAAACTAAACCATGCATTGTGACCTTTGACATTTAACCAAACAAAGGTATTTCTGGTTAAGACTGACATAATAGTTTCCCATCCAGTCCTCCTGATTAATGGACCCATGCCAGGCCTATAAACTCCTGTGACATTTCAGTAGCTGTACATGTGTGTGTCGATCTCACTGTGCATGCTGTGTGTGTGTGTGTGTGTGTGTGTGTGTGTGTGTGTGTGTGTGTGTGTGTGTGTGTGTGTGTGTGTGTGTGTGTGTGTGTGTGTGTGTGTGTGTGTGTGTGTATGTGCGTGTGCATCTGTGTGGTATGCCGTGTACACAATCACATTGGTTGGTACAATGAGATACTGGCTACCATTCTTTTTCAATAGATACAAAGATACATTTCTACATTTGTAGCTGCAACAAAAGCTACAACACGGAGCTGGTTTCACCTTCAGTTACTGTACAACGATACAAAGCTACAAATATGGTGTAATGTGTTCCTACCTTTGAATTTTTGTGTATCTGCTACTAGCATAACAGTACCTGTTAACATTTGGGGATGGCACGTTTATTCAAAATAGGTTTAGTTATTGCCTAGAAGTTATAAGTGCAGTCATCAAATTCCAAACAGTCTGCAGGACTTCCACATACAAAACTGAAGACAAACAATTGTTAGTTATCCCTGTTTTGTTACTGTTTAATCACTTTCACTGAAAATATTGCAACCTAACCAACCTTGTCTATCTGCTATTTTCTGCTTTCACCATGATACGGTTACCGGATGCTAGCTATTTATGGAGCAGTGTAAAATGTGAACGCAGAGAAACATGAGAATGCATATACTGTAGGTAAACAATTCGTGAGTGGAGCATTAGAATATCAAAATCAATAGTCACTAGTTAACATGACCCAGGATAGATAGTACAATCAATAGTTGATATTATCTTATGTTGTATTTTAGTCTTTTAATTAATTGAATTGTAGGCATTATGCCTAATTAAACACTAAAATCAAATCCCACAGCTGCCCCATCATAAATATGATTAAATGAAACATGGCACAAAATATGTTCACTTATTGGGGTCTGGTATATTCAATTTTGGTGTCTTTGATGTGAAGAAGTGACTATTTTATAATTTGATGCAGTATTGATTTATTACTTGCTCACTGTAAGTAGCTCTGGATGCCAAAATTGTAAACTGAAATGTTAATTACTATTGACATGATAATAGGTCATAGCAGGGGCCTTCATCGTTTTTTGTTGTTTTTGTTTTCTGACAATATGACCCCATAGCTGAGACACACACGCACATGGGCGCGCGCACACACACACACACACACACACACACACACACACACACACACACACACACACACACACACACACACACACACACACACACACACACACACACACACACACACACACACACACACACATACACAAAATTGTCAAAATTAACAGCTCTGAGCTCTGCAAGCTTCTTGGACTAGGGATGTTTTAAGCAAGCGGTATTGTAGAATAGTTGCAACACCCAAAAGACACACCATGGTGAAAAATGCTGTTTCCCTACTCAGACACATAAACGTATAGCCTATTGCTGCATATAGGAGTGGCTAGCAGAATCATTCATCTGCTAGGGTGAGTCGTGTCTGGTTAAAGGTAGGGGAAGTGATTTCACTTTTGTCAGATATCACCCTCTGTTATAAGGTGTGCAGACCATATATATGGAGTTTCTCCCTCCCCCACGTTAGCAGAGGAGCTAATAAAAGTTCCCCAGGTGGAGGGTGAATTCTCCTCCAATCAGAATCGAGCAGCAGGTTCACATAGTGTAGCTACTCTTGGGGGCCCCTAGTGCACCAGGCTGGGACTACACGATGAATTTCAAATCACTTAACCTACCTTTAACACTCACCTCCTGACCCCCTGACCCCCCCCCACCCCCTACTAGGGTGGGCAACTCCAAAGTGGTTTTCAATCTTTTTGACACCAGGGCCCACTATTTATTCAGCATTTGAGCCACGGACCATCATTTGATGACATTTTAGCTCCACAGAACCCCAAAACGAAAGATTTATTTTGCTTTTGTCCACAATACCAGGCTGGATTTGGGAAACGAAACAGTCAAACATACAGATCAAAATGACCATTAATCTTCTAAATTCTCTAGGTGTGTAGACTTGAGCTAATTCACGTGATGAATATTTTAACTCTTGAGAGTGTAAAAAAAATGAAACCAAATGGACCCTTGCGGGTCCATTTGGTTTCATTTTTACGCCTCAAAGAGTTACATCTGGTTAGCCAAATTTCCACCATTTAGACGGGACCACCTGGAACTCTCTCAAGGATCACTACTGGTTGAAAATTTGGGTGGGCAGGATGCATGTTTGGGTGGGCTGTGCCCACCTGCCCCCCTCTAGATCCGGCCCAGCCCCTACCCAAATCTCTCTCTCTCTCTCTCTCTCTCTCTCTCTCTCTCTCTCTCTCTCTCTCTCTCTCTCTCTCTCTCTCTCTCTCTCTCTCTCTCTCTCTGCAGGGTCCATCCATGCTGTCTGCAATGCTCCCAGGGGGGGTTCCATGGCATGCATACACAGAAATAAAGTTGATCTATAATTCATCAGAAGCACTTGCAGCTTAAAATCCTAGGGCAAGATAAAGATAAAGCTGTCCAGTCCAATATCCCCGTATACAGATTTGTATAGACAAGTGCAAAGAATTAAAAGTAAACATCCTGCAATGATAGCAAATAAACATGAGCTGCTACACTGCAAATATAGGCTACATCAAATGTGAACGTCCTGCATAGACAATGATTTATATAATGTAATATCACATAATATTATTATGCTATAAAGCAGGAATTAGAGCTTACATTTTAGTTTGAATATCGAATTATCGCATGATAGAAGGTCGTGTAGGCACAACTGTGTCCATAACTGCCTCTGCAGAATCTAAATGAATCTTGAAGTTGATGAGAGCTAAGCTAAACCTAATAATGAAATAAAAGAGCCTCACCTGTAATTGTCTCCAAATGCCCAGAAATATTATTTTCCTTCTTGCAGAATCAGCTTCTTCTTTCACCCCATGGTAGACAAAGTTAAATCTGTCTCTTTTTACCAACACAGAAAGTATAGAAACACTGGATAATCTTATACTGAATCTGAAGCATTTTAGAGCAGGATAAAGTGGACCAAAGTGATAGCAGGGGCAGAAAGAATATGCTGTAGTTCGTTCCTTCCTTCATCAGGTGACTTGTTTGAATGAGTCTCCAGTTCAGTTCAGTATTCTAGACAGTCTGCTCCGCACCGCGTGTCTCACCATCACACGATCGGAGAAACACTCGGCACATTCCGGCTCTCTCCGGTAGGCAGTGATCCAACTCTAGGATCCCATTCCCATCACTCCCAATAACGTGCTCCTCAAGCAAAGGACCCCAAGCCCAAATTAACATAGGCATACTATGTGGGGGGTGCATGTCTCTCTCTGTCTCTCTCTCTCTCTCTCTCTCTCTCTCTCTCTCTCTCTCTCTCTCTCTCTCTCTCTCTCTCTCTCTCTCTCTCTCTCTCTCTCTCTCTCTCTCTCTCTCTCTCTCTCTCGTAGGCCTATACCAATTACCTTACTGGTAGATTAGGAAAAAGCAAAAGTTGTGCAAAAGTTAACACATGAAGGCAAGTCTGGCTGTCACTTTCAGTAAAAGAATATTATAGACAAAATATTATAGACAAGACAATGCAGAGACATTTTTAATCTGAGCACAGAACAGCACAATTAGCCAGTCGCTGTTTGTCTCCTCCTAATTAACCACACCTACTGCTGTTGATTGTTGACTGGACCAGTAGGCCTATACCAGCCTTGTGGCCTTGACCATGTAGGCTATAAGAGAATTAATTCACAAGGGGTCCCTTACTGTATATTGCCTCTTGTTTTCCATCTCCATTATTGGAGGGACATAGGCTACTATAAACTTCTAATCTGGGGTCTGGGGTATTTTGATTTTGATTAATTGATTAGGGGTGTAAAATATAGTAGCCTAGCCTAACGTTTAAAAAAGTATATCTTTATGTAAACATAAAATTTTGTTTGATATAATTTTGCAATGTAAAGAATCAGTATCGAATCGGTACCAAATCACTACCAATAGGCCAACTAGTGCTGTGCACACTGCATACTGCAAGTGATGGTGTGTTGTATTTAGCAAACACATCATGTAGCCTACAAATACAAAAATTCAAATACAAAGTCCACCACAACTTTGCAGTGTCAATTTGGGGTCCATTGTTTGTCCTGAAGGTCCGAAATAAAACATTGCGGCAAGTGCTTGACAGTGTGCGGGACCTCTTTTAATTTGGGCATCCTTTTAACATGAAAAACTTTCGGAAACATTGCACCACTGAAATTGACCTCTTAATAACTTTGCCTTACTTGTCAAAGGACCTGGTTATTTACAACAGGCCAAACCCCATTGATTATTTACAACATTTAATGTTTAGGCCTTTCACCTGGATTTTATGTGAAACACCTTTCTATTAATCAAAGAATAGACATGCACACACACACACACAGGGAATACAGGGCTGCGTTTTCCAGTTACCCACACGGGCCTATAAGTAGCCAAGTATGACTCCTAAGGTCCAGAGTTGAGAAAATGTGGTGCATTGTCTCCATCTAGTGGTAAATGTGTGTTATGTTCTTGCAACAAGCCTTGTTACAAGAACATGCATTGTATCATACATTGTATCTCACATACAATGTATCTCGCATTGTACTCCTTACTCAGGAGACACAGTACAATGTGAGATACAGTGACATAGGATAGGTGTGACAGATTAGGTTACTGGCACAAGTAAAAGATGAGTGTTTATATATCTATATTATATCTATGGGTTAAACGCTGAGAGTGGCCGGGCCAGAGCCTTGGAAATACAGAGTTCCGCCAACTCCGTTCACTCCATGGCGCCAGTCCAATGGCGGCTCCTCTACATAGACTTGTATTGGATAGTGACAACAAATAGTGACAGCCGGAAGTTTCCGAATGCACTGGAGCCTATGGGCTCACGCGAGTACTAGAACCACGTGACCAGACTACTTTCTGCCCCCTCAATGTCGCAACTCTGTCTATTGGTTAAACGCTCTGAGTGGCCGGGCCTAGCAGTGGGAGGGGTAATGATATTGTCCAATCACCTTTACCTGTGAACTGTCAGTCAGGAGTGTGAACGTGATGTTCTGATGTCAGTTCCTCTTAAAAAATTAAAAATAACACAAAGGCGCGAGTGGATAGAAGCACGTAGCATAGCGTCAACATGTTCAAGAAAAGTGGTTTCAAAAAGCGAATAGAAAGAGAGCAGTGGGGAGAGCGTAAAGCTAAAATGGACCTGAACAGACTCATGAATGACTTTGCTGAGCGCAAGGCCCGGAAGATGACTTTTCTAAAGAGTGAGTACTAATCACATCCAGTCACATTCTTCATGTCACTTGCTGCCTTTTGTAAAGCATGTACTTTGCTGTGTTCTTGATGCGTGTTGCTTATACTGTGGAAGTATATCATTTTGTGTACATCGTTGTTTGTTTTGTGGCTATAATGTGAATGTGTAGTAGTAATAGTTTGGGGACCCCATGTTTGAGCCCAGGTCAGGGTAGGCTGTTAGATAGTAGTAATGATGGAGGATAGGTATTGAGCTTGACATCTGTCCATGTCGTCACGGTTCTGAAAATGCAGTGTGTGTGTGTGTGTGTGTGTGTGTGTGTGTGTGTGTGTGTGTGTGTGTGTGTGTGTGTGTGTGTGTGTGTGTGTGTGTTGTGTGTGTGTGTGTGTGTGTGTGTGTGTGTGTCTTGTTTATGGCATGTGGCAAACTGCACACTATATTGTATGTTGAGATATATTGTGCAGGGGGGGATTTCCTGGCTGCATGGTGGCGGTTAGCCGCATTGCAACTTTAAATTCTTTTATAATTGGAATTGAATTTAAAGTCGCATCAAGCCCTATTGACTCGCCCATTGACCAAATTTCATCTGTGATCTGCTTGTATTAACAACGTCAAACTCACCAACTTTGCAGCTGTAGACATAGCTTGAATTATCCTCTGTCGATCTGCAAGGGTTTTGTGCCATAAAAATCCACCGTAGACAAATATGAGCTACTTTCTGTCCTGGGTATTCCTCCACAAACAACACACAGGCGCCATCTTGATTTTTGCAACAGGCCGTAAAACAAGACGTGTGGGTGAGAGCAGGTTTAATACACAGAGGCGCGGTATCGCCACCTGCTGTTTGCATGAGGAACGTGCTCACAAAGAAAGACTTGAAAAAGTACTGGTGCAGCTGCCCTTCATTGAAATGTTTAACAACAGCTTACTAAATACAAGACTGCTAACTGTGCATTTTACAATGGTGGCCACAGGTATTATGAGTTATTATTATTATATCACATGGTTACAGGGAGGCTGCCGCACCTTTACCTTTTCAAGTCTTTCTTTGTGAGCACGTTCCTCATGCAAACAGCAGGTGGCGATACCGCGCCTCTGTGTATTAAACCTGCTCTCACCCACACGTCTTGTTTTACGGCCTGTTGCAAAAATCAAGATGGCGCCTGTGTGTTGTTTGTGGAGGAATACCCAGGACAGAAAGTAGCTCATATTTGTCTACGGTGGATTTTTATGGCACAAAACCCTTGCAGATCGACAGAGGATAATTCAAGCTATGTCTACAGCTGCAAAGTTGGTGAGTTTGACGTTGTTAATACAAGCAGATCACAGATGAAATTTGGTCAATGGGCGAGTCAATAGGGCTTGATGCGACTTTAAATTCAATTCCAATTATAAAAGAATTTAAAGTTGCAATGCGGCTAGGTGGCGGTAGGCCCTACAGCAGGAAAGGCCATATGGTGTTGGTACTATAGATTCATCAAAGAGACCTTTGAGAAGCAGGAAGGTTCACAAGCTCACTTATAATACTGTGATGATCCAGACATTAGTGTATTGCTTATTTTACTGTAATTTGGAACGAGCCATTAGTGGGTTAAAACCTCATAGTCAATGGAAACACGTCAACACATGGTCAGATAGACAAAAACTCAGGTAGTCTTCACTCTCACTGCTGGACATTGACTGTATTTCACATTTAAATGGTGTTGTTTGGTGTTTCTCTACTACTGTGGTGCTGTGTAAAACATCTGCACGTCTTTCTCAGTGATAGGATCTGCTATTTTGTACCATGGGTTCAGTTCAGATTTTTGATGCATGGTACGGCCAAGTTAACTTAAGGTTAAATAAATAAAGCTTCATAGTAACAGCAACAACTCTCACTCTGACCTCAAAACACAGATGATGAGATCAGGTCAATTGCGTCGAAACCCCCCACTTTTAAAAGCCATCTTTCATAACTAATAATACAGATAATCTTTCCTATAAATGCTCGGTGGATATCTTTGGCTGTGTACACTGGGAAGGCCGTTTTATTTCACAAAGTACTAATGGTTTTTGGCCAATGCTGAGGTCTTATGTTTTATAACATACGTCACTTGCTCCAAGTGCAACGCAGAACAATAGCTGAGTGTGTGTGCATGCATGATTTTCTTTTTACTAAAAGCTGGAGCAATCAGTAAATGCAAACACAGATAAGGCAGATATTTTATGTAGTGGCTGTTGTATAACATCAGCCTTTGTCGTAGATGACAAAAAGAGCAAATAGCTGATCTACAAGTTCACCATGTTGTGAAGCTTTGTGTGCTTGTAGATCCCTTTTCTCCAAAAAATATTTTATTTTTGAATTTTTTGAGGGAAAAAAAGTATTCTGGTTTTACGTGATTAAAAACAAGCACAGGCATGAGTGCAAGTCCTGTAAAACTGGCATTACACAGACGCAAACATAATTTTTTGCAGATATACAGTGTACTACAGCCATAACCTATGTACTCAGATGGAGGCTCTGGACAAAATGCCTCACTATATTTTCATGTGTTTGTGTTTGTTTGTGTAGCACCCAGCCATGAGCCAGCCACAACAGCCCCACCAATCGGGCTCAGCCTTATTGGTGTGACTGGTTGTGCTTTGGACTGGCTAGTGAAAGTTCCAGGTTCGACCCCCGCTTCCGCGCAATACTACAATCGCTTGCCATACACTGCCATAGTTTAGTCGCATGCACATACAGTATGCACTACTGTACATCTGCACATAAAGACCCAAACATAACACACATTGGTTGTGATTTACTATTAAACACTTTATACTTTGCATCTATAGGATCTAAGTTGACCGATGTCAACTTACTTCGTTCCTTTTTTCCCTCAACAACAAAAATATCTTCACCAAAAATAGGGAAAAGACACACATGCACACACAGAGCGACTCTTTAATTTCTCTGCTGCAACGCATTTCTTTATTTGGTATGACCAAATAAAGATATCTGCCATGATTTGCACTTATCTAGCACCACTTGGCACTTTTACCTATCTGCTGTGATCTTTTATTTATCCAACACATTTTCCCGACACCCACCTCTGCTGCAACGTTTTCATTATGTGCTGCAACTTTGGTTATGTGTCATGACCTTTTCTTTATAGGCTGCAACCTTTAGTTATCTGCTGCCTCACAACTTTACTTTATCTGTCACAACATTTTATTTATCTGACGCACCTTTTATTTATCTGCTGTGAGTTCTACTGAGGTGGGGTTTTGGCATAGTTTCTACTGAGGTTAGGTTTAAGGCTAAGGTTAGGTTTTGGCATAGTTGTTGTAAATTAAGGATCGTAACACATAAACAAATGTCTGCTGCTTATAAATAAATCGATGCAGTTGTGAAACAGCCATGAATGGGAAAAATCTATATTTTGTTGTCTCTCCAATAGGCCTATGCTAAATCCCTCATGTGGGATCTTCAGCTACACTAATAGTGTATTTATATAGTAAGCCATGTGCATTATCATTGTTCGTGGTGCTTGTCTGTTGGGATTACGTATGGTTTATCCAGATGTTTTCTAAGGAGACACCACAAAGTTTCCCAGTTCTTAGTAGAGTCAATATGTTTGTGTGCATTAGTTATCTTTGCTAGGCTTAAAGCATGGGTTGCGGAGATTAAGATTTCACCCCCTATCAGTCTGTTTGTCCGTGCGTTTGTCCATTTGTCTTTGTGTGCAATTAATCTCTGAAAGTTTGCATGCACATTCCCAGTATGCCAAGGAACAATTAACCTACAATGCACTTTTTAGCTGCCTCATTCTGGTGCTATAAAGTTGTCATTTTGACCTAAACAGTAACTAATCAAAAATCAAACCGAGAAGAAACCACCATAAATCGTCATACAAAACTTTCCCAAACTAGATCATTATATAAATTGGCCTTGAGGAAAAGTCAGCTTCCATGACGTTCGTCTCTTCATAAACTGATCACCCAAACCTCTTTTTCCAAATGGACCGAATGCATGTTGACGTCTGGAAGCTTTGCAACCGCAGCAAGTGTATCAGACTTCAAGTGTAGGCTCACTAGGCTGCCATCTTAAATGGCTCCTGGGGTGCTTTGGGGAGTGTTAACCGCTTCACTCTTTTGATAAATGAGGGTTAATGTTACCACAAAGTCTGGGGAGTTATACTGTGTTTACTTTAGGGCTTAAAAGCCTGTTGGTAACCGCTGGCAACAGGATGGCCTCCCTGCGAGTTTCCACTTCATCATAACTGTCAAGTGCATGGTCTGAATTTAGCAGCTGATTGGTCTGAGAGTACCTCTCCTTTGTTTTCCATTGGATGTGATTAGTGATTAATCGGCAAACATATCGATATCGGACAATTTTAGTTGCTTTTAAATTAGTCGGCATTGGTTTGCTTAATTGATCGATCTGATTAAATAGTATATTTAATGTATTTACAGATAAACAAGTGCAAAGTAACAGTGTGAACAGATATACAAGTTCTCAGGGATATTTCACTTTCAAAAAACGTAATTTTATGGTCTACTCAGGCTCATGTGATGAACACCCGAGACAATTTTACTCCATTTTAGTCCATTACTCCATTTTAACCTTGAAAGATTCATCAAAAACTGTCTCTTTTTTCGGTGAATATTGTCCTCCTAATGCAATACATGGTTTTTCATGTACTGTTTTATTTCTTAAATATTGTTTTGTTTGGCCGCAACCAGAGTGAGCATGGAGGCTGCTACATTTTCCAAAACAATATATATATAAAAAAATAAAATATAAATGAAATTCCATGCTCTCCTCACATATTTTTCTGGCCCCCTCACCAGAAAAAAGAGGTTGTTTTCGATTAAATCTATTATGGTTAAAATTGAGTTTTAAGTTTAATGGGTTTGTGTATTAAGGGGGTGGAGCAGCTAAAATGAATATCTAAATACTGAATAGTAACTTATCAAATGTCTGGGGTGTTCACATGAGCCTGAGTAGTGTTTGTAAACAGATTTGTTTAAAAACAGCTCCACCTTACCTCCACTCCATTGGCTCATTATGAAACTGCTGAGTGGAGACTGCTGTGCTGTGATTGGCTAAAACGCTGCCTCATCCCACACAACCCCCCTCCCCCTCTCACATTAGCACCGCCTTTCCTGAGCCCGACAAATGATTTGTTTTCATGATTTAATGAACAACAAACTTCTGGACCGTCTGCAGGATGAAGCAAGGGTCTGTCTGCAGGGAAACAGCTGCAGCATTAAAGTAACGTAGAGGCGAAAAAGGGGGGGAAAAATGAACTATATAAATATCTATTTTGATTTTTGGCTAAAAGTTGCCTCTATTACCTTTTAAAACTAGGATAGAATATTTGCTAACATTTGACTTTTAATGACGGATGTAGTCACTGCAACCACAAATGTCCCAAGAAACCAGCAAGCCTAACCACAACATCTGCTGTGCTCTGGGGGAGTACAGAGCAGCTGAATTCTTTGTCTTGATTAGGTGTTTCAATGTCATGGTTTAAGCATGGCTAGAACTTTGTTTCAACCAATCAGATTGCTTCCTCAAAACAACCTGCTTTATAATGCTGGATTGTGATCCTTTGATCCGAGTTCATGTGTCACTAATTTGTTATGTGACCCAGTTCTTCTTATCAGGTTTGTATTACATTTTAGAATATAGTAATGCTACAATATAAACACAATCATCACTAATGCAGCAAAACATCCAGACCATTATAAATGACTCCGAGCTTGCACTCAGATGAGTTATCAAAAATGTATTTCACATTACAAATGCTGTCACTAATGCTGGCCAAAAATGGTTTAAACAATCCCCTTTCTTTTGTGCAGTAGCAGTATGGTCTAATGTTACGTTACCCAACATGCATAGCTGCTCTATCAGTTCCATATTACTCTTCTCCTGATAGTTTCATAATTAAGATAATAGCATTGTAGAAACAGCTGCCACTAATGGAAAGTGACCTCATAAGTTAAAACCTCTGCGGAGGTGCAGTTCATTTTCTTTTCTAACTGTGAAGAATTCTGGAGATGTTTTACTCCCCTTTCTGGTCTTATCTATCTACTCTTTCATCTTCACGGTGGTGTAAGCAATATGGTAGAAGTCTAGGTCACTTAGGACAAACAAATGAATAGATTTAACTTAGAGTGCAGGCAACCTGTGTTCATCGGTGTGCTTTCCACTTGAGATATACAATTATCCCATGTAAACCATTTCATATAAGTAAAAAAACATGCTCTTGGTCGTGGGTGATTCCTAGGATCCCCCTTCAATGTAATTCCTGTAATACTGCAGTATACATTCAGGGGTTGACATTAAGGTCTCCGAGGCACTTGCCCATCGGGCAAGTGCAAGTAAGGATCTACTTGCCCTCAGGTCATGGTCACTTGCCCCCCCCCCCAAACTGTTTTGTTTAAGTCAGAATCAGCTACAGTAAATATTCAACTTTAAATCAGTGGTTCCCACAGTGGTCACAGACCCAGTGGTCCGTGACCCCAGCAAAATGATAGTTTAGAACAGGGGTTTTCAACCGGTGGTCTGTGGACCACCAGTGGTCCTTGAGAGGGTTCCAGGTGGTCCCCAGCTAAGTTGTTTAACCAGATGTAACTCTTGAGAACGTAAAAATGAAACCAAATGGACCCGCAAGTTAAAATATTCATCATGTGAATTAGTCCTAATTAGTCCAAATCTACACAACTAGAAGTCGCACACTTGCCCGATCGCGCAACCAGTTACAGTCTTCACTTGCCCGACCATTTTTTTTTACTTGCCCCGGGCAAGCGGGCAAGTGTTAGTGTCAACCCCTGACATTTTTCCCCCATGGTCTGTTGAGTGGTTAGCACTCTATGAGATGGTGAGGATGAGGAGAACTAGCACAACCCTCCATGGCTGTGAAATGAAAAACGTTCAGTAAGACCTGTTATTGACATTTGACTTCTGAGTGCTGCATGGGCTCTGGTACACTTCTGGCTACACCGGCTTGGAAAATACTCTAAGTACATTTAGTTCAGTGACAGTATTTTCACTTTACTTGTTTTATGTATTTCCATTTTTTGATTTTAAACTATATATTTTGAAATCTGTATAGGAATATATATTTTGAAATCGGTAGAAATCTGACTTTCTACATTATGAGTACTTTTGCTTGAAATTTCCTTTGTGCTTTTACTCAAGTAAAATGTGAACGTAGCAATTTTATACAGAGGGCCCCAACGAGTCATGTACAAGGCCAGAGAGAGAGAGAGGGATTGGCTGGCAGCTATAGGGCACTGTGTTAGCCACACGGCCGATGCCGTTACACATTGCAGCTAACAGCAGAGCTTGTGAGATTAAGATCCCTAGACAGGGGGATGTGGAGGGCAGCAATTCCAGAGTTGGGTAATCCACCCTTACATCATACGCCAGTATCGCATTGTCTCAAGGATTACACACACACACACACGGTTGTATTAGTATATCTTAATGTATAGCTCTCATTTTAAACGATGATGTAGAAATCAACGTCTTTAACTAAAATGACTAAGTATATTTTTTAGCTAAAATGATAAGTATAATTTCCCATAGACTTGGGGTCATATGCAGCCTTTGACTTCTAAAATGATGTGGCTAGGCTACTGATTCCTTTAAAATAGCTGCAAACCACAGACTCTGCAGCTTATTGAGATGTTTTTTGTGACATGACAGATTATCTGTTTAATGTTTTTATCTTCTCTGAAAGGCAGATAACGTCAACAAACATGACGGAAACTGCAACGATAGAAGCCTTTAGAGAATCTTGTATATATCTTCAAAGATAAGTACATGATGAACAGTGGGACCCTCGTTGACAGATGGAATTTACCCTGGTGTCCTGTATAATCTGATATGGTGAAATACAATCTGGGATGTCTGGGATGATAGTTGAATACCCAGTGTTCGTATATAAAATAAAGAATCTGTCATATCACAGGTTTACACCTCCATACACATGGATGGGATTTGTTCTTGTGCAAGCTACGTCATTTTTATTGTTTTTCGCAAGAGAAAAGAAAAGAAGGGGAGTGGAGGGATGGGGAGAGCAAGGAGAAAGAATCTAAAGCATAACTAACAGTTGGGTCATGTCCAGAAGTTCCGTGGCCGTGGACCGCAGAGGTCCGTTTCTTTGTGAATTTGTCATCTATGAAGCTCAAAATTTGAAATTGGCATTAAATAAATAAACAATTTGGATTGCACATGAGGAGAAAGTGCAACAGTCTAGAAAAGGGTTTTTGTGCAGGATCCTAATGTTGGTTTCTTTGTTGTTTTTGTGTGGACTTTGTCATCATTGTGTGGACTTCGTTTCACCTAGTGTGCTGCTCTCAGAGGAGCGTAGAGGGGGAGCAGTTTAGGGGTTACAGTAGTTGTCTTGCTCATGGGACACTCACACCACTGGGCCTGGAACCATGCCGGCCTCACACTCCAGGGGTTGACACTAAGGTCTCCGAGGCACTTGCCCGGTGGGCAAGTGAAGTGTGAAGTCAGGTTCTACTTGCCCTCAGGTCATGGTCACTTGCCCCCCCCCCCCCTCCCAAAATATATTGTAAATTTTGCATTTAGGTTTACTTCCTACTTGGGTGCTTTAAACCAGGGATTTTCAACACGTGGTCCCTGAGAGGGTTCCAGGTGGTCCCCAGCTAAGTTGGTTAACCAGATGTAACTCTTGAGGACGTAAAAATGAAACCAAATGGACCCTTGCGGGTCCATTTGGTTTCATTTTTACACTCTCAAGAGTTAAAATATTCATCATCTTAATTAGCCCAGGTCGCAATGACCACCTTCAAGACAAATTTATCCTGTGTTGTGTTATTGCGCACTAAGTTGCACACTTGCCCGATCGGGCAACCAGGTAGCAGTCTTCACTTGCCCCACCATTTTTTTTTTACTTGCCCCGGGCAAGCGGGCAAGTGTTAGTGTCAAGCCCTGCACTCAGTGCCGCCTCCTGGTCATGTATCCTATATGTGTCCTGAGCTAAACCCTCTGGGCCATTACACAGCCTCTCAGTATCAAATAAAACTGTGATATCACTTTACATTCCAAGTTTCTCTGTTTACACGACAGGCTCATATTGTATATCTTACATTATCTCATTTATTGTTTGTGGCACATGGTTCACAGTAGGCCTACACCAGTGTGAAATAAACTCTTGAGAGAGTACAACATTTATTAACAAATTAATGTATTGGTTCACTTTGACACCCCAATCAATGTAACAATAAATTGTTGATACTGTAAATGAACCTGCATGAACCCCCAGTCAGGGGGATGGACAGACTCAATTAAAGGGGTAGTTCAACATTTTTTAATGTTGTATGAACTAGTACAACATTAGGAGGTAGCAACTGTTAGGCATTAACCAAACACGTTTTTTTTTTGTAGTCGACTCGAATATGTTGGTAGTCAATTAATGTTTGACTAGTCTATAGTGATATTTCTTTTTTATCCAATAAAAACATACAATTCTGGGCTTCTCATTGAAACAGCGTGTGCCTATTACACCACTGTAACTCATGTTACAGTGCAACCACTATATTAATGGCAATTTCATACAACCTAAGTTAAAAAAAATCGGGAACGATCCCCTTAACATTGTTAATCACTTATAATGTTAAAATAGATGATAGTCAGTCTGTATCCTATAGCCATCGTCTGTCCATCCATCCATCCATCCATCCATCCATCCATCCATCCATCCATCCATCCATCCATCCATCCATCCATCCATCCATCCATCCATCCATCCATCCATCACTCGTCTGTGACACCATCCACTTATCCCTGTAGCAGTTTGTACACACACACACACACACACACACACACACACACACACACACCTCTCGTGCTCTTTTTGTGAATGAGTAGACGAGTCTCAGGTTACGTCCCAGCGTGTGTGTTTGTGCAGGTGTTGAGAATTAGGAGCTTGCGAGAAGGGTCGCGACCCCGTCCGTCAGCACTCTGCACACGTCAGGGACAAGATGAGTCCACACAACCTTGATCCTTATCCAGAACACACACCTCACTGAGCCACAACGTATCTATAGAACACACACCTCACTGAGCCACAACGTATCTATAGAACACACACCTCACTGAGCCACAACGTATCTATAGAACACACACCTCACTGAGCCACAATGTATCCAGAACACACACCTCACTGAGCCACAATGTATCCAGAACACACACCTCACTGAGCCACAATGTATCTATAGAACACACACCTCACTGAGCCACAACGTATCTATAGAACACACACCTCACTGAGCCACAATGTATCTATAGAACACACACCTCACTGAGCCACAACGTATCTATAGAACACACACCTCACTGAGCCACAATGTATCTATAGAACACACACCTCACTGAGCCACAACGTATCTAGAACACACACCTCTCTGAGTTCACTCCTCTAGTTATAATATGTAGGTATTGTTTGTGTTTCACACAAAAGCATCAAAAGTAGCAGATCTGCGGGATTGATGCCCTGTTAAGAGCTTGTATATCTGCTACTTTTGCTTGAATCGTGAGACAGTTTAGAACATTGAGGTTTTCACCCGAACAGAGATGATGATATAGGCCACATCTATGGGTTAGAACTGTCATAATTCCAATGCTGTTGGGTGGAAACATTTATCTCCATAATTGCTTTAATGTTTCTGTATTTGTGTAGATGAATGCCTATACTGCATCATAAGCTGCACAAACACTACAGTTTGCAATGCGTAAAAAAGACGCAGCATCTTGATGCCAGGTGATGTGTTTTATACAGGCGCTGAACGGAAAGTTGGACGCAACTTCCTTTTTGTGCAAGGCAAAGCAAAGCATCTGCTGGAAGAAGGCCGATGCGGAACTTTGTCGCTTGGGCAGAGCTAATTTCCTGTCCACAGCCATTCTAAAAGTCCAGAAAGTGCGTCCACGTCTGTGTCTTTTGGAAGTTGTAATGTGCTATGTACCCATAGTACCCAAATAGACACGGTCCCAGCCAAATAACATCCCAGTACCGACAAGCTCACTTCTGTCTCACTCTACTCATCTGCTGCATTTCCCAATGGAAACCCTACTTTTAGATACCGTTAGAGCACTGACATCGACCAAAGAGAGACAGACAAAAAGAGGGAGTTATGCAGACATAAAGACAGGGAAAAAAGTAGAGGTCATCTGAGGTAAGAGACAGAATGAGGGAAATATATAGTAGTGCTGAAATCAAATCCTGGAATAAAAACTGAAAGAAAACAAAAAGTCATCTACATCCGCCCAGTCGGTCCTTTCCCACAGAGTGAGGTGAAAGGGCTGTGCCCTCCAAATCACCAAATACTGGCAAGGAATTCTAGAAAGACCCTGTACTGGTGATTAGAGCGCTCATTTATACTACATTCTGATGCATCTCAGGAAAATCTTCAGCATATAAATGAAACCGAGTTAAATTGCACACAAATTTGTGTGCTCCTGGAATTTTGTGTGTTCCTGGAGATAAATTTAAACTGTGTGGATTTTGACGGCATGCACACATTTCCTTGCTCAATCAACAGCCTCCGTCCCAACAGAGGAAATGGCAGGACCTGTTAAGGCCCCCCCCACAGACCAACCAATGAGACTGGACACGCTCCTCGCCTGCCCTCTGATTTCATTAGCTGCATGAGCGACATTTGGATTAGTTGTGTGTTCTTTTTTTGGTGCCTCCTGACACCGGCCAAAACTTGATGGTTTCTTTTTCTCTTTCCCCTGAACTGAAATTAAGTGCTAAAGCAACTACTGTATACTGTAGTCAGAAGCATATATACCCTTAACCATTGAACCTGAAGCATGCATATTATGGCAGAGACAGCCAAAAACGGTGCATAGCGTTAATCCGAGGTTCCAATAAACTAACATTACTAACCCTATAGTGTATACCAAACTCTAACCCTAACCAAACAAAAAAAAGAAATGGCTTATCTACAATACAACTTATAACAATGCTTACAACTTGCCAGATGTTGAGATTTGTAGATCAACTCTATTTGGGTGATCAATGGAAAAAGTTCAGCTCAGGTCCAAATGACAAATTTACTGATTACACACACACGCACGCACGCACGCACGCACGCACGCACGCACGCACGCACGCACGCACACACACAATATTCAATGATTAGCCAAACCCTTCTTTGTAAATCATTAGCCTTATTTACAATCTAATAGCATCTGACTGACATTTTCGTTTGGATAGTGAATCTCTTCCCAGCATTCACTATTGTACAGTATTAGACTTGATGGTGTATTAGGTTTTAGATAATTTAATAAAAACATAAAAGATGTTGCTGTTGTAAGCTCACATTTTTTATCATAGGGCATTTGTATATTTGTGGCTGTGTGTCTATTCTATGGCGTATAGCTCTGTGCTCTCAGTGTGTCATGTCCCCAGCAACAGTTCCCATGAGAATGGTCTGCCGTAGGTCCAGAAACGTTCCCTCTGTAACCTCCCTGCTCTCCCCCATGACATCCCTCCACTGACATTAAGTTACTGGCCCCGGGCCCCCGCCAAAATGAAGACGTATCCTCTGACTGCAGAGCAACACAAGACACAAGGTCAGGCTAAAATGGGATACAAATATGGCTGTGTGTTGTACCCAAACAAAATAAGAAGTACAGTAGATGAGAAGACGATACTGAATACCTTCACATAACATTGCTGGTGTCCTTACAGTGCCATTACTATGATTTAGATCAGTGCTTTTCAACCTTTTTTCATATCAAGGCCCGTGATTTATATTCAATATTGCTGAGCTTTCTTACTGGGAGCAAGGTCTGGAAAATATAACTTTAGACCTGCTATATGCTCTGTGCGCAATATATCTTGTTTATGCATACTTAAATGTATAAATAAAAGTGCCATAAAATTAGTGTTGTGTGACACCCGTCCCAAAGAAATCAAGTCATACTATGGGATCTACTGATATACAGTAATTAATACAGTAATTGCCATCTGCGGCAATAGCTAATCTTGATGGTATTTCTATTCTATGCTGTCTAATTCTATGCATTACCATGACAACTAGACAACCATATAGGAATGGTGGATGTGACACGTGACATGGTATGTATGATCCCCGTATGTGAATAAACACCAACAGAGAACAGCACATTACCTGCCTTATCGTTTTATTATATTTTGAGGACACAACAATCTTTGTCCTTCGTAGATATACAATACAGTACTAGTTTGTTTCTATATGGTATACCTAAAGTATGTTCTTTAGATGAAAGCCAAACTTGCCTTATTCCTTACTTGTAAGGAATACGTTTGAGTGTTACATTATATCTATCATAGCTTGTTTATTAACAAGGGTTCTCCCAGTGTTTTCGGGTCGCTGGAGTTGGGATACCAACTGCATCTGATGGAGAGAAAGGAGTGAAATTAGAAGTGATGGAATACTAGCCTGCCAGCCTCATAGCATGGAGTCACTAAAGATCTTCATCTTCAGTGACTCTGCTATGAGGCTGGCCAGTGGCCACGTCAGGCTAATGGAATACAAAATAGCAGATGAAACACAAATAGATATGATGAATGGGGATATGTATATTTATTTTATTCAAATAGACGCTATATTATCTAGATGATAAGATTATTTTATTGACATGCAAATAAAAAATAGATTCAGCTACAGGCCCAATCAATACTAAACTTATTAAAATATACATACTAATGTTTTGCTGTGCTTTCATGGTGGAGCATACATCAGTAAAAAGAATAATGCCCATACAAGGCTTCTGAACGCAAACCGCAGCAAGGACACCAGATTGCAAGACACACGACTCTCTCTCTCTATCTCTCTCACTGTCGTTGTGGCTCTCTTCCTAATGATTTGTTTCTCTTTGACTCTCTCCCTGCATGATCATCTCCTTTAGCTCAAAACCCACTCTTTCTAATTATTCCACCCAATTCCTTTCCTTCCCTTGTCACTCCTTGCTAGTTTCCTTCTGTCTTTCTCTTTTCTTCTCAGCCCACACAGTGTTCTAATGGACCTCCCTCTGATCACCCCCCCTTCCCCCACATACACACACACACACCCTCCAATTCCTCCCTCTCTCCGCAGGCCCCCCCTCAGATAAGAAGGGGGCCGAAGCATTTCTCCTTGGCCACTTCTGAAACTGGAGCCACCAGTGCAGGATGGAAGGGGAAAAAACGAACGCGCACTCTTCTCCTCTACTAATTCCACTCATTGACTCTCTCTTCCCTCCTTCTCTGGACGTTTAAAGACCAAGGGGCACATTTTGAGGGGTTGCATTTACACTTTTTTAATTCCTGATCTTCAAATACAATTTCATTCTGTCGCATATTTATTCCTCCTATTCTTATTTTTATTTCTTTAACTTCATCACTTTGCAGGATATATTGGACATCAGAATAGCACTTTACCTCTGTCTCCCTCTCTCACATTCTCTCTCCTCCATCTATCTCTCTGTCTCCTTTTCACATCTGCTGCTTCTGTCTCTCACCGACCAACTCAGCCATCCAAAGTGCGTCTGCACTCTGGTGTCGCAGTGTGTCTGCAATTAGGACCAGAGGGACTTCAGAGGGAGCTCTACAAAGAGCACAGCCAGGGCCCTCATCCAAGAATTATACTGTTCGAAGGAACTACAGGATTCAGGAAGAAAACATACCACCGCCTCTCTCTCTCTCACTGTCCCCACTGGAGGTACAATGTTTGTCCTCTGTGCATGAGAGTGAGGCAGGGCACGGGGAGAGTCATTTCAGTGCAAGACCACCGGTGTTGTAGATTGGCAGGTGTTTCTGACTTTCATTGGAAGCGAGAGATTGCTCTCCATTCAGGAGCATCTGAAACTCAGCAGTGCATATCTGCAAGTGTGGCTTGAACTGCAAGGGGAAAAAAAGAAAGGAAAAAAAAACAGTGTATCAACACTGCCTGCTGGCTGCTACTGTATGTCACTCGGAGCTCTTTTGATTCAGCCGAATGTGAATTAGGGTCAGAGTGAGTGAATGGACTTTTACCTGAACCTCTGCGAGGAAGGACGTCTCAGACAAAGAACCATGACACACTTTCAAGTAAGCCACAGGTTTTTTCTGCTCCTGGTTCTCTTCCTCGTCGGGACTCTTTCGGATCTCATCGAGGCAGCAGGTGTTTCGAGCGGAGAGCAGAGAGGAGGAGGAGTTGGACGGAGCCAGAGAAGAGGAGGAGGCGCGGAGAAGCGAAGGCGGCTCCACCGTGTCCAGAATGGCCAGTGCAGCTACACCTTCATCCTCCCAGAGCTGGATGGATGCAGCACGGGAGTGCCGGCGGCGGGGCCATACGGTGGCGCCGGGGGGCCCCGGGGCCCCAGCGTGGTGCAGAGAGACGCGCCGCCCTCCGCCCTGGACAGCGAGTGGTCCGCTCAGAAGCTGCAGAACCTGGAGACCGCCATGGAGAACAACACGCAGTGGCTGCACAAGGTAGGGACAGAGACCATGGTAGACACAGAGGTCCTGAAACCATTTCAGGTCAAGGACTTGTAAATCTCAAAGCAGCAGAATAGATAAAAGTGATATTGTATACAAATGTATCTTGGTACTCCCTAGAACCTGCACTCAAGGTGTATTATATACAAACTGTACTTTGAGAAGCATTGATACAGAAACAATGGCTTCATTTGAGAAGTAATGTATGGAATAATAGGACAGGAGAGAATAATGGAAACGAAACAAAGCAATGTTTGTGGGTTATTCTCATCTGTGGGTGTGAGTGGGTGGGGCGTTGTTTGCAGTGGCATCCACAGTGTTTTGTCAGAATTGTGGAAATATTGTTGGCGTGCAAGTGCATGCTGTGGCATTAATACCTCTGTCAATATCATGGATCAAGGTACTGTTTTGATCTCCTGTGCACTGTCGGTGGTAGTCGTGTGTGTGTGTGTCTGTCTGTGTGTGTGTGTGTGTGTGTGTGTGTGTGTGTGTGTGTGTGTGTGTGTGTGTGTGTGTGTGTGTGTGTGTGTGTGTGTGTGTGTGTGCGTGGTAAGGTATTATAACTTGGTAATTAGTCACAAATGAATGTGATGCATCCATAAATTACTTTCCAGTAAGTTCCTCCTCAGGAAGATGATTAACTTACATTTTCAGTTAATTCAATGTTATTTTTACTTTTATCCTAAACAGGTAAGCTCAGCTCTTAGATTCAAACTCATTGTTATAGCTGAATCCTTAGACAGAGTCTGTCTATGTTGTGTTCTGCCTAAAGTATCAGAGCGAATATACTTACCCCAGTATGTGCTAACGACAGCTAACGGCTAAGTTTTGTTATTGTCGACTATTTTTCTAAGCACATTCAGTTTCAGCCTTCTGTCCTTCAAATCTCTTACCTGTTGCACTGGTCCAAGGAATCGGCTAAATGCCTCAACATGTGCTAACAATACAGTTATTCAGTTCACATGGGCTGGGCTTTGGAGAGTGACACTGGCTGTAGTGAAATAAATGCTTTCAAACTGGTCCGCCCATACAAAGCGCTTTCTTCAGTTGCTGTCATTTAAGCAGTCACTCACTTCACTACCAGACAATACACAGAACCCAGTGGAATGGTGTTTCTCAGCAGGTGATGTGAGTCTGTGAAATCCAATTAGGGGAAGCAAAACATTTTGAGAAGGAATCGGCCAGCTTCGTCTTAGCATTCATCATCATTATTTGCATGTGGCAGAGGAATGAGAGATGCGGTCAAGCTTGAATGATGATGATGATGATTCAGCTTTTAGAACTGTGAGCCTGTATCACAGTGAGTGAATGCTGATCTTGCATCCCATTCCATTCTGAAATTGGCAGTAAAGTGTCTTATGTTGCCCCATCATTTTCTTCATATGAAATGCGTAACTGGTAATGATTTCTGACTCTTGTCTTGACATTGATGTAAACCATCAGTGGCTAAAGGCATGGCCTTCAGTCATTTCATCCTTAACAAATAGGGGGAAATGACTGCAAATTGGGACCCTGTGATGGCTGAAGTATTAATGACTTTTATGAGATTAGATTTCACTGATACGTTATACGGTTCCGACTGCATTCCAATGCAAATGGACCGCGTAAGAATTTAATTATTTCTGCTGCCCACCAAAGTCGATCCGACATGGGAAGTCCTCTTTTCCCCTCCTCTTAACTGTATGGAGAGAGAAAGATGAATGAGGGATTAAATAACTTAGAAAGACTGCAATCAAGAGAGTCAGAATGGCGCTTCAGTGAGATTAGCCCATTGGGATTTAGCAGGTGGACTATTGATATGGCGTGCGTGCGTGCGTGTGTATGTGTGTGCGCGTGCGTGCGTGCGCGAGTGAGTGAGAGAGAGAGAGAGAGAGAGAGAGAGCATACAAACTTCTTCATAAATGATTCTGGCTCTCAGACTTCTGATTGTACTTCAGCCCAGTGACTTCGTTAGTGGTTTGATTGCTCAACAGCATTGATGACATCAAACAGGCTTTGATCATGTGCAGCTCACTGATATGTGCATTGTGCATGCTTGCGGGACGGGACCTTGTTGTCATGATGCTGTCATAGTTATTATGTTCTCTGCTGGCCCCCAGTGCCCCAACATCCACACATGCTTTTTCAATAATCTACTCAGATTTAATTCAATTAAACCAAATCCATCTTCCTTCTGACCTTTTTCAAATCTTCACTTTGTTTGCCGGCCTGGGGCTTGTTCGTACAAATGTTCTCAGCTTTAAGCTCATTTCTCATAGAAAATAAAGTTGCATAACATCTATGTTGGGTGGAAAACTCATATTCGGTATCCAAAACTGTTACTTTTCAGCATTCAAGTAGCAAATGAAGTACTGTAGGTATCCAACCTCTTCAGTGCATTGCTTTGCAAGCATGCATAGATTCATACAGTAAATATCATAGATACATATGAAATCGTTGTTGGGGACTCTCTTTAAGGAAGTGTCTTTGTAAACTGCAGTAAGTGAGGCAGTTAACAGAGGTTGTTTAGATTTCTGCCAAATGACTGACTTCAAATGAACCGCGCCTATTTCCCTGACACTCCATAAGAGTGAGAGAGTGAGAGAGAGATGGGGGAGAAAAATTGAGTGAGAATAGAGAGTTGCGGGAGGCAGGGAGAGGAGAGGACAGACATGGAATGAGTTAAAGTACTCGACTATCACATTATCAGATAAAATGCAAATTAATAACAAAACCACCACATAACTTTGGAATTATCGTCTACAGGATCTGTACTTGTTGAATGCTGTTTGACAGGCAATCACACTCACATTCCTAAACACTCACCAATTTCACCAATTGCTCAGCTAGCAAGCAATTGGTGATTCATTGAAATGCTTACAAATCTGCATTTTTATAATGTCTATCAAGCAGCAAGGTAGCCTACCCAGAGAGTCCTTTCAGCTCTGCTTCCTGTCTTCTCCTCAGTGTGACTGTCTCTAAATCATACAATATAGTATACACTACAGTCTCACACCTTCCCTTTCATTCTTTATGATACATTGTCTTCATTTTCTTCTTTCCAGGGCATATATATCCACCTCTAGATTTCCCTCTATATTCTCACTGCTCTCACTAAAGATCACAATGTCATCTGCAAACATTGTGGTCCAGGGGGGTTCCCTGTCTAACCTCTAACCTCAACTGTCAGCCTGTCCAACAAGAAGGAGCTCAGTGCTGATCCTTGATGCAGACACACTTCTACCTTGAACTCCTTTGTCACACAAATAACCATCACTGTCACAAATTCCATACATTCTCCGAACTTCAACATCCTCAAAGCAAATATTAAATATATAAAAGGTGATTTGATTGATTGATCGATTGATTCGCATCTTCCTGGTTCACCACAGTTACCTCTCTCTTGCAATCACAATTCAGGCACTGATCAATACATTTCCATTTCTATCCTTATGTAATACTCGTTCTATGCTGCCAAATTTGGCCCCTTTACTAATTCATTCCCTGCCACAGATTTCAGGCCAATTCTGCTCTATTTGAGGCGAGACCGACAAAATTGACGGACTTCCAGGAACACAGAAACTATACAGAAAGTGCACAAAAGATGTATAAGGACAGTGATCAAAACAGCTGAAATGGTCCTGGGTCCAATTTGTTTTACTGAGTTCCAAAAACAACTACCCAAAATCTGAGCTAAATTCCAATGCAAGTTCTTTTTGGCTGTCCAGCCTGGCATACAACTGATGGTGCTCTTTGGCCTTTGCCACTTCTACCTTCATCTCCCTGTACTCTTCTTGTCAATACTCTCTTAGTCCTCTCAGTGTCTCACCTCTTCGCATATGGCCCCTTTGACTGTAGTCTCCTGCATGTCCTCATTCCACCCAGGGGCGTAGCTAGCAATTCTGGGCCCCCTGCAAAGCTTTTCCACATGGGCCCCCCTTTCCCGGCGGCGTCAAAGGGGAATTTCACCCATTTTCGACATTTTTTTCTGAGAGTGTACAAATGCAACCATGGTTCCATTTGTACGCTCTCAGAAAAAAAGAAGTGTCTATAGAAATCCATTAACATGATGACATACATCTTGATGATGCCATTAAGATGTGTTTCATCATGTTTTTGTGTTTTTTCTTCAGACCTCCATTTCCACGAAACACAGAATGGGGGGAAACGTTTTTATCATGTCCACGCAGCACCTCTAGGTTATACTAATGACATATTAGAATGTTGAAAATGGGTGGAATTCCCCTTTAAAATGCTTCAATCTGGTGCACTTTGAGATCAAATATTTTTCATAATATAATCAATACAAATAAAACCTTATTAATGCAAGCTTTCAGTGGGCCCCCCTGACTTTGGGCCCCCCTACAATTGTCCCCCTTTTCCCCACGTGTCTAAGCCTGTGATTCTACCATCAAGTCTCCTTATCTAATTGCCTTCCAGATACTGTAATATTTTGAAGAATACACCAATAAAAGTAGAATACACCAATAAAAGTAGAATACACCAGTATTTCACTGGTGTATTAGGAACTCAAGTTCAAGTTTCGTTTTATTGGTCTCCCGAAGGAGAAACTTGTCTTGGAGACAGGACCACAGCCGCATACATAGGACAATAGACAAACAGAACAAATAACATATACACACAAGTGCTTACCCCTTTGTAAGAGAAATGACTACCTCTGCGGGCGCTTGTGCACGTCTACAAGCAGCTAGCTGAAGCTCAATGTCACACACAGCCTGTGTACGGCACGCATCAAAACAGCCTCCTCCATAATTTCCAATGGACCGATCCCACAACGACTCTGTCTGACAGTTGTCCGTTATCACACAGCGCTCCAATAAACCAATGTTCTATTTTCAGGCGTTACCGCATGGCTAAGGTGTTTTTTTTTACTACAACTGTACATAGTTGGCAGCCACACAGCAGCGCACCGCATCTTGTTGGTGTTGACAAGCGACACTTGACTTGCGGCGACACGATACTGTGGCGCTATGCTAAGCATGTGTAGGGCTTAAGTGATTAAAATGTCCTATATAGCACACAAACATATTTAATACCATACACAAGTGGCATTTAAATAATGGCAATGGTGTTGACAAAAACATTGACCTAGTTGTGTAGAAACATCAGAATCCCTATAGGCTACTACAATCTAGAACCCCCACATTAAGGCTAACATTCATACATCAAACAACTGCTAAGCCGATGCCGGTGACAGCACTAATAACAGTTAATAGCAACAGCCAAACTGTGGCCCATTATCTCCTGCTCAGGACTGCACTCCAAAAACACACACCCTCCCAATTCTCCCATTTATAGGCAATTGGGCGGTAATTGTGTCATTTCAAAGAATTGTCAGTGCAAACATTAAAATACAATTTGTTTGTTTGAATGTGATAATTCTACTTTATTTTTAAATGTATACTGTAGAACTCCTGCATAGTTTAATGATACCCATTTACAGAAACGAAGGATACTCAATGTTTCAATGTAGGGGTGCCCGAATGAGTTTCTGTGAGAAACGACGGAGGCTGTCTCCCTCTGGAACAAGAGAGTCATTCTTTAAATTCAAGAATAGAAAATTAATTCAAAAGTTGTTTAAAGGCTTCTGCTGAGTCATATTCAAGTTGCACCATTCAATTTGCAAGGTGCGTGGAACAGTTATCATCTCTTGTCATCTAGGCTGTCCTCGGCGGCAATAGTGGACCCTAGCGGAGCATTGAGTCGGGAGAATGGGTTCTATATGAAAATGCGTGGCGGTAAATGAACTGATGACATATGAAGACACTGAATCTCAAACACACTCTGGGCAATGCAGTGCAGTGCTTTCTGTAATGCCCTAAAATTCCTCAATCTGTTTTTACATGCAACGTTCATTGTTCCCCAGGGAAGACGTTCATAAGTTCTAGTCGCTGAGTTTTCTCTCCATTTATTTCCCTGCTGGGAACAATGATCAGGAATCATTAACGGCCATGAGAGGAAGTGCTGGGAATGTTTTGGGAATGGTTTTCTCTCTGTTTAGCTCTGCGTTGTGGTGAGCTCAGGAGGGCATGTGTTAAGGGCGTGTGTTTAACTGCATCATAAAAAAGCACTGTAGCATGCAGCCCGAGTCGCTGCTGCTTTATGATGCCATACGTCGTATCCTTGTCCTATTAATGGGATTCGGCTTTGATACAATTTGGTTTGAACACGCTGGATAGTGGCACATAAGCGATGGCAGTGTCTCTGCATGGCATTTTATGAGGGTCTATGACATCAGCCTTTACTTGAACCCAGCACCCCCATTGAAAACAACGTGCTGCAACTCATTGGACTTCCCTGTTCTGGAGGGTACATTTGCTAAAGAAGAGATTTGGTGAAGTGCAGTCACAACTCAGATCTTGAAGAGAAAGGTTTAGTAGGATTTTAAGTGGTTAACAACATAAGCATTTGTTCATGTGGTTAAGAGGACTGTAATGACTGACAATCCCGGAAAACAACAGGCAATATATGGCCGTGTATAGAACATGTGCATTGGCCCTCTTACAAATTTGGAAGAGAATCGTATCAAATTGGAATGGAATCTGAAAAAAATGGGCTTTAAAGAAACTTTAATTTGCTTGTCATGCGCCACGTGCAACCTGTAGAAGAGTACTTTTTGGTAGTGCTGCAGCTGCTATGTGACCGCATGCGGCCATGGGTTGTCGGCTCTGCTTTGCGGGGGTTTTAACTACCTCATAAAAGAGCAAACAAAATGGGCCTCCTTGGCTTCACGGGCTTTCCTTTCTAGTGGGAGCCAGGTCGTCCTTCCATATCACTGCTGCTGATTACTGGCCTGTTATCAACGCACGGCATCTCTGACTGCTGCTGCACACACTTCAAACGAAACCTCCCAGAGACACCGAGAGAGAGAGAGAGGGGGGGGGGGTGGAGAGAGAGAGTGGCAGAGAGGGAAAGAGGGAGAGAGAGGGAGAGGTGGCAGGGGAAACCACTTCCTGCACAACTGTCGAGGGAAAGGAAAAGAACGGTAGGGGGAGAAAGATGGATTGAGAATTTAAAAGGCATGGGGTAACGTAACGTAAGACAAGATAACAAGGGAAGGTCACATTGCAGTGCTGATTTACGCGAAAACTGTGTGAGTGTGGAAGCATAACCTGATCTTTATATTGCCCATTATCTCTAATAGGTCATCACAACAACCTTGATATTTGACCTTCAAGTTGATGATGATGATTGATGATGTAATGGGAGTTACCATACTGTAATGACACACATGCACGCACGCACACACATTTTGTAGGATTTATTCTAACTCTGAAGTCCGAAACTATAAATATAATATAATAAATTGTGGGATCACCTTGTGCTCATGCACAGTACACATCAATGAAATATGCTTTCTCGTTTGGCAGAACGGACAGGTATAATTGATATGACTGATGGAATGATAACAAAAGTTTCCTACTCCTTTTGTCAATGGTGGTTTATGTAAGACTTTCCAAGCTGGCTTAACCTTCACACCCGCCCCCAGATGGGCCCTGTGAGGAGTCCCTGTATGGCCTCTCACTTTATCTTTGTTTAAAACTTTTACACAGGCCCTAGCTGTACAAACTCTCTCTTTCTCCCCTCTGGGTGTAAACGCTTCCCTTCCAGGGGCCTCAACTATACAAACCCCACACTGTTCATGTTAGTGATGTTTGGGAGATATTCCCAATCATGGGGAAAAGGCTCATTGACAAAGGCCTTGTGAGAGGAGAGACAGAGCAGCATAAACTCGAGTCATGCTTTGATCCTATTCCGGCACATCGACCGGAATAGGTGCAGGACCAACGCAAATCACAAGCAATTAGAGACAACCCTAAAACAATAGGGTGCGCATAGTTGCTTACTGGCTCACAGACAGTCAAAAAAGCTTTATTTTGTGATTCATGTTTCAACTAGTAAAATGTCTTTATAATTAAGCATATTATAAGACAACACAACACACCTGTCGGTGATTGGCTGAAATGATGATAGTTAGTGTTCAGAGTGCCCGGACTTGCTCAAGCACAATTGAGCTTTTTACAAGAATTAATCATGCACACAACATGGACAATTCAGCCTACTAAACAGTAAATTTCATGCATACAGTATTGTAGAATTACTGTAAGTTTATAGTTTAACTCTGTCTGAACACAAACACTATAGTTGATCATAATCACTTGTCAGGATAATACACTATACTGTATTACACGTGACTACTGGTTAGATACATACCCTGATTCCAGAAGGAAATTATCTTAGATCTGCAGTCCCATAGATCAGAAGTCCAAACATGTGTTGGAAATCCACTATCAGCATTGATAGTCGATTTAAGCCTAGCCTGACAGTGTTTTAAGCCGAGCTGTGTCCACACTGCAACATGCTCGCTATTATGTTTAGGGTTGGGTTTAGAGATGGGGTTAATACATTTGGAACAATGGGAAGTCAGATTAATGACATGGCACCCTTCCAGATAATTGCAAAGGCCTTGTTGATACATTTTTTTGCTGAGAATAGCTGTCAAAGAGTGAACGTCACTGGGAGACATGACCACAATCATAATTCTGATAATTGCAATTATACTGGTCATCATGAAATTCTTGCTCATGCCTTTGTTTGCTCAGGGGTGGATCTAGGCATGGGCATGAAAACAACAAGCAACTTCAGCAACTGATTTTGTTATTGATGCTTACTTGCCTAATACCTACGTCCTGTAACCAAACATTGTATGGAATACCATATCACCTGCCACCCCAATTGGGAAATGTTACAGTATATCCAGGGGCGGATATTTGTTGTTGCTGCTTAGATGTGCAATGCGTGGCCTCCACCATCATTTTATGGTTCCTCTGTGATGACGGGTTGTGCAATGTTCTGGTTATGTTAAACTTTGGTGAGGATAAAAAGGGCAAGGTGCAACAGCTGGCCAAATAAGATGTTTTAATTAATTGTCAAGTTTCACAATTACATTGTTGTGAACCATAAAATTACTATTTATGATCACGCTGGATGAATGCAGCCGCACAAGAGGCAATATTTATTTTTCTTTGTTCTTCTTTTTTTCTTTTTTTTTCTTTTTCTTTTTTTAACTGCATCTCTGCATCTCTATCTACATGGTGGGAGATTTACAACTTGAAGCACTTGGAGAGCTTAAAGGAGAATTCCACACCAAAACACAGTGGGCATCAATCTACCTTCCTGTGACATGATACATAATGTCCTTGATTTTTGTCACAGATGTTCCATTTTCTGTGAAAAAAAAGTTTTGAGTTACAGAAATACCCACAGTAGAATAAAGACAACCTGCGGCCATGTTAACTGTTCCCAACGTCGTCGCTATGACGGTGACCTCAAGGGTGAAATGTAGAAAATGGGGCATCTGTGACTTAAAGGACTTTATGTATCATGTCACAGGAATCAAGGTAAATTGATGCCCAATGTGTTTTGGTGTGGAATTCTCCTTTAACTTGAGATGACACAAAGAAGCAAAGGGGGCAGAGATTAGAGAGAAAGTGAAAGAGAGAGAAAGAGGGATACCAAGCATTGAAAAAGTATACCCATTGTACCCACAGCACACAGACAGTTGCCTTACTTTTGACATGATGTCCATGACACTCCAACACTGAGAGAGAGAGAGGGAGAGAGAGAGGGGGAGAGGGAGAAGGGTGGGTGAGAGATAAAAACAGGCGAGACAGGCAAAGAGCTTCAAGGAGGAGACAGAGAGGAAGAATTGTCACCTTTGAGGTTAAGAGTCAGAAGACAAAAAAGGAACTAATCACAGATTAAGTACTGCAAGAATCCAGAACAACAAAGCATACTGAGACCCTCACTCCATCATGCTCACTGTTATCCACACAGATAAAGAGAGAGAGAAAGAGACAGAGAGAGAGAGAGAGAGGAATGACGTTTCAACTATCAATGTAAGAGAGATAGTGTGTGCGTGCATGCGTACGACGTGTGCGTACATGGGTGCATGGATGCGTGTGCGCGCACGTGTGTGTGTGTGTGGGTGCATGCGTGTATGCATGTGCAAACAGGAGAGAGAGAGGTAGAGAGAGAGAGATTGTCTGGACCATGAAAAAATGACACTTTTCACACAGAGAGAGGCTTATGTCAGACAGACACACGGACAGAAAGTGCATGTGCGCACGCACAAACACACACACACACACACACACACACACACACACACACACACACATATAACGGCACATATGGCACTTCGGGCACTGTGCACTCACTGATATAGTGTAAATAAATACTGTACAACACAAGCATGGTTCCTTTAAAGTATGACTACCCCAGTTTCGCTGATATATTTTAACTGATTTTAAGGACTGCAAACAAGGTGTGGCATCACTCAGCTGTAAACAAGTTACCCTTGTAAACATAGTTTCCTTGGACCATCGCTGGACTTTCAATGTCAATATGTTTTGTTCACTATAAACCTTTCCCAAATTTCAGCAGGCAGCGATCCCCCAAAATAATCATGTCTGAACTGCAGACCCCCCACCCTGACAGGCTTTGTCTTGAACGAAAAACAGTCCTTGGGATATAAAACTGCCATAGTCATCATCACAAAATAAACGTGATGAGGTCACCACATTTGCGCAAGTGTATGGCTTTGAGTCCAAGGAGTGTTGTTTGTGCAACGGTGCAAAATGCTCGTAATGTACTGTATATTCAGAATCATTAAAATGTTGAAATAGGCTCTTTAGGCTGCCGTATTTTCAGAACCGCACCCCTTACAGGAAGCATGGCTGCTAGGACGCAATCGACGTAGCTGTCAAAATCATTAAGCACACAGCCATCAGCAACGGCAACGGGTTACCATGGTGACGCGTCTATGCAGCGTGTGTCAAACAGGCGTTGTAAACACTATGTTAAAGTGTAGGTCCTGCTGTAGTAGGAAAGGCTGCTGTGGCAAGCAGGTTTATCTATCGAGCACAGATCCAGTTCCTGTTGCCTTAGTAGAGACTTGCCGTCGCAAGGCTTAAAGTCCCTATTATTTGTCTTATTGGTACAAAAACAGTTGGAAGAGTTTCTTTGCTGCATCATGTCTAATAATCTCTCTGACTCAACACACACACACACACACACACACACACACACACACACACACACACACACACACACACACACACACACACACACACACACACACACACACACACACACACACACACACCACACACACACACACACACTTCCCGCTCTACCCAGCCATTTTATTTCCCATTGGTGAGCATGCACAGAAGGTCGCACATTTGTACATTTGTCAGCTACTCTTTCCCAGAGAACCTCAGTTGGCAACAAACCCACAAACAATAACACAACACAATGATCCACAACTTTCCCATTATCCTAACCCTGAGAGACAGTTACAGTAGTAATAGTCGTGCATGTGAGCGCGTGCGTGCGTGCGCGTGTGTGTGTGTGCGTGCATGCGACCGTTCATGCCTGCATGTGTGTGAGTGAGAGAACATGAGAGGAGCCATGAGACAATATCAGATTAGCTGCATTTTGTTTGCGTCTGTGTGTGTGTGGCTGTGCGTGTGTCCATGTGTGGAAACTGGTTTCTATATAATTATGTATAATATTTATCAATTGATTTCACAAAAGGAGTTCCCTATTAAGGCCATATGGGCTTCTATACTGGGCTCACTCCACTATACCTCTGGGCCTAGATGAATAGTGGAGAAAATCACATTTAAAACCAGATTTATACAACACTGCACAATGGTATTGTGAGCCACCTTGTGAGCTTGTATGTCCGTCTGTTTGTGCACCTGCTTGTACCTCTGCTGGAATACATCAGTATGAACAGCGGTAAATTATAATAGCATATTCATTCTCCAAATTAGGTAATAAAGTTACCACTGAGTGTTTGGATGAGTGTGTTGTCACCAAAAACTGGAGTGTGAATATGCCTTTAGACTGCACAATTTCCATACTCTGTTTCAATGATTCGGAAACTGCATGCCTACCGGTATATACTGTACATCGTTGACTGTTCAAGGGGGTTCTAAACTAATTCAAATTCCAGCCTTTCTTTCTTGTTTACTAATTTGGTTGAAAATGGGTGAAGAACTTCTGTTGGAATGGATGGAGTACAGTGCAGCCTTAAAGGCCTTTCAAACAGGATAAACGATAAAGCACGGCTACAGTAGATTTCCAATGAGACCTGCGTTTGTATTGTCGGTATGCAGACTATGCACTAAGAAGTTAGGGGCAAAATCGCAAGTAAATTTGTGTTGGTCGTCATGTGAAATTGTTGTGCACTTCTTTACTTATCACACAGACACGACTCACTAGGCGTGGATTCTGTTTAGCTTTTTTTTTTTTTTTTTACATTTGTGTTGTCGAGACCCTCTTGAGCAAAACTGGAGAAGAGTCGACATTGATCCAGCCTGCGTTCATCACTGCCCTTTTGAAAGGACCTTTACTCTGGTGATGTTGTGAAATAAGGACACCTAACACAGTGCTTCTGTTCTATATTGTGCTGTATGTCTCCTGTCTCTCCTTTACTCCAATAAACAGATCTCCCTGTCACAGGGAGATCAAAGATATAGAGGGAGATTTGTGTGCAATTTAATCCATATACTGTATCAAAGTCAAAGTGAATTGACAAGCCAATATAGTTAGTCTGGGAAGCCCCTTTAACCAAGCCTAGATGGAGAGCCAACATCAACAATGATATAAAGATATTTAATAATTGGGGACAATTGTACAATGTAAAAGCATTTGTATAACGTTGACAACTAAATGCATGGAGATTTGATCACTATGTGGAATAATGGACCTGCTGTGTTATTGTGCTAAAGACCTGTAATTTAACAGTAAAACACAATCTCATGCACGAATGAGACTGGGCACAAGCACGCACGTGTACAAGCACACAGACATTTACAAGCTTACACACACGCACACACACACACACACACACACACACACACACACACACACACACACACACACACACACACACACACACACACACACACACACACACACACACACACACACACACAGCATTTACTCCATTTTCATGATAGTGGATACTTATCTTCATCCAGTGACGTGTGTTGCTACGTGTTTATTTGTGTCTGTCTGGTCAGCCAGTCCGTCACTGAACGATTGAACGTCATAAACACAATCTACCGAAGTGCTGTAAATAATGGGCCTCATTTGGTCACATTAGACAACAAATCATAATGCTGAGTATGCTAATAAACAGTCATTAATTAACCTGAATTGTGTGTGTGGAACAGCGTGCGTGCGTGCACACATGCATGTGTGTTGTTTGGCATGCTGGCTCCAGCTGCTACAGTAACACACTTAATATCTCAAATGTATTATTTTAATGATGTTTAGGACACACAGAACACTTTCTTAGGGGTTTTATGTGTGTAATATAGTTTTTATATATATGTATTAGGTCATCAATATCCAGGAAGTTCCTTCATGACAAAGTCCCACCTTCAGTGCATGGAGGTGTGAGATCAGGAAGATCAGGAAGAAACTTCCTGTGTTGAATAGCTACAGTATATACTGATAGCTTCCATCTTTATCCATGTGATGAATCATACTTAGTGTCATGTCTTACATAACTGCTACTTAAAGGTGTACTAGGTGACTAGTACCTGCTCAGTGGCCTTGTGGTTAGAGTGTCCTGAGACTGGGAGGTCGGGGTTCGATTCCTGGCCGGGTCATACCAAAGACTCTAAAAAATGGGACCCAATGCCTCCCTGCTTGGCACTCAGCATCAAGGGATGGATTGTTGGGGGTAAGTCCCTGCGATATACTAGCGTCATGTCCAGGGGATGTACTTGTACATCAAGCTGCCTCACGCTACAGAAACAGGAGATAGGCTCCTGACCTATATGGGCCTCAATGGCTCAGCCGGGCCTCCTGACATCATGGCCTGGCAAGGCTACTTACTTAGGTAACTTGACTGGAGGTCATTGCCGGTACTGTAGTTTTTAGATCCAGTTTTTAGAGTCCTGCATTTCCCAGCATCCCTTGTGTGTTTAAGGCACGTTCTGATGGACCAATCAGATGTGTGTATTGTAACTAACCCATCACTTTTCGAAAAGAAAAGAAACATATTTTATGTTACCTAGCAAACCTTACATAAGTTGAGCCTATGCATACACCTGTAGGAGGTTGAGGCTAGTGTTACTGCAAGTGCTATGACTGAGTGCTAAGATGTGCTATAGATGGACTCTGAAGAAGTGCATTTTCAGACTTGCAAGACATGGTGGTGTCACAGTGAGACATGTTGTTGGACCAAATGCAGAATACACAATAAAAGTTAAAGTTCATGACAGGGGGTGCCACCCCTTTGTTTGCTTCAATGCAAGCCAATAGAGCTGGGCAGTCCTGTCCATTTCATGGCGTCGCCTGTGTTCCAGAAATAGAATCCTCATTAATTTTCCTCATAGACTTTTCGAAAATGGTTAATATAAACACGATTACACTACGGGCAAAGCCAGCGGCGACGTCGCAAGGGGCGGTACTGCTCAACTCTATGGAGTGAGTGAAGAAGTGGATAGACATGTGAAATTTTTGGCTTGTTAAAAAACAGTCGAGCGCCACCATTTTAGATTCTTTGGATTCTTCTTATGTGCACATGTTGGTAGGCCAGTAAGGAGCTTGAGGGAGTATTTTACATGACTGATTCATCAACTATTCTATTCTATTCTATTCTATTCTATTCTATTCTATTCTATTCTATTCTATTCTATTCTATTCTATTCTATTCTATTCTATTCTATTTGGTCCAATTCGATTCTTGTCCTTTCCATTCTTTGCTGACACATTCTAATACATGCCGATCTTTTCCATTCTATCCCAGAGACTGTATAGAAGAGCTTCACAATGAGTACAATGTTGTGCAATAAGTGTCTCTGTCCACCAGAAAGGCATGATGACACGGATGCATGCACACATGCATGCGGCTGTGCACACACACACACACACACACACACACACACACACACACACACACACACACACACACACACACACACACACACACACTCAACACGCACACAGATGCACGCACGCACAGACAGGCAGTAGAGGTACGTGCACACACACACACACGCATGCATGCATGCACGTGCACACACACACGCACACAATAGTAACACATACAGTATTTTGGTCATTACTCCAGCAGAACATTTTCTCAGAATGTCTGGTGATAAACATTTAGTGGTTTCTAGATCTCCTCACTCCTCTCTGATCCAAAGTAAATGTTATGTGGAGTTTGCACCCAGTATACACTGCAGTTCACATTAACGGTTCATTTTTCTCAGACATGAAACACTGTTGTTGATGTTGAAAGTGTCCTATACTGGATAATACACTGTAGCATATATACTGTTGCTACAATACTGTATACACGCTATATGCAATTGTTAAGTTGTCACTGAACATAATGCAAAACGCACAGACGTTAGCTGTTTTCTCTGCATGGTGGCTCGTGGCTGTATAGACTGTCTGTGACACTTGTCGCATACGTTGCATACATTTTGTCCAGGGTGCAGGTTCTGACAAAAGCCATTAGCTCCTGAAGGCCAAAGAAAGTGATCGACCACTACCATGCTGATCACTGTCATGGCATGGAACCTGTGTGTCTGCTGCTGAAGGAACATACATCGAGTTTGGATAAATCTTTCCCTCCAAAGTCATTTTCGGCTGCTCCTTTGATCACATCTGAGGAGACATTTGAGACTTCCCCTATAGTTCATATAATAGTGATCATGGCCGTGTGTGTCAGCCATCATTCCAGTGGGATCTTTGTCCTCGTTTATCGGCACAGTTCCTAGTTCTACACAAACACACGCGCACACATACACTCTTTAGTTAGGGAGATAGTTAATCCAGGGTACATGCAGACATGGCCACACAGTTATGCAAGAGTGCATGTTTACTGTATTTAAGTCCCAAGTTTGTATACAAATTACCATTCCGTTTGCCATCAAAGTCTTGGTTCCTTTGATGTATATGCATTGTTTGGTCTGGCTCCATGGCCTCCCTCCAGGACCATTAGGTCCCACCTCCATTCGTGTTGTTTACACTGAAAAGTGGTGGACACTACAGTAACTTGTCGAAGGGGACTTTGACTCAAGTCCTGGGGTTGAGGACTTTACCCACCACTGGCGTCACCCAGTCCCAGTGCTGTCCCCCCAGCAGAGAAACATCTGGTGCATGCAAGCGTGAGTCCCATTACCTCCACCACTGAGTGGTTACCTGCTGGCTTTAGACAGCTCAACAATATGCCTTCTATTGTTGTGGGGTACAGTCTGCGGCTTACCACATAAGCTTAGGTTGTGAAAGTTCCAAAAATTATGTTGAGCTTAACTTTCTAGGAAAAGTTGCTCTTAGTTGACATATTGACTGTTGCTTTTGTTGTTGTTATGGTGAACAACTACAGTGGATGAATGTTTTGTTCAAATCTGCATTTAAATGGAATAAAATGTAATAAATGTATAAAATACAGAAAGCTACATTAAGTCAACATCTACTAAATATCACATTAGGAATGAGGGGCCACTTTTTCCACCTTGTATCATTTTCTAAGAGAGAGAGAGAGAGACCCTACTACTACTACTCCTGACAACCCAAGACGTTTATAGTGTGCTTGGAGCTGGGAGGAGGTATTGACTTTGGAGACAATATAGATAGTTATTGCGTCGGGTCAGGAGATTCTTTCTACAAGAAGGGAAACACAGGGATGTCAGGTTAGAGGGTCACTGACCTCTCACTGAGTCAGAACTAGCCTGAATCTTAATTTAAATGAACACTGCCCCCTGTATGTGCACACATGTAGACCATTGTCTACATGTGCACGAGCAGAAAGAGCGAGCAGAAGGCATGTATCCCTGACACCTCCAGGAGATAATACCTCCAGGGTCGTAATACTTAGGCCTACTTATAGTATCTTAATTAATTACATCACCTTTACATCATCAACTGAACCAGCCAATCAAACCTTTAGAAAAACTGTCCACCGACGACCAACCGACAAAAACTGAAAACAGTACTTGCAATAAGTAATAATATTCCACATGACAGATCTAGGTGGAATGAGGAATGGCAGTTTTATGACCATGAGTTGTATGAAGCCTGAAAGTATTTCATAAATTACAGAAAATGTTCTAAAACATGACGCATGAGTATTTGGGTTTCTACAGAGCTATTTCTTGAGTACAAGTCCGTTATTATAACATGCTGTACTCCTCCTTATTCTACTTTTAGCCATGCATGTACTGTTTGTTTATGCTAGCTGGTGAAAGAGGAATCTCTCTTCTTTTTGCCCCTGCGTTGCTCCTTCGCTCAGAGCGACTGGGTCAAAGCTCTTGTTGGCCCAGTTTGGGAGAGTTTAGGGTGAGCCAGCAGCATCTGAATTGCTAAGAAAACACAGAAAAATCCACTTCCAGCTAAATCCCCCAATTTTATGATAACACATAATTAATCGTGCTGGAATCTACTGGCGCAATCACATCTGCTCTTAACCCCCTGCCACCTCCGTGTAATTACGCGACAACATTGAAAATGAGCGATTTGAGCTCTTTGTTGCTGGGGGGAATTTAGTGTGTCTTTTGTGTGTTTTGTATGCAAACAAACAAAGCTGCAAAAGAAGAACACAAGCTGTTTTCAAGCCCAAAAAAGTGGCTTGTCCGGGACCATATGCAACCATATGCATCATCATAATCATCATCAGACTTGATGAATATGATATTGTACATTTGGTTAAGTATGCATGCAGTGGTATAAAGTATTAGAAAGTAAGTGCAGTAAGTATGTATAGTACTCTACTCAAGTAAATTGTTGAGATACTATATATCCGGATTATCCACCATCACAATGGAAATAGCGAGGGAAAGCGAAAGGTGCTGCAGTATTTGAAAAACGACATCAGTAACTTTTCTGATTTAGATTTTGAAACATACGTAACTACTTTAGATCATTTTTACATTGACTATCGACCACGAGAAAATAATAGATCTACTCTACTACTACTCTACTCTAAGCTTGCAAAGCGATGTGATGGATTGATGATACTCTTACTTTGATATTTTAGAAATAATTTGGTGCTGTTCATTTTGTACTTCACGTCATTTTGATTAGAAGCCTTTTGGGTATACTGTGATTCATTGTGCGCTTGTCAATCATCTATTTTCAGAGAGGATATTTAATGTAGTGCGAGAAACAAGAAGGTCACTAGTAGAAAGCCTTGAGAGACTATGCGGTTAACAAAGTGTAGGGTTTAAGTGGTTAAAGCCTCATTGCGTACGTATGATGCGTGGACAAAACTCAACAAATAAGATGTTTTTATAATAGCCAATGTGATGACCACAAGTTGTGGCAGATAAAATAATTAGGAACTGTGTTTTCTCAAGAGTTTCCCCATAAGTTTTTTTTTTTTAAGGGAAACAGACCAAACATTGGCATGGCAATGTTTTTTACGGTGGTTTGCACAAACTGTCATTACACCACCCTGTTGTAAGTGATTTTCAATACAATTATGTTGTTGTGTTCTGGAGACACTAGTGTTTTCCCGCAAGGTCTGCCCTGATGAACCATAGCACAAACAAACCCGTGCACAACAACAGTTCATGCATTCAAACAACTGACAGTGGTTTTGTTGACCAGCTGTTTGAGTTGGAAACCTCTGTCATGTACTTATAACTGCACAAAGTCAAGGTTAAAGAATATGTGTGGCAAAACCAATTTAGTTTTTTTTTCTTTCTGAGATTGAACAAACACAAGCAAACTAGGGGAGTTGGATGGTTTATAATGTGGCGAGTCTGGGCGGTAAAGGGTTTTGTTAAATGTTTTTCTGTGTATGACAGAAAGATTGTTGACTTGCTTGTGGTACTCTCTCGCAATGAATATTGTCTCCTTGAAGAGCAACAAACAGAGCAGGGAGTCTCTGGCTGGGGGCTTGTTGGACATGCTGTAAAGTAAAGTAATGAGATGGACATACATACAGTGGAGAACAGTGGTATGCAACAGTCGCAAACCTTTCCAAGTCAACAACCTCCAAATGAATATGAATCTGGTCACAAAACCCCATCAGAAAGCATTTTGTGCAAGGGACCCCCAATATATTTTTCTTTCAAGATGTTTTGAAAATGGCAGATCCACCAGTTTGCGCTTGTAGTCTCAGACAGTCAATTTAGTGTGTAGTATAGGCTATGAAGTGGTACATGATTTTGAGTCTATATTTACTCTAGCTGGGACCCACTGGAACCCTCAAGGACCCCTGAGCCTACTTTGGGAACCACTATAGCCCAGTATTGTAAGGATTGTCTCTGTGAAGGAACTGGAGTGTACTGGACTGATAAGTTCTAAGTGGACACTGAGGACACCGTGATGACCTCTGAAGTGCTTGCTGCTGAGATCTGCAGGGCAAAAACATTTGTACAGTTATGCAGGGGTTTTCAACCTTTTTGACTACAGGGACCACTATTTATTCAGCATTTGAGCCACGGACCACCATTTGAAGACATTTTAGCCCCACAGACCCCCAAACTAAAGATTTCCTTTGCTTCTGTCCATGACCATTAATCTTCTAGTTGTGTAGATTTGGACTGATTCACATGATGAATATTTTAACTCTTGAGAGTGTAAAATTGAAACCAAATGGACCCGCCAGGGTCCATTTGGTTTCATTTTTACGTTCTCAAGAGTTACATCTGGTTAAACAACTTAGCTGGGGACCACCTGGAACCCTCTCAAGGACCACTGGTGGTCCCCGGACCACCTGTTGAAAACCGCTGCAGTTATGCATAGACTTTGATTATACAGTATACCATCAGTAAGGCAAGGATTGTGATGTTGTTGACACCTTACCCTGATGATCTGAATTGCACTGAGCCTGTTTCATTCCTACTCAATCTGCATGAATTCTGCCTGTTTGTAAAAGTATGATAAAATCACAAGACCACTCTTGATCCAGATGTCAATTTCAGTTCAATTCAGTTGGCTCTATTGGCATGAGAAAACATACGTTTACATTGCCAAAGCAATAAAGCAATACAATGTCTCTACTTTAAGGTAAAAAAGGAATTTGGAGAGTACTGTATGTTACCTTTATTTGTCTTGTTAATTCATTGAACCTCTTAAACTACGGTATATTGGTATATTCAATTACCAGTAAAACAATTATGGGTTGTGGCCAGTGTAACACCGGAAGCCAGAACAATATACTGTATTGATCATGTTCTACATTTCAGTCGCTGAGCACAGGGGCGGATGTAACATTTCTCAATTGGAGGCAAGAGAAAATGGTATGGGAGCGGCTTCATCGCCCGTGGCTCGAAGCGACACAGGCAATGAAGTCGCCCCCATGCTATTCTCTCTGAAGTCGCACCCATACCATTTTTGGTTACACGACTTTTGTTAGGCAAGTATAAGCATCAATAATAACATCAGTCGTTGTTGAAGTTGCAACAGACACGCAGCATGCATAAAGCTAAAGGTCTGACTCAGAGAGTTTTCTGGTTTCAATGATGAAATGCTGTTGGTTTAGAGTGGTGCCACAATTCGAGTTAGTAGCAGTAGTATTGTTTCAAATCATTTTAATTTAAATATAAGCAGTTTAATTTGAAATATCTTGGGTTGTTTTTCATGCCATCGTGTTTGGTGGGGCAGACTGGGCATTTAGGGGGCATTGCCCCCCCATACCCATGCCTAGATCCGCCCTTGGCTGAGCATAGCTCCAGATCTCTCCATGCAGGAAGCCAGCCGACCCAGGGGTCTAAACCACTGTCCTTCTGGGTCGCCATGCACTATATCAAATTCACTGCAGTTTCACCTTATCCATCTGGCAGATTATTTATGTTGTGTTTGGTGAATTCACAGATTGGGTTTTACACAGCGAGTAGATCAACATGTGTCCTTTGTCAAATGCAGACCTACTGTACAGTATAACATTAGTCTCCAAACGGTCCATAAATCTGCTGCTCCTACTCCACATTTTTCATAGAGGGTTTGATGGCTTGAAGTCTTACGGCCATTAGCTACACTTAGATGGCAGTTTATGTTACGCAAATACTATACTGAACACACATGCAAGCAGTAGCATGCGCACACACACTGACACACATATGTGCACGCCGCACACATACACGTTCACACACACATGCACCGACCCACACACGCACGCGTACACACACATGCACCCACCCTCGTGTGTGCACACAAGCGTGTGCGTGCATGTGTGTGTTCCTCACTGGCTGGTGAAGTAGCAGGATAAAACGCAGACATGTGCGGAGTAGGGCTTTAACCAAAAAATCGATACATCGATGCATCGATTTGCATAACACGAGTCGACTCCAAAAAGCCCGAGTCGATAAGTTGTTTTTTCCCCTTCCTCCGAGGGAAAGGAGTAAAGAGGAGGAATTAAACATTTACCTTTGTTTTCCCCTTTTTTCTTTCTCTATATGTGCGACGCGTGTGTATATAATTCAACTGTAATATTGGTTACTGTCACTCACGGACAGAAGTCTCCTTTGAAGTTTCCTTTGCAACTCTATCGGAGTTAAGCTTTAATTTAGGTTTACCAATCTTATGCAGCTGCGCTCTTGCGCTCTGCATGGGCGCGCGGCGTTCCAGCTGATCATTACATACATGGATCAGATCGAACAGCAAACAGTGTAAGAGGAATACAGAACTTCATCAAACAACACCTCCCTGTGCTACAGTCAGTGACCGTCTTGTTCCTCGTTTCGCATTAGGCTACGCAGTACGCATGGGATGCATGCTTCTGTCCGCGTCGTTCTCATTAATTTGCTGAATGGATCAGAAAAGAAAGGCAACGCGATATGATGGTGGTGGTGGTGGTGGTGGTGGAGGAGGAGGAGGAGGCGGCGGCTACATGTAAATGGATAGTATTCTGATAATGTGGCCGCTGTTAGAACGAGCATGTCTTCTGTTGCGTTCTAACGTGTGGGCTGCTGTGTATTGCTGTGTTGCTGTGTTTTTATGGCTGGCCATAGTGGACGTTGTGCTGCGCTGTGCCAATATTGTTTTCATAAGCTTGCCACATGCGCCATGCGTAGCCTCGCGCTGTGTTTTCTATAAGCACTGCGCCGGCATATAGCGGCACCATTTGATCCCCGACCCCCCTCGGGGAACCACCAAGTTCAGGCAGACAACTAAGAGAGCATGCAATTCCTTTTTTTCAATTCCAAGAAGCTTTATTGGCATGAGAAAACAGATGTCACAACAGGACATAGAGCCCCCCCGCCCTATTTTTTAAACAAATAGCATTATTGTTTTTTCTTTGGGACAAATGGCGACATAGATTTAAGGGTTGTTTAAATGTAGCGGCTCTGGTCTACAGATATTAACTACATTTGCTTCCTACTAATGTGCTGCTGATGGAGTTCTGCCTCCACAGCATCCACCACCATCTACCTGTAGGTTTTCTTTCTAGATCCCATTGGGGGTCCAAATTCATTCAATGTTAAATGCTAATCTTCAGAGAGCATTGACAACAAACTAGGCTTCATATATGCGCAATATATTCTAAATTTGTTCCAACAGCTTTCTAAAAAAAAAAAAAAAAAAGCATTTCCGCTACGTAAACAATGTCAGTGTTGTTATGTTGAAAGTCTATTATCATGGGAAGCCTCTGCACAGCCCCACCTTTTGTGTAACATCCACTTCTTGTCCAGAAAATAAAATCAGTTCACCAGACAGAGGAAGTCTGGTGGACAAACCTATCTGCTTTGTGGTATTGAATGTCGATGTTTTGACTCCACATAACAGGAGCTCTGCAAATGACAAAACCGTGCATAGGCCAGTGTCTTTCTGTTTATTTCATCGTCTGCAAAGTGAGGGGAAAGACTGATAACTAAATATTTGCTGATGTCACATGTCAAATCAAATCAAATCCACAGAATTTGGGAGGATAGAGAAGATGCGTAAGAAGATAATATAGGTGATGCATTGCCATCTTGTGTAGCTGCACAGTAAATTACTTTGTGCTCTTTAGATTCACAGAAAAACAGGATATCAGAAAGACAACTCTCGACTGATTATTTAACAAAGGTCGCGATCAGATAGTATTTGTTCATACACGTGTCCAGCATGGCTGCATTCCATCAAGTGTCTGGCTCCACTCTGCTTCCCAGTGAGTGGAATCTGTCAGCTGTAATGCAGACCAGCCATATTGGCGAGAATTTAGGCCTGCCTTCTTAGTGATATTGATTTTTTAATTTGTGCCAACCAGCAAGCTATATGTTTTGAATAATTCCACAATTGCGAGACGGGACAGAAGCAGCACATCCAATCTAGTAGACCCTCATATTTCCGAGCAGAAGGAACGAACCATAGGAAGCACCTAGGAGCCACCTAGGAACCTATGTGTAAATCGGTTGTCAGGAGACCGCCAGCTGTGTCCAATCAAAAAACAATTAACTATGCAAAGAAGGAAGTTCATGAGCCGTTACAGAACTTCAAAGTTCAACTTAAAACAGACCACATTTATTCTTACGCAGCCACTGAACCTTGATTGATTGATTGATTTTATTTGACAATTCCATCATGAAAACAACACAATAAAAGCCCATTTAGGGTCCTTTGGTGGAAGAGGAGAAGGAGGGGCAAGAATGACTCACTTTGTCAGAATCCTTGTAGGCTATTTTTCAATATGTTTTTGGTTAAAAAAAATACTTTATCATACAATAATGTACAAGAATAGCCAATCTACAAGCTCACAATGTATTGTACCACAATTTTGTACACAGTAAAATCATGACCATAGCTGTTTATCGATTAAATAGTTATTATGGTTTAGGAGTTGCAAAATGCAACCTGTTATACAGACACTGAGACATACTGTGTACAGACACACAGACAAGGGATAAAACATCATCTCCACTTCCCAGACTTTTGGCGATGAACAATCACATTATGTTCAAGTTAAATATTAAAAAAAACAATTGTGCTCTGTGAGAGAAAGAAAGAAGGTTTTCCCCTCGGTTTATATTTGGGCTCTGAGTTGCAGTTCTGAGTATCCGAGTCCCTGGAGAGGAATCTCACTGTTTTGAAGTTGCTGTGGAGCTTGATGAGGAGATTCCATGAGCCATGTGGGCAGTGCAGGCAGTCTCACACAGTACAAATCCATGCTAGTGAAACTAGTTAAAATAACACTGAGGAATTGAACTGCACTGCATAGCAGTGGTTCCCAAACACTGCTGCTGGGAGTGGGGGACCCCTTGGATCCACAGGGGCCCATAGGGTGTCCCCAGACCAGGCCCAGTGCCACAGGGGTGCCAGAGGCGGGCCTGGCACCCTCAGTTGACATTTCTGGTACTGTAGCCAAATAGTCACTGAGGAAATATGAAAATATAAGAAAACAGTTATCTGAGTGGTTGTTTAGGCTACAGTATATAAGAAAAAAGTCAATATTTATGATACATTTTAAATGGTGGAGTGCCTAAAATTGCAAATTCTGCCCTCTCAATTTAAGCTTTATGAACATAATGTTTTACTACTGTATATATTTCCAGAGAGCAGAGATTGCTCTGGACCCCCACTTTGAGAACCACTGCCTCCAGGCATTCCTGGGATATATAACTTCCACAAGTTCTGGGAGGGCCAGACGACCCAAACAGCTGCTATGCCTCCGCTGACACAGGCATGATGAAGATAAGATAGAAATGTCCCCAGAATACCGCCGTGACAAATATCCCATTTTTCTCAGAGCCGTCATCAAGGCCTGTGGCCACATGTTGAACCACAGTCTGTCACATGATGGATGCCCAGACAGACGAAAGAGACACACAGTGGAAGTGAGATTTATCCCAATGCCAAAAGGCCACAGCATTAGTTTGCAGAACAGACAGCCTGTTATCAGTGTGTGTGTGTGTGCGTGTGTGTGTGTGTGTGTGTGTGTGTGTGTGTGTGTGTGTGTGTGTGTGTGTGTGTGTGTGTGTGTGTGTGTGTGTGTGTGTGTGTGTGTGTGGGCGCGTGTGCGCGTGTGTGCGTGCGCGCACGTGTGTGTGTGTGTATGAGAAAAAAATGCTATTTGCTTTATTTTTTACCTTTCCTCTCTCTCTCGTGTGTGTGTGTGCGCACGTGCTTGTGTGTGTGTGTGCGTGTGTGTGTGTGTGTGTGAGAGAGAGGGAGAGAGAGAGAGAGGAAAGGTAAAAAATAAAGCAAATAGCATTTTTTTCTCATGTTGCTCAGCACTCATTTATCAAGAAAGAAAGAAAGCAAACATGGATGGATGGATGGATGGATGGATGGATGGATGGATGGATGGATGGATGGATGGAGAACAGTGCATGAAGCTGAGACAGCCATACAGTGCAGATAGATAGATAGATAGATAGATAAGAAGGAGAAAGGAAGGATGGAGGGACAGATTCCCAGCAACAAGTGGAGCGGTGCCAGAACTGCCCACATCCACACACACATCCCTGTAGACTGCAAGTCATTCCTCTGTAATCCCCCCACACACATGCGCATACACACAATGACAAATTTAAATTTTGCTTTTACATGCCGAAATCACACGCGCACGCTTACTTGCATAATTACTAGTACACATACACATAGTACATACTCACTCGCACATACATTCGGATGGATATAGATTTTTCTCTCCACACGTGCAACACAAACTATTTGACTTTTTTTGCACACACGCAGAGAGCCAGCGAAATCCAAAAGCGACCTCGCCCGCGGGCGCCCGGTTTCAAAAGCGGGCGCCCGCTTTCACAAAAACGGGCGCCCGGTTTCACAAAAACGGGCGCCCGGTTTCACAAAAACGGGCGCCCGTTTTCAAAAGCGGGCGCCCGTTTTCACAAACTAGGCTATGCCTAAACCTAACTCTAACCCTAAACTTAACCTCAGTAAACCTATGCCTAAACCTAACCTAACCCTAACCATAACCTTTTGAAAAGGGCGCCCGTTTGTGAAAACGGGCGCCCGCTTTTGAAACCGGGCGCCCGCGGGCGAGGTCGCTTTTGGATTTCGCCCCTGCTGCACACACGCATGCACATTCACACACACGCATGCACATACATGGTCACTACAATCCCTGGAACGTGGCCAAGAGCTACAGCGACCAAGTGGTCCACAGCATTCCCTTTTTGTCGTCACTGAAAGGGTGAACCCAGAATCCTCTCCTCTCCGGGGGTATGTTCATTGCAAAATATGCAGAGATTATTTTGACAGTCGTGTCATACTATAGATAAGTTTACCGGTAGCCGGTAATAAAAGTGTTGGTTTTGAAGTCTATGGTCTATAGCAGGGGTTTTCAACCTTTTTCATCTCAGGGACCACCATTTATTCAGGATTTGAGCCACGGACCACCATTTGAGGATATTTTAGCCCCACAGATCCCAAATCTAAAGATTTATTTTGCTTTTGTCCACAATTCCAGGCTGGATTTGGAAAACAAAACAACCAAAACATACATTCTAAAATGGCCAATTCAGGTGATGAATATTTTAACTCTTGAGAGTGTAAAAATGAAACCAAATGGACCCGCAAGGGTCCATTTGGTTTCATTTTTACGTTCTCAAGAGTTACATTTGGTTAACCAACTTAGCTGGGGACCACCTGGAACCCTCTCAAGGACCACTGGTGGTCCCCGGACCACCTGTTGAAAACCCCTGGTCTATAGATAGTCATCTGTATGAACTAAAGCTTTCGTCCTTCTCCATGTTTTTCTGGAGATGAAGACTTCATTATCATTATTCAGAAATGTTACAATTTACAGTCTTCCCCATCACTTTCTCTTTTATGGCTGTGGTTACAAATAGTTACTATTGCAACCAGACAGACTCAGATGATTCCCACAAAGCCGATAGTGAATTTCAAGGTTAAATCTTTATTGTCCTGCAAGGATTATGCTATAGTGGAATAAAAAGTGCAAGCAAACATGTGTGCCTCTTGGAGCATAATGTGAGGTCAGTGGAAGATTACTTCTCCAGCTATGAAATAAAATCGATTCCAAGATGGAAATTAACAATAGCCAGTTATAATGTGGCCATTCCTCTCAATAATGGGAATGGATAGCCTAATTTTAATAAGTACAGTAGCCTTGGGAAACAATGGTTCCAATAATTCCAGCATCCCATTACTCTACGTGTCTTCGTGTGTGGTTAGGGACAGGGTTAGGAGCCTGTATTATATCCTGAGCATCAAGCCTGGGGAGGCTTGTTGTACAAGTACATCCCCCAGCCATGACGGAAAAGTACACCCAATGGACATGATGCTATAGTCCAACCGTTGATGCTGAGTGCCAAGCAGGGAGGCATTAGGTCCCATTTTATAGTCTTTGGTATTGCCCAGGTGCAAATTCACCATATTCACACGGAGGCCATTTTGCTATTAAACTTCTTTGGTGTTACTTTTGGTGTTTTAATTATATACTCTAGCTATTGAAAAATAGCTAAAGCACGAATGCCCCGCTGTGTGCTTCAAGTGGACGTGCTATTTTTGATTTTCTGATGTGCCATCAGGGCATCTTAGTGGTAACCAAGACCTTTCCTCCCGACAACAATAATAACATTTAACACAACCTGACCTCACAATTTCATGGGGCGGACACTTCAACCACAAGACAACTGAGCTTGTTAGGCTATTGGTCACTTTTATTTAAATACCACGTCAAGAGGAACAACCACAGTGCTTTTATGTATTATGTTTGTGGGCACTCACTGCTGTCGTTTTGTTGTTTGTTCTCTGGCAGTTTATTTTATTTTAGACAGTGTACACTGCAGAGTCAGTAAAATGAAGACAGGGTTAATAGCTGGAACTGGTAAGCAATTATGCTTTGTGGTCTTTCAGTGGCATTTTGTGTAGGTGACATGTTGAACACAACTTGCAATGATGGCAACATGGCAGAAGTTAATATTTATTATTGCAGAGAATAGCCTACTGCTCTGACATAGTTAAAGTTTGATATTGTGACATTGTTTGACCTGGTATGGCAGCATCTCAACTCTGGCAGTGGGGAGTGCAAGCAGTCATATTCACTTCACAAGATTAGGTTTCATACTGTAGGACGAAGCACATGAAGAGAAAATCCTCAATGTTCATTTATCTATTTGAATCCAGCTGTGTTACAAGACTGTAGGCCTGTAGTACATGTAGTAGTCTGGCAGGAATGAAACTCCAAATTGATTATAGGTTTATAGTTTATAGGTTTATAGGTTTTTCAAAAGTTGAATGGTGGGGTATTATTCAACTTGAAACCACCCACAAGCTCCTAATATATTTTCACATTTGCTTCCATTAAAATATGATACAGGATATCCATGAAAAGTCTACTCTAGATTTAGATTAGTGTGGGAGTGTACTATTTTATGTTTTGCCCTGTGGACTACTGCTCCTCAAAATATCTGCTTCTGATCTAGATTTTTATCTTGTTTTATTATACTGTGAATGCTTTTAGGGTATTGTTTTAAGCTGCAACTTTTTTGTTAATCAATACCTCTATCAGTAGTCAACATGTACAGGAGAGGGGGAACACTGGCACAAGTTTAATTTATAAAATAATACATTACATTAAGTACTTTATGTGAATTGTACATTCATCCCTCTGGGGCGGGAGTCTGGGAGGTAGGAGGGTTATTGCTCGATCAGTCTATACATCATTCAAAAAGAAATGTATTTACGGACACTCAAAATCATTTGGAAATACATTGACGTGGTGTCATAATTAAACTTGCTGACTCTATCGTCTCTTAGCCTCTCTCTCTCTCTCTCTCTCTCTCTCTCTCTCTCTCTCTCTCCCCGTCTCTCTCTCTATCACTCTCTACGGTCTTTCACTTTCTACCAACCAACTGTATTCCACAGACACTCTGTAGCGATGACTCCACTGTGCATAGACGCCATCTGTTAAAACATAGAGTTGGAGGACCACTTCTCCCAGCATCTGTCACTAATACCTAAAACAACCGCTTTATTTATTGACATTGGTAATAGATTCATGTCTACAACATGTAAGGTTAGGTCCTTGTCTTTCAGCAGCTAAAGATTACTCACAATAGAGTGACCGTATGATGCATTTTGGCAGCACATTCGGGTCGATGATGGGGCGGTGACATGATCGTTTTTGCTTTGAAAGTGGCCTGGATGGTTTTGCTTCATTGATAACCTCCTGTTTTGGATGGGATTAATATTTGTAGCGTTGTCAGTTGTTATGGGTGTATTTTTACACTAGGCTTTTGCCTTTTGACACAGCTTAATTTAATGCCCTACATATGTTTACCTTGGCTAGTACAACTTGACACAATGAAGTCGAGCTCATCATGAATCCTGTTGTAATTCAAGCAGTTTCCCATTGCAGCTGCTTCAAATGTATTTCCAGTCAATGGAGTCAACTTTTCATATTCGAACACAAGATACTGTATACTGTAGGATCATATGCTTTTCAGAAAACTATTGGAACTAGGGAAAGTATATGGATAATGCAAACCCTATCTGACAAATTATTATTTGCCTGTGAACATGTCTTCATCAAGGCTTGAATTTTCGTATCCAAGCTTGTTAAATTCAAATCCCGACTGTTGATTTTACTCTGAGTCAGAATTAAATCATCACCCAAGATTATTGCTGTAAAGGGTTTAAACTCTGGAATCCTCTTTTGTACTTCTCAAACCTGAATTTTATGTTTGTCTGAATTAGCACCCTGTGGCGCTACATGTCCTATTTGTGTTTCAAAACTATTCAATCCAGTCACAATACAATCTGTGACTGTATTCTTGTGACTGTCTATTGGATGATGTAATACTAGACTGTAGACTGTATACAGTATAGGGTAAAAGTGGTTGAACTGATTTAGAATTTTATTTTTGTTTTACCTATCTTGTCTTTCATTCTGTCCTCTTTTTCTGTTACTTACTCAAGTACTGTAAGTGCTGATCATAAAAAATAGTAGTTAACTAATTTGGCTGAGGACCTCCTGGAAGCTCCCCAAGGACCCCAGGAGTTCCCCAGACCCCCCTTTGAACAACTGTTTTAGGGAACATCAAATACAATTAGACAGTATAAAAACAATTTTAACAGTTGTAATTACGCCACATATTGCTGTATATATCAATCTTGAGTACATTATACCATATCAGTAAAAAGCTATGTGCTCTAAATGTTGTGAAATGCTATGAATTTTCAGTAATAAAACCCATTTGTAGTAGTAAACTAAATCCCCTAGTAAAAGTGCATTATTAATTTCCTGTCCAACTGCGCTCTCTTACAAGGGGATTTCTAGTTCAAACGTGTTTTTATTTAACAGTTACATCATAGGTGGACAAAAACACAAATAATCATGAAAGCCTGAACAAGCCTGAACAAAGATTTGTTTCAAGATGTCTGCTAGAGCAAATCTAATGCCTAATTGATGTTGTGTTGTACATAGACCATAGGTGCATCTACAAGCTGACAACGCATTGCGTCAAATATTGTACAACACAGTATATACAGTATATATCAACATCATTCAAGGTGAGGGAATCGAAGTTAGAGGACATGATCCATCTACAAATGTGCTGAATGTGATGTGTATATGTGCATGTGAGACAGCTATAGTTAACATACCTCGAGAACCACCTGATGTCAATTATTGGCATCAGCATCATAAAAGGGATCATAGATACAGTCATCTATCTCCCTAAATGAGTATAAAAGGGACACAGGCAAACTAATGGGTGCATTTGGGTAAAATAGTCCCAAAATGCTATAGGGTTCCTTGGAGGGGATCTCCAGCAAAACGTGTTAAAGGGGCTCCACCATTCCACCAATTTGACAGTGTATTTTTAACCCCAAACAGTTGTTTTTTTAAAGGTAGGGTAATTGATTTGAAATTCATTGTGAAGTACCAGCCTGGTGCACTAGGGGCGCCAAGAGTAGCTACACTATGTGAACCTGCTGCTCGATCCTGATTGGAGGAGAATCAGGATCCTCTTGGGGAACTTTTATTAGCTCCTCTGCTAACCTCGACACCCAGGCTTTCATTTTCGTCCGCCTTGCGCGAAAACGGAAAGCCTGGACTAACGCGCGTTGGAAAGTGGCCTTGAGGGGCGTGTCGACCTTCCGGGGTGGGCGTCGCTCTAAATAATGTGACGTAGAACAGCAGTGGACGGGCGCGGGAGGGGCCGGAGATGACGACACGTTAGTGAGATCAAATCAGAGCGCAGCACTTCCGCCGTGGGTATCCCACGACACCCCCGCCCCCCAAGGCCAAAATCATTGAGGGCTAGACCAGGCTACTCCTCTGCTAACGTGGGGGAGGGGGAAACTCCATATATGGTCTGCATACCTTTATAATAGAGCATTTTAACAAAAAAGAAAAAAAAATGGGTGATTAGGTTCAACGCCCCCAAATGATCTGAGTAGTTGTTTAGGCTTCAGTAGTTATGAAGCGATATTAAAGCGCAACATTTATATTAATAATGTATGATATAATAATTTGGGTAGATAAATATAGTATCTATAACAGTTGATCAGCCATCAACTGTTAATTACTGACGCTTGATGTTTGCGTTATGACTTTTCTCTCCCAAAACATGAAGAAATGTGATAAATATTGAATATTTCCATTTTTATCACAAATGACAAATCCTAGACATAAAACATATGTGCAGAATACGACAGCGGTTAAGTGTCTGGAAATATTTACAAAGTACATTTTCTCAGAATTAGACAAACATTACCAGTAACTTAGAGGGTTTATTATAAGCACAGTCAATTGGTCTGATATTGACTTCATATGCAGTGTCTTATAACTGTGTGTGTGTGTGTGTGCGTGTGCGTGTGCGTGTGCGTGTGCGTGTGTGTGTGTGCGCGCGTGCGCGTGTGCCTGCAATCTGTGCATGAGGAAATGTGCACATACAGTATAACACTAGCGGAGAAAGAACCATGTTGTGTACTGAGGCAGGGAAGTAAACAAAATAAAGTCTGTGCAGAGATGTTGCACTGAGCTTTGATTATAGACACCTATCGAAACTTGTACATGCAAGAACAATTTACATGAGGGGTCATCATGAGGTTGATCACTCAGTCACTTAAATTCCAAACAATAAGCTAAAATCCTGGGGAGATTGTTATAGGTGCCATATAGCATCTACACAGTACAGCGATATTTTATCCCAAACATTGCCTGTGTATAAATCAAAGTAAGGTTTTGTACTCCTCTGTGTTCAAACATGTTGATTGAGAGTTGCTGTTGCTTTGTGTCTTTATTATGTTGTTGTTTTGCTCTTGGCATTTTGGTATTTTTCTTTCCTTTTCTTGGTACAGGCCAGGGTGTACTACGGTTCAACTGTCTGTTTTAAATGCTTTATAAATTAGTGGGGTTGGAATGGGCTGCGCACCTTTTCTTGTAGTTATACAGTTATAGTTAAAGCTCATCTCCAATAATGTGCTTGGCCAACAACAGTCTGCACCACCCGGTGTAGGTATTTCTGTTCGTGGGCGGTGGTAGGTGCCATTTCGGTACCAGGCAGTAACACATCCTGACACAAAGCTGTCCACAGTGCTGTTGTAGATACATAATGTGTACTCTGAACCTATTCAGCATGTATGTGGATACAGGGACTACTCTGAACTTCTTCAGAATGTGTATGTGGTGCACAACTCTTCAGAATGGGGACGCGGGGCACTACTTCTTCAGGCTACCAAATCAGTCTAGTTCTGATCAGCCAGACGCACACACATGCATGCATGCACACATTTACACTCATGCACGCGTACTGTATAGGCGTGCGCACACGCACACACATGTGTTGACTTAGACCATCTGGTCCTGATTGTTATGAGATGAGTGAGATATTTGTCGTGGCTCGTTTGGGGGGGGGGGGGTCAGCAACCATACACACACACACACACACACACACACACACACACACACACACACACACACACACACACACACACACACACACACACACACACACACACACACACACGTCTGACACACAGCAGATGTCAGCTCATTATCGTGCAATATGTGGGTCAGTGATACATATAGTCATGTCAGCCTGTGTGTGCATGTGTGTGTGTGTATGCATGCATGCAGGGGTACATGTTGGTGTGCACACTACACATGTACAGTTTTGTTGGAAACAGCATGGATCATTGTGGTTTCGTTTAGAGGCCCAGGGTCCTGTGTATTTGGACTGGGCCCCTAGCGGCACGCAGCCTACAGTATCTTAGCAGATCGTTTTCTGGGATTCAGAAGGATTAGAGATGAAGGAAGAGGCTGCACGACTCGTGGCCACGATGCAATACATTACATTTATTTTCAAGCCAGTGTTTCGACCAATTAACTATATGGTCTGAACCAGATTGAACCTCACAGACAGGGACAGACAATATACAGAAGCCATAATGCCTTTGGGTTTTGTATTTGGGGCCTCCTATCAATTACAATACTGTAGCTTCTCACTCCTCCTGTTCTACACAATGTCTTTCCTAAAAAATGAAAGCCAGCAAAGTGCCAAACAGACAGGACATTTAAAAGAAGATGAAAGTACAGTATAATGCAGAATAAGAAGGGAAACACACATCTTATCCTGTGTTTGAAAAATCTGTGCTATATTCGTAATCATTTTACATTTGTGGATTGATAATAAACTCCCTTGTCTATTTACTTTCATAGCTTTCTGGTAATTTTACTCTTAAGAGAGTACAAATTATGGGGTATAATTATTGCAAAGAGACTATAGGTCCTCCAGGAGTTTAAAGCATCACATCATTAAGCCATTTATTAACATAGTTATTATTATTAACTTTTATTAACAAGGACTGCATATGGAATAAACCTTCACAATGATGTTTTATGGGGTGACAATGTGCCCACAGCGCCCAAAATAAACATGTGGCGGTTTGGTAAAGAGGGTAAAAGTGAATGTTATTCAATGAAGTTTTCCACTGCGTCGCCCACAGGGCCCCAAAACAAGCATCCACAGGACCCAGCCGGGCCTCTGTAGGAAGTCACAGAAAATAACACAACACCCTGCCGTGCCAGTCAGCATCTATTCTGGAATGATTTGTCTGTTCCATATGTAAGCTGGAAACAGTATGCAGGTCAGAAGAGTACATTTAAGCATTACCATCAAAGTGTATAATCGCCACTTGGTACGCATTTGGATTAAAAATGTTTTGCCCTTTCATTCTGAAATTTATGGCCTCTATTTTTCCCTTCAGGACGGACAGCGTGTGACAGTAATGTGTATAGTATAATATAAGCACACATTTTTAATGTTTTTTAAGGATAAAGGTTGTTTTATTTGGCATGGTAGGCATTTTGTCTCCAGTATACTTTACCTATTTTCTCATCCATGTGGAAAAACAAAGACTGCTGACAAAACAAAAGACAGCTGTAGCACACTGTCAGTGACAACATATATAATAGTTCTGATAGAGATCGACCGATCAGACTTTTGGCCGATGTTTTCGATCACCGATTAGTGGAACATCAAAAAGGCCGATAGCCGATATCAGCCGATACGATTATTATTTACTTTAATAGAATAAAAGTGTGGAAGCAGCAAAAGTGTTTCAGTTTCCCCTCCATCAAATGCATCTTTTTTAATTCAAGTACAGGCACAGAGCTTCAGACATAAAAGAAAAAGAGAAAATACATATTGGATAATTTGGATAAATCTATAAATACATGAGGTGATAGAGTCAGAGACACACAGCTATACATCTCCTTACCCCCACAATCTACCGGATCTTCAATGAAAGTGGTCGATGTACCATTTTTGAACATTTATAATAAATACAAATAATCGGCTGCTCTTTTTTTGATTATTTATTTTGAGCACCGATACCGATTATTAATAAAATCATTAATATCGACTTCGATAATCGGCCGCGGCCGATAATCGGTCTATCACTAATTTGTGATGTGTAACTTTATTTCAACCACTATGTATATTAAAAGGATTCAAAAAAGCCCTTGGTCATTTTATCGTCTACTAGGCTGACTGTATTGAACACCCAAGTTCAATGAATTAAATATTTCTTCATTAAATTTTAGTTGCCCTGCCTCCTCCCAATACAAACCCACTATCACTTCAAACTCCATTTTAACCATGATAGAACTCATCGAAAACACCCATACTTACAAACATACTCTGTTTTCCATTCATTTTTTTATTTTGTTTTGGAAAAGAATGATGCAGCGGACCACGCTATGTGATGGAGGAGACAAAATATTGGGTTTTTATAGTAATAAAAAATACCCCCCACCACACTTATTCGAAGTATCAGTATCAGTCATCAGAAGAAAAAAAAAAAACGGATTGGTGTAAAATGGAGTTTGAAGTTACATTGGGATTATATTAATGTATAGGGAGGTGGCTAAAATGAACATCTAAATACTATCAAATGTCCAAAAGTTATTTTGAAAGTGAAATATCTCTTTAATATAAGATAATTGAGCAGTGTGCCCATGGCACCTGTCACAGAGATGCACAGTAAGTTCAGTCAGGAAGGTCAGTGCAGACACTAGCGGGTGTTAATTGGAGCCACCTCAGCATCAGTCACATGATTCACTCAGTCAATTACACACTCAATCCACCCTCTTCATACCTGACGGTGAATTGAATGCTGTTTAGGTATGGGGTATTCAGAGTCCCTATGGTTTGGACTGTTGCCCATGATCTGATCTTTGCTTAAAGATGCATGGAGTGGCATGATTTTTGTATTTTTCCAATTTTGTACATGTTTAAAAGATGACAGTACTTGATTAGACCCATTGGTGCCATTTTTATGTGCAATGATGTCTTCACTTTGTATTTAGGGTTTCTTCCTGAGGACTGAACCTTTATTTCCAGTCAAACATACCAATGAAAAAAACTGTAATATAGTGCAATCACATCATCGGCCCCTCCCCTAACTACTCCCCCTTCATCATACAACTAAAGCTTTGGGTGTGGCTTCAGTTTAGGTATATCTCCACCCATCACCACCCACCAGGCAAACCAGGCATACTCAATGAGCTGGTGAGGCTGCCCACATAAAAACGTCATTTTAACATATACTGTACGCTTTTTTTTTTTTTTTTTTTTTTAATCTTCCTCATATTACAATAATGTCTGATCATGTTTTAGGGTGGAAAGAAATCATGGCACTCCATCTTTAAAAGCAAATCCAATTTATTACAGAATAAAATGTTTGAAATACAGTCGTCTCAGCTTGCACGGTACATCTGCTATTTTTAACTAGCCCAAGCATAAAATGACACTTTCCTGGTTTTAATAACAGTTGGTGTTTTCATTAGATGAACTGATACACAGTTCAGTACTGTGTGTGACAACAGCACATTAGGTTTGGCAATATTACACAGTATTAGAGGCAGAGTTTTGTTTTGTTGCATACAGTATACAGTATTCACAGTACATCACATTACACCAAAAACAAACTACGGCAGGGCTCCCTAATTGTATATTTTTCTTTTCCATTTTACCTCCACCATGATTTCCTGCTTTTGGCTATACAGAAGTGAATATTTGTATGTCTCTAAATGTTTTGATGGTGCATGGTGGGCCCTATTGTAAACAAGGAGAGATGCTTTAGCTTATCGTCCCCTCAAAGTTAACAGTCAGTTAACATTTCAAGCACAGTTGTGCTTGAAATGTACTGTAATTCACCAAACTGTAAATGAAAATAAGTTTCAATCAGTCAATCTATCAATCAATTAAAGAAAAAACAACATAGCAGCAGCATCAGTGAAAGTGAAACGGAGAGTATTTATTTGTCTACATTGTGTAGTCCGGATAACCCTTTTCTTTCCTCTTTTTTATTTGCATTTATGAGTTTGTGGATCTGCTTCCTTTTGTAATGGTGGAAATTGTGTAAATCTTTGAATAATAGTAGGCCTATACATAATGTACAACATTTGTAATACAAATCTTAGCTTCTTGGTGTCCCTGGAACAAAATATTTTGAGAACCACTGATATATTGTAGCAATATGTTTTCCCGAAAACTGTTAGGATTTGAAGACATTTTTTGAATCAGCCTCGGGTCAGGTTAAAGCTCCAGTGACTATAGTAAATAAACAACTAATATGTTCTTTACAGAGATTCATTGAGACTTACAGTGAGGCTACCGGATGATATGTGCATGATGTGCATGTTGTTTTGCCCTCCTCAAGCTGCTCCTATAATGCAGATGTGTTGAAACGACCTCCCACTTTAAAATGTGCTGCTCACCCCTCCCCTACCCATGCATGATTAGCAGCATTAGGCAATTGGTTAATTAATAGGACAACACATTGTTTTCATTCAAAACCTAAACCAAAAATAATTCCATAGATTCACCTCTTTACTTGAACAACACAAACAAACATTCGGTCGATATTGAACATAAATTTTAAGAGAATCAACATGATAACACCTTCGGCATAAATAGCCTATTTTTCTCCTACTACCTAACGTTAACTAATAATAGCCTAGAAGAGGCTTTCAAGAGGCCCAAAACATAATCAACAACTAAACAAACTATAGCTGCCAAAAACCTGTGTCGAACAAGGGTCTCTTAAGATACTTGAAAGAGTCTGGCAGTGACAGTGACAGCAGTAGTGAATCTCCGTGAGGAGAGGGCAGTGGGCAGTGGGCTGTTACACTGAAGGCTCTAGGTTTGGTCTGCTGTGAGGGACAGAGTCAGCCAAGTCATAAGACCGCAGGTTCTCCAATCCTATATATTTATGGAGGAGGACAAAAATACTGTAGGTGAGCAGGAGGAGTTTGTAGTTGATGTGGAACCCTTAGTGGGCCTCTAGCGATGGTTCTTGTATGTTTTACTGAGAATAAGGTTAGAAATAAGTTTAGGGTTAGTCATAGTTTTGCTGGGTTTGACACTGTTCTACAGAGGTTGAGGTTAGGATTATGGTTATGTTTAACCATTTAAGCAGTTTAGGTATTACATATATTTATACTATATCAGATCTTGAGGTATTATATTTATATTATAGGTGTTTTATTTAAATGTATATGTATATGTATTTTATGTATTACAGTAGGTAGCGTTTAGGAATAGCATAACAACCTGAGCAGTTCGAGACAAGTTTGTTGGTATTCTTCAGAGTTGGGAGTGAGGCGTAGGCCTGGCATGAGAATCCTCGTAGCTGAGTTCAACACAGAAAGTGTCCAGAAAGAACTCTGTTACAGTAGTCTAGATAGGAGGTGATGGATGGATGAGGGTCGATGGAGACGGAAAGTACACCATCCTTCTAGTGTGAACCCCTCCCACCATAAGAATGGGATTTAGTTTCAAAATCTGCAAAGTTTCCCTTTTAAACAGTCATGACAGACCTGATGTTGGCTAACAAGAGACTGAGAGAGAGAGATCAGCATTGTTGAACCCTTCCACAAGCCCAGTTTCACACATCAGCTTTTCTCGGTTTCAACATTTCTGTTCTCCAAGAAAGGCTCTCACTCTCTCGCTCTTTAGGGTTCCCTGCCACAATAAAGTACTGTATACTCAGATGGCGGTTTGCAGCCAAATACATATCTTTTTGGGTGTCCTTGACATTGAGGATCATGTTAGCCTAACAGAGCAGCTATGCTGAGAAATAAACAACAAACAAACACAACATCACATCACATGACATAGCCCTGGTATCTGTCTGTTGTACGTCATCGACCATCCCGAGGAATTCATAAGTTCAACAATAATAACCCCATAAACCCATTTATTTGTGGGGAAGCGGTGCTTTGAGGCTGCTTCCACTGTTTACATTACTCAGCAGAAAAGAAACTATGTGACAAGCTTAAATATTAAGTTTAAGTTCAGAGGAAATCAAGTAAGCGTGGTATGCGAGGAATTATCAGCTGAGCCGACTTGTTTTATGTAGCCGACTGAGCTGGTGTGTACAGAAAGATACAGGGCAGGAATCGGCTCTCAGGGAACACGTGAAACGTCAAACTCAGAGGAAATTCAATAAGCGTGGAATGCAACATGAGTCTCGATGGCTTTTAGATATCACTCAGCAGATTAGTTTGGATACGAAAACCAACGGTCGTGAATATACTGTATAGCCAAGAAGGCGCAAGTGTGGTGTCGAAACGAGACAAAAGTATGGAACATATTGACATTTGAATTATTAAAGGAGAAATCCAGAGCAAAACACATCGGGCATCAATCTACTACCTTGATCCATGTGCTGTCATATTGCACATATTGCCCTTGATTTTTGTCATAGATGCTCCATGGTCTCTACATTTCACCATGAAATCCCCCTCCCCCCAATGTAGTTTGCATAGGCGCAGGTTGTCTTCATTCTAATGAGGGTATTTTAGTAGCTCCAAACTTTTTTTTCCACACACATCACATCAAACCACACAGGATAATCGAGCCAGATTATTTCATCCAGCACACACTACTGACTTTAAAACACTAATGACTTTTAAAAAACACACCGTGTGAAAGAAAGTGCTGCGTGTGTGGTGGTCTTCACCAGCTGTGTTATATCTGCGTGTCTGCATGCTAACCGGCACGGTTTTTGCTGCTCATTGCTGCTTGTTTCTCTGTTATTGCTAACCGGCATGGTTTTTGCTTGTTTCTCTCTTATGTGGCAACTTGCTTGTTTCTCTCTTATGTGGCAACATGCAGAGCAAACCGTGCCGGTTAGCACGCAGACACGCAGATATGTTTGAGGTCGTGCCGGTTAGCACGCACACAGCTGGTGAATCGTCTAAGGAAGTGCTTGCTACGCAGCACTTAAAAAACCCGGCAGCACCACCACTTCATGGTGGAGATGCTGTGGAGTGGGTTGGCCTGAGTGATTGGAGAGGAGAGTGACAGAAGAGAGGAGAGGAGAGGAGGAGGAATAGATTACCGCAAGGATTAAAAGTAAATTCTGCACCAGAGTGACCTAAAACGCCTGCATATGAGTATCAGTATAGTATTAAAATATGATGTGTGGATGAAAAAAAAATACATTTGGAGCTACGAAAACACCCACAATAGAATGAAGACAACCTGCGGCAATGCAAACTGTGGGAGGAGAGGGGGACTTCAGGGGTAAAATGTAGAGCAGGGGACATCTTTGACAAAAATCAATGGTAATATGTATGACAGCACAGGGATCAAGGTAGATTCATGCCCAATGTGTTTTGGTGTGGAATTCTCCTTTAACACTAAGGATTTTACTGTGCTCCCTCAACTTCCTGTGTCTCTCCGCTCTAACACTTATAAATCACAAGTTTATTTAAAACACACATAGAAATATGTGAAGTTTTGGCAAGGCTGAGATATGCTTGTTCTCTATTTGTCTGCTCAACGTTCCACAATCTGCAATACATTCATATTAAAAGACTTTTCAAATCCACCTGAATCAGTATCCGGAAAATAAAGCACTCAGAATTATTGCAGCTCAATTAATTGGTAAAAGTTGCACTTTTTGAGATACTACAGTAAATAACACTGCATTGAATATAGTAAGCAACAGTCAGTTAGTTCACATGCACGCATGCACACACACACACACACACACACACACACACACACACACACACACACAACACACACACACACACACACACACACACACACTGTCACACAGCCATTATGAGTTTGCAGATTACTATTTTACTCTAAGCAAAGATATTGGTGTAGAGGCGAAAATAATAGGGGACTACGTACTGTATAGACCCCTGTAACTCAATTACAGTAAGTCTATAGGGTTTACACTACGTGGTTTAGGAAGCCCGCCTACATACCAGAATTTATTGTTGTTTTGTGAGGAAATGAATTATTCAATAAGTGAACCACCTAGAGGACTTTCTGGCTGAGTTCAACGAGGGTGACACCACAGGCACTGCAGGGAGATGGACATGACCACAGAGGAGAGTGTGACACATAGACACAGAAGGGGAGAGCCAGAGAGGGGGAGAAGCTGAGAGGGTGAATAGGGGGGAGAAGAGAAAGGGTGCAGGCCAATAAAAGACAAACAACACACTGCCATGGCTAAAGGGAGAAAACAGAAAGAGAAGGCAAATAACAGACAAGAAAGAGAGAGCCAGAGAGAGAGACCCAGTGACAGACAGATGGAGATAAAAACAGAAAGAGAGAAATGGAGAGAGAGAACTAGTGGATGTAACAGCCAATGAGAGCAATTGAAAGAAACTGGAAAGACGGGGAGCAGGAGGCAGAGGGAGAGAGAGAAAGAGAGAACAGACCATTATGCAGGGAAACAAGTGAGAGAAAGAAAGAGATGGAGTGAGAGCCAGTATAGTGAAAAGATGGCAAGAGACAGACGACAGAGCAAGAGAGAGAGAAATACAGAGAGGGAGAGAGAGAAGCATGTGCACCATGCAGAGATTCTTGTGTCAAGTGGAGCAGAGGTTCACAAACTAATCCTGTGGCTGTTGGCTCGTTGCACTAGTTTTTCTGGACACCTCATGAATTCACCCAAAACATCTGCACTTGTCCAAAGATACAGAACAGCAGCACCCAGCAAGAACTACACGGAACAGGAATTCAGCAGGCATTTCTTTTTATTCTTGTATTCAGGCATGTAAAGTAATTTTTATTATTATCATTGAACATCTTAAACAACCTTCACTATTCATATTCTGGAGTTGCATTTGCATATTTTGATGACCTTACATACAGCATACAGCAACAACTATCCGATGTGTGTGAGGTCTTGACAAAAGCTATTCTGTAGTAGTAGTTACTAGGTGTTAAATGTTGGAAAATGTAAACGATCACAAACGCATGTTTGTGTTATGATCCAAGGATTGTACTGTATGACTTAGAAGTCTAAAGGTCATTTGCCAAAAGGTGAGGAGATTTGAAAAATGTGGAAGACAATGGCATGAGGTTTAAAAAGCTTTCATGATTTGTGGCATTTTGTTCAAACCTTGGAAGACAATCTTAGCCAATCGGGATGGAATATGTAGGAGTAATATGAGAACATACTGTATTTTGTGAAAATCGGCCTCCTGGTTGCACTATGAAAAATGCAGGGCAGAGGTACTGCTCTGCGCTCCAGGGACTGTGCGTGCAATGTTTCACACCGATCGCACGATCCGACAGTGCCAGAGATTAGCGGGAAATGGGAAAGAGAGAGAATGACAATGTGAATGACAGAAAGAAATGGCGTAAAAGGTTACAGTTCATGCGTAAATCAGCGTTTGTCATTTTAAGAGACGGAGCTATACGCAGCCAACAAAACGGCAGCGCTGAGTGACTGTGAAGAAGTGCTGAGTAAAGAAATGTGTTTTATATGAAATCCTATTGAATCAAGATGCTTTGGTTGCCCCGGTTGTGTCGAAACCATGCGGTGTTGACTTGAGGTCAGTGCCGCAGACACACTGTGAAAACTCCAGGGACACAACGGTGGTCCAGACAACCAACACACAACAATAGTCACTGGTGGTCAAAGTGCGCCATCCCAGTGCTTGTTTGAGCCAAAGTGTAGTAACTCCTGGAGTAGGCCTACATGCTTTCGGAATACTTCTGTTTGGTGTCAAATTTCTGCAAAATTAAAATATTTCCAGAATGGAAAAAACCTGCCAACTCGGGGCACCCGCTGGCCGAGTTGGTCAGGTTAATTTCTTTCAGATAGGCCTACATTTCTACGTGACTCCTCCTAATGTCTCTGAAGTGGGACTCATCAAATGTCCCTAGGACTCATCTAAAAGACACTCCCTTCATCCCGGGACTCATTAGATTCAGATTTGTAAACGTGTTTACATGACTGATGGTGGTCAAATCATGATGTACATTTCCCCTTTCTAGAAATTGAATCAAAAATACAATATTTGTCTTTGAAATGTAATGGAGTAAAGTAAAGATACAGGAAAAACAATTACTCAAGTAAGATACTCGAGTAAATGTACTTAATAGTCTTCCCTTATGGGGACATACCAAAGAATGAAGTCCACTGCTCAGGATTTTGCATTGTGTTGCTCTACCACCATTTGGCAAGACTTTTGACCTGTTGAAGATTGTTGTGCTGTGTAAGTAAACTCTCTCTCTCTGAGATCTCACAAGCAGAAGGTTCCACTTGGTTCCGTTTGTGCATTCTCAGAGAGTCCAATTAACACTGTATAACTGCATATACTGTATAGCCTGCACACATACAGTATGGGTCCAAATAAGGAAATAGCTTATATACAGTATGTATCTAATGTCTTCCTCATAGAGTCTGATTGGTACAATCAGAGTCACTTTTTTATTCTGTAATTGTAATTGGTGCACTGATTGGAATTCTTGTTTTTAACATGAACGATTAATCAAATCTACAACTGGGAAATGTGCACATGCACTGCATGGTAACTGTCTTACGGTTAATTACATTGTATTATAAATATGACTATACTACAGTACTCGTGGGAAAGACAGAGTCCAATCCTTTTTTGGTAATATTGTTGGTATTTAACTACGCACCTGTGTCACAGACCATTAGTTGTTTTTGAAGAGTGTGGAATAGATACGGTTCTCTAATAGCCAATAGTACGTAGATAGATACCCATGTGTACAGGCTGTGTATAAAGTAGCTACCAGCCTGTACACCAGCCCAGTACTGAGTACCACAAGAGCCCCGGCCAGTTGCCCACTCATGGGAATTCAGCTAAGCCTCCAATCTTTCAGGAAGACAGAATAGCCCCTGGCCCCACTTATATCGATAGACAGTACACACAAACAGTATAAGTACTCTGGTAAACGCTAACACTGTGAGATGCTTGTCACATGTAGAAAAACACAAGGACACATGACAGGATGGCTCAAAAGAGTTAAACAAGCTTGAAGCCGGCCAGGGCTGGAAAATAAATAAATACAGAAGAAACCAGCAATCAGTGTTCACCAAAAGTGGAGGGACACATAATGAAGCTGTCATGACTAGCTATAATATTGACAATAAATGGCTGCCTCATCAAAAACATGCTCAGATGGGGAATTCATCAAAGCATGCTGCCTAATGGCAGCCAATCTGGTCTGTCATGAGGAGAGACTGACGTAGTTCAATTCAATGGAGAAATTTTAATTGAGGCGTTGATGTATCTTGAACGTCACAGAAGATGACTTTGTGGGGATGGTGCCCATGAGAAACACCACCATGCCTAACTAACTATGGCTGGTATTCTCAAACAGCTATGGTGTAGCCAGTTATGACGTAAGTCTTCTCATTGGCTGCATGGCAGAAAATCATGTCTGGGGCCTTGTGGTAGGCCAAAAGCCTGTACTTAGCCTGGCTTATCAAATAATTACCCGTAATAACTAAACCTGCCATCAAGAGCTTCAACTCATGATGAACAAAGCAGGCAAGTACAGTAACATTATAATTCGGGGGAGTCAGGTGATTTCTGCACTTTTTGAATTGCAGGTTTCAAATATTATGGATAATTATTTGTTAAGCCCAGGCCCAGGACTGGTGGTGTTGGCTTTTGGCCTACTACAAGGTCCCAGACCCGATTTGCTGCCATTTAGCCAAAGAGAAGACTCACACCGTACCTGGCTACACCATAGCATTCGAGAATACCAGCCAAAGTGTTGTCCAGCCTCATGGAGGCTTTGCACTGCAAAGGAGGCATCTGCTGTCAGTGTGGCAATGGCAACAGATGACACATATGGTTGTGAATAAGACGGGCATTTGTGTGAAACACAAATCATGAAAGTATGGCAACGTGGTTGGGAATAAGACACGCATTTGTGTGAAAAACAGAGACAATAGCCTTTGTTTTGCCACGGTGCCTGTGTTTGGTCTGACGTACTTAATAGCCAGGTTTTGGGTATAGGACTCATGGCTGTTTACTAAGTACCTACAGTATAACCTCACAGGAAGCCACAGGTTAGTTGAATGAATGAATGCACCCATTAGTTGTAGACTGCTGCGCATGCCAGGAGCCACAGGATTATTAAAGGCAAGTGCACGCGGACTGCGATCCCGTATAGGGCACGCAATCAAGCAATGCCTAAGCAGTATAAATAAATGCTTGTGTCACAATGAGAGAGTGGTGTAGGGTGCTGGAGCACTTGAATACCCAAAGTGGTCTTGCCAGGCCTTGACCCTGTTGCATGGTGTTTACAAATATTGCCTATTTGCTCTTTTGATGAGGTTCGACCACATGCACTCCAGGGGCTCTCTGCGGTATACGACCCTGAATTTGTGTAGAACAGATGCTCTGAGTTTGCCCTGTGAGTGCAAACTGCATAAGACATATACACGGTGAGTGGGAGTGTGTGTGTGTGTGTGTGTGTGTGTGTGTGTGTGTGTGTGTGTGTGTGTGTGTGCGTGTGTGCGCGTGTGTGTGCGTGTGTGCGCACGTGTCTGTATGTATATTTTGTATATTTTTTTATTATACTATAGGCCTGTCAGAAATGCAATTACGCCATTTCCCCCCATCTAATGCATGTCATTCATCGTACACAATGACAACATGGACAGGTGCAAGTGAAAAATATCAGGGCTGAAAAGTGAGTTCTCAGGATAGTTTCCCGGTCTTGAAAGAGAAGGAATTCTCAATCTTTCCCTGGCCATTGTTTACTGTCAACGCAGCATCAGAGGTACCGAAGGAACTTAACTCCACATGGAACTAATGAAAATTCACTGTAATCCTGCGCTCACACCGGCAGGGGTGAGACGAAGCAACTGGGAGCAACAGCTTTCATTTCAATCTTTATTTTATTCTCGGAAAACACGCTGAGGGCTGACACCCCCGTTTCCAGTGGGAGCTTACAAGTTGGACAAAACACAAACAATATAAAAGAAGTTAAAATAAATAAACTAACATGACATCGCATGAAATATCCACATCAACTTCAACACGCGCAATTAAAATTGACAGGAGTTGATAAGTCCAACTGAGAATGACATATAGAGGAACAAGAGTTGTACTTGAACCAAGCCTGTAAATAATTTAGTATGAGGAATACAAAAGCTATAAAAAGCTTTCCAAACTCAGTGGGAGACACATGGAATATCCAGCATGAAACCATCCTGAAAAAGTTTGTGAGGATAGAATTTAGGGGGTAAACTCTCAGTAAAAACTTTAGTGATGAATAAAGAACAACAACCAACCAACCAACCGTACAGAATGCAAAGATGGGTATTGCAGCTATCGCCTCTTAGAGCAGAGGCATGAAATGCAGCGTGACATATTTAAAATTAACAAAACAACAGTGTTTGTGTATGTCCGAGACTCAGACATGAGTTGCAGTTAAAGGTATATTTAACTTGGATAATCTTCCCTTCTGTAGAGTGTGCTGACCAGTGACCATATAAGGAGTTCCTCCCTGTCCTTAGTGAGCCCCTGAGATGAAAAAAGGTTTCACCACAGCTCACCACAACGCAGAGCTAAACAGAGAGAAAACCGTTCCCGGGGGCACAGTGGCACAGTGCCCCCGGGAAGTTAATGCTGTTTCCTCACAGCTAGAAGGTCCTGGGTTCGATTCCACCTAGGGGCGCTGCTGTGGGTGCTGTTAGCGTGTCTCCTCCTCCGCGTCATCAGTGCCAATACCCAAGGCGGGGTTGGCGAAAGGGCCTTTCTGTGTGGAGTTTGCATGTTCTCCCCCGTGTCCCCTAGGGTAGATACCCTCAGAAAAACATGCAGTAATCCTGAGCTCTGAACTGCCTCCCCCTGGCCAGCCGGGGCGCCTGATGGAGGGGACTGGAACTGGTTGGAATAACGTGTTCCTTCCATGCGCTACGTCCAACCAGGGAAACTCCCCCCTGTCAGCTGAAAAGAAGGCGGCGTGACTCCTCATGCCTTGAAGGAAGCATGAGCCCAGTCTGCTGCCTCCCCAGGTTGGTGGAGGATGTGTAGAGCCCAGGATCACATTAGGAATTGGCACGGGGTGAAAAAATGGGCTGCAAAATTGTGGGATAAAATATATATATATATATATATATAAAGGTGTCAGTTTTGGTGGTGGGTGAGAAAGCCTTCATCTGTCTGTTGCACTTCCCGTCCATTGTAGAGCATGTGCATTTGCACATCTTCTTACCAGCTGCACTCCGTTACCTTACAAGATACTGTAGCTGTCTAGACAGCTGTAAATGTGGATTCCGTGATGGATCAAGAGCTAGAATTAGGCCTATAGATACTCCATGACAAATGAAAGTACAGACTTGGAGGCCCTTAAGACCTATGCAATGAAAACAATACATTTTGAGCACACTAGTGCTCATAATAAGTATATATTCCTAAAATAAACATCCATGATTAATTTCTAAAAGTCAAAATGCAAACATAATCAGCAAATCTGAATCATGATTTAATTTCGTGATTCCCCATAGCCCATGTTCCTCCAAACAACAGTGTTTTTAATTAGAGACGCTGTTAGTTCTGCAAATGTCTAAATATAATTCAAGTTGACACAGGCTGTGCAGTTATTTAAGCTTAAACAGTACAGAAAAAATATGAAATATCTGAAAACATTTAACGTGAAAAACAGACAATACACGTTCCTCAGCCACTGCCTCTATGTCTCTCCTTATGGCATTGCAAGCTCACCGTGTCTCATCCATCCCATAGCCTGAGGGGACGGTACTTTTGGCTACTAGTAATACTGGTTGCTACTTTGATTGGTTGAGGCAGAACAAGTCTCTGCTTTCACTTAACAACTATACCCCCCCCCCCCCCCCCCAAAAAAAGCAATCTCATGACGTCTTTATAAGCTCCAGTTCTCATCCAGACACGATGCGGTGACCTGCAGGGCACTTTCTACCCGAGATCATTATCAGCCACTTCCATGAGTGTCGCTCATTTCATCCTGGTTTGTTTGGTCACCCCGGTCGGTCCCATCCAGTCTCAGTCCCGTCTCGGTTGCCGAAGGGGGGACTGGCGGAAGGCCAGATTGTGGAGAGAAGCTAACATGTGGTTTGATTTAGCCTCATATCCAAGCAGACCCGTCGTACGTGGGCTCTGATACATACTGTAATGTGTGGGTGTGCGTGTGTGTACATTTGAAGGTGTGTCAGTGTGTGTAAACCACTTCTGTTTTATGGCAAGTGAGTGTACAGTAAATTTAATTACGTAGTACGTACAGTATATATAAGATTTGTAATGAAACTTACCATGTATCGTGTTGAGAATATGCATATGTACATGCAGATTATCTGTATTAATTGGGGCACATCATGTGTCATGCGCTCATATGTGCAGTATGTGCATGCATGTGTACTTCAATTGCATCTTATTACATATAATTAATTGTTGAGATCCCATATGGTGAGCCTTGTGTTCGTCGCTGTGTGTGTGTGGTGTGTGTGTGTGTGTGTGTGTGTGTGTGTGTGTGTGTGTGTGTGTGTGTGTGTGTGTGTGTGTGTGTGTGTGTGTGTGTGTGTGGTGTGTGTGTGTGTGTGTGTGTTGTAATCCAACGGCAGGAAGCACGGGTCAATTAAAGAGTCAGCACATTGTGTCCCAGGGGACCTGAGAAAAAACAAAAAAGAAATACAATGAAAAAAGAACCTGCTGAACTTGGGGTTTCTTGTTTATTTCAATTAATCTCAATTTCTCTCTCTCTCTAACGCATGTACACACGCACGTGCATGCATGTGTGTGCGCACACACACACACACACACACACACACACACACACACACACACACACACACACACACACACACACACACACACACACACACACACACACACACACACACACACACAGGCAATATGGGACAACCTCAACAACCTGTACTAAATGGAATTACTCTCTTTTCGTCTCCATACCCTCCCCTGCACAATCTCTATTTCTCTCTCTCTCTCCATCTCTCTCTCTCTCTCTCTCTCTCTCAATCCAAAGTACAGTATGAATTAGGATTATAGTTAAACTGATTGTGAGGCTATATTCACTCTTTCCCCCTAGTGTAGAGCCCTTTTCTTCAAGGACCACTCGGAGGTCTCCTGGTACACTTTGATCAGCACTACTAGCTGTACTGTGTATACCAGCCAGGTGGAAGCTGTGTCTATCGTCACGTTCTATCGCTCCAGCGGCACAGAAATTGGACCGTGGCGGGGGAGGAAATGAAGCAGTGTTGGCCAGCTACCTTCTCTTGTTCCCATTATCTGATTAACTCCTTGCTGCGTCACAATGTTTGTGTTTTACCCCTCCACCCTATGCACATGGGGCAATTTTCCTCCTTACTCAAGATCCATTCCAAAAGGGCAAAAAGAGATTGCCATCTCGACAGCATTGTTTAATCGTTTTCTGAATGAATCAAGACCTGCATGTTTCATGTTGCCCAAAGTTTTTCTCCGTAATTGTACAAACCAACAGGGCATCCATATTTGTGCCTGCTAGATTTCCATCTGCCATTAAATCTCATTAAATCATTTTCCAAGTGAATGGTGCAATACACACTTAATCTGATCATTAAATCAGAAAGAGCTCAGAGTAATGGCAACTATACGCGTACATGTACTTAAGCAAGCAAGCAGTGGAAATGGGAAATATTGCCTACAGTACGGGGAGTTATGGCCAATAGAAATAATATCAAGTTAATTTGTAGCACAATTGGTCATAATTGTTGGGAGATTTGCCAGCCCACGTTTTAAACTGTTATCACTGTGTCAAGAGATTCAGAGAACAAAGGCATGTTGAACAACATGATGAATGGTTTGGTCCCAAAGTGAGACATTGACCATTTGTGAAAACCATTGACCCTACAAAAGTAAACACAATTATGGTACTTCAAAAAGATAGCAGGTGACAAGTCCTTGGCTTGCAAAATCATAACACTTTAATAGACTACATTTTCTTCACTAGAGATATGGAATTATGAACAGCAGAGAGAGAAAGAGAAAACTTGGCTCTTAGGATGACAGTCAGAATTTATAGTATTTGTGATATCTATGAATACCTGAATCTAAACTTAATTTTGTAACCCATGAGAAAAATATAAACATCTGAAGTATAATCATGATACAGCCACATTATTACTGAGAGTATACTTTATAATAAAGTGTGCTGCATGTCAGGAACACTACAGTTTATGTACAGTACCAAGTATCTCAAACCCTTAGATCCCCATATATGGACCTGACCTATTCTGACATTGCACATGTTGCCCATCCTTCCTCTTCAATGTCTCCCTTATTGAATCATATTTGTTCATTTAAAACTCTAGACAGGCCTAGCCTGGCTAATAATGACAATGACATGTCGTATGAGTCTGAAGTAGATGTGACTCAATGTTGTCTCCTGGGGGCTGGTTCAGAGTTCAAGCAATGACCTTTTGACACGATTTGACAACCATATTTTCATAATGCGTCTGAAAATTAAGGCCCGTCCCGGCCTTACCTTGGCCATAATCAAACCCTGTACAGTCAAGACAACTGATAACACTATAGGACTAAATATATTGACAATTTTGTCAAATAATAAAACAAGACTAAAATGTTCCAAAGGTGGAGAACAGATCCAGTAGACCCAAAGGTCAAGTTATTTTATACATGGTGTCAGTCAGGCAAATATTTTTTGCTGGAATATAACTAAAGTTAATTAAAATGATATTCAAGAAACTATTCTAAAAATAAATCCGAAATTGCTGTCAAAATCAATCCTAATGGGTGGGTGGGTGGGTTTACAGGAGAGTCACTGAGTCTCAATTGTTGGCCTGACGTTTTTTTTTTTCTTCTTCTTCCCCTGTCCAGTGCCCCACAAATCAAACAGCCTGCTCAGCGACCGGGCCTCCCCCCTCTCCCCTCCCCCATGGGACAAGCTGTTTGTTTGGTCCTCTGATATATTTATCAACTGCCTGTCTTTCTCACTGGCACCGATACCCTGGGGTGGGGTGGAGGGTAGGGGCTGGGGGGTCATGGGGGAAAGGGAGAATGAGAGTTGAAATGGACATTATTTGCCAGCTGTCTCCGTGCCAGTGATGTCCTACGGAACACAGGGAGGGGTGGAGAGATAGACGGAGAGAGAGAGAGAGAGAGAGAGAGAGAGAGATGTTGGTCCACTGGTACTGTATATTTAAAGTATATGAACTGATATGGCTTCTTTGAGAAATTAATCATGGAAAGGTTTGACAAGAGATGTTTTATGTTAAAGGCAAAGCATGAAAGCTACAGAATAAATATTTTTTGATCATGGTGTCCCTCTATAGCTGTGTGTGTGTGTGTGTGTGTGTGTGTGTGTGTGTGCGTGTGCGTGTGCGCGTGCGTGCGTGCGTGTTTTCAATGCAGAAACACACTACGATTTCAGCTGTATTTTGGTGTTGTATTTTAGCCTGTGGTCATAATTGATGGTAAATATAGAAAATGGATTTCTCTGGTATACAATTGTGTAGTGTACACATGAATGGACACAAAAAACCAACTCAATGAGTTGGCTTAGAGGACTATTCTATTCTCTATACTTTTTAAACATCAAAGTACTTCCACCTTTGAGAAAACCTCACAGCCAACCTCTCTCTATATACTGTATATACTGTGTATATGGGACCTCCATCATCACATCCTGTCATCCCTGTTCACCATACAGTAGATCTGGCCAGTTTGGTATTATGTGCTCCTGTGTCTTTCTTGAGTAAATCCGCATATACTCTATATATGGGACCTCCTTTTGATCAATGCTCATGTGTTGGTTCCCACAGCACCATTTTGCTGGCTGGCAGGTCTTAATGTCTTTGGCAATGTCCTGTTATAGTCACATTTTCCTGACTATTTTCTGCCTCACCCTTGGTATTTCCTCATACAGGATTTGTCGGTAACATGTACACGCTTTCTGATGTTAAGTATGGCATGCACCATTCTGGTGTAGCGCTTGTATAGAGACTTCTGCAGGTTTGGCTTCATGCATGGTTCAGCACTCACAACTGTATTGGTGAAGAAACTAATTTAAGTCACATGGAAGCTGAGTTTCATTTTACCTGGGAAGTTGGAGTTCCAGACACTGGCCATGCTCTTCAAGGCCCTCCATGGCATTCAGCATCAATGCCAGCAAAATGTTCTCCTTACCATTTTCAGTCTGTTTCTCATCTGGTGATGTGTGATAGTGGCTTCACACACATTTCCTACACACTGTGCATTTTACTGTGCTTGTTCTGCCCACTGGCTGAACCTTTCCGGAGGGCTTTTGTCTCACGCCCATGAGGTTGAAATCATCAGCCTTATAAGAAATCATCAGTTGTGAACCTCTCTTGCATCTGGTCCAACTCTCCCATCAATGCTGGATGTATCTTACATCATCCAGTGTGACCTTTGGACAGAGAGCAATGAAGTACTTTTGACAGAACGGTGGTCCTAGGAGGGGATTGTGTGAGGCTGATGTCATTACTCTGGTTGTTCTAACGGGCAGAGGGTCAGGCTGACTAGACTGGATGAGTCCCCCAGGAGGCGCTCTTCATGTCAACGCAGGTTTTATGAGTGCTATCATGAAATACAATAAAAAATCTTATAAATAAGTCAATGAAAGGAGTACTCAATTCACCAGTTCAATTGTCTCTGCGTCACCAAAGCATGACTGTGAAAGAAAACCAAATACTACAATTTTAGAAAGATCTGCTGTTCTAACAGTTAATCGGTTAATTTACCTACAGCAGATGTTTTTAACCAGTGTTCCGGGGACCACCAGTGGTCCCTGAGAGGATTCCAGGTGGTCCCCACCTAAATGATGGACAGTTAGCTAAATGGACCCTTTTAGATCTGTAACTCTTGTCTTGAGATCGTAAAATGAAACCAAATGGACCCTTACGGGTTTTGCCAGTTATCCCTCTTAAACTGTTGACACAAACTCGAAAATCATCCGAGAGACTCAACATCAAATGGTGGTCTGTGACGAAAATTCAGAATAAATAGTGGGCCCTGATATGAAAAAGGTTGAAGACCACTAACTACAGTATGAAACTGACTGGGTAAATGGAACTGTAAAGGTCCAGCAATGGTTCCAATCTTGTAGCTATATAGTTAGACATTTACAGTATAAATGACCGACCGTGAAGGTTTTAGATGTGATATGTAGTCGCAGGCATCTAGAATGTATTGTGTATAGTACTGCTAGAGTGTAGCCAGATTTTAAAATTTGGCTGAGTTTATGGAATCCTCTCAAGGACCCAGCCGGCAGGCAGTGCAGATGCTTTGCACTCACACCAGTGCACAACGTGCGCAGGGCAAGACCAGCTGGTTCAGTGTCTGAACGGAAGCGACGGATTCATTTAAGTGGAAGTACCGTCCAAGGAAATTACGCCAAGGCTTTACAAATCTGTTTACATCCTTCACGCATGAAACGCACAAAGTGTTGTGATTGATCGAAAAAGATGGTTCCCGGGGAAAGTAAATTTGACAGAAGTCCCACCCTCGCTGCATAAGGTTGTGACCAGGCTTTTTTCTCCTCGTAGATGAGAAAAAGCTGTGAACAAGGCTAATATTAATGGCAATAGCCGGCTATGTGCGTCCTGAAAAGACCTTTAGCCCCTCCCTGCAGCAAGTCAAGCATGTCTTGGCATGTCTTAATTGGCACCTCCAGTGTTCTCTGTTTTAATGAGCCTCTAATGAGGAACACTTTGACTCATGCCATTCTAAGCTGTTTTACTGTAAACGTACAATTAATGGACAATCTAATGGTTAAAGGTCCATATGATTAGCCAGACGCAGCACATATGGACATTATTTCATGATTGCAGCTCCAACAGCATAGCTGTAATACTTTCAAAATGCTGTTTTCAGACACTGTATAGCTGTTATAGCGCCACATTTAACTATGGATACAGCAGGACCCTGTTTTGCGCATTATGCATGTGTGTGTGCTGTGCACATACATTTAATATTATTCATCGACAATCGTAAATGGTATTCATTGTATGTGAATTGCATGTGCAAATTAGTGTGTGTAAAAGTGACCTATCATTTTTATTTTACATTTGTTGTACATGTGTTTTACATATAATGGTCCAAAAACTATAACCTGTCCTATGTCCAATATGTTGGAATATATAGATTTCCAACATATTTGACTGTAAAAAAATAAAATAAAATAAAATTATATATAGTATATACACACACAAACTTCCTACGTTGGTCCTGACTTTAGAAAGACAAAACAGAAGGGAGAAAGAGAAGAAGAATGATGGATGTATTATTTATTTGCCAGGGGGTTAAGGTCAAGGCCTGGCAGTGTGACTTGGCACTAACTGATATTCCCAGAGATTGACTGTAATGGGACTTTACTTCTTACAGTATATACCAGACTTGATGTTTGACTGAACATGATTACTCATGTTCATGATTAATCATGATCAGGAACTCATTATCTTGATGTACTGAGTGGACTGGAGTGGGTACGTTTTTTCTATAGTTCTAAAACGTTTTCTTGTCCCCCAAATTAATGACATCGGCCGTGGAGTGGAGCCCCATCAGAAAATATTTAGCCCCCATACAAGATTTGTGTATAGCCCTATTGTGTAAGGGTTTTTGAAAATAGCAGATCTGACTGGTTTAATACTAACCATTTTTGCTGTTCCATTAGGCTTTCACCACTGTCTCTCTTGTAAACTTCAATAAACAGATTGTTGGAGAAAGACTAAAGTAAATAGCAGATCTAAAATAACAAGTTTTGAGCTTGTAGATTTTTTGTTTTTTTCTTGTTTGATCCCCCCTTTCTTCCCCCCTTTCTTTTATACTTTATGAAATAATATGATGGGAACGATGCACAAAATACAAATTTCACCCACATCTTTACTTCTGTAAACAACAAAGCTGAAGCTGAAGTGGTTAAACATAAGTTGATGCTATAAACAAATCAAGCTGGGGATCTCATGGTATCTTCTCAAGACACCTGGGGGTTCCTGGACCCTATTTTGGAAAAAAAAAAAAAAAAAAAAACAGCTTTAAGGGAACCATTGATTGTTTGTACTTACTTGTAACTGTACAAACATATTACTGTATAAATTCCGTATTCTACGGTATATATTCTGGACCATTTGAGATGTTTAAGGATGAGTGCATTCGATTTTGGCCACTTGGGACACAGTGTAAGTGGTGTCATGTGGGTTACTGACTAGACAAACGCCAGAGACTGGATTACTGGCCTACACAAAAACTGGACGATTTATGTGCACGATTAATTTATTTTACTCATAGCATGGGTAGCATTCAGCATGAGAAGAGTGACCTTTTACCTTTTACTGCAGAGAGATAATACATCTTCATTATACCAACTATAAGGAAATGTTTGGACATCACTTTCTGGACCACACGTCTTACTGGAGCACACATCTTAACTACAACCTTGTTAGCAACCAGTAGTGCCGCAAATATAGGATTTGGGCCCTACAAAAGATATGCTTTGTAACTCAACACTTACAATCCTTTGTGCTCCACAGCTGGAGAGCTTTGTTCAAAAGAGCATACGGCCAGAGATGTCTCCTTATCAAAGCCATGCTGTCCACAACCAAACAGCCACCATGCTGGAGATAGGAACCAACCTGCTGTCACACACTGCTGAGCAGACGCGCAAGCTCAACGTGGTGGAGGCCAAGGTGAGAGGGAATACTGAGGGTAGAACACAGCTCTGGTCCGTCCTCCTGTTAGTCTGACTGCATTACTAACCCTACTGTATATATATCCCCAAACCCGAACCCCCTAACCGCATGCAAGGCCATGTAGTCACAGTAACGACATACCGGAATTATGAGAAGTTCCTCAAAAGGGTGAGTGAGTGAATGAGTGACTGAGTGAGTGAATGTTCCACCTTTCATACCGGTATGTTTTGTCATGCCAATAAAGCCCTGTGAATTGAAATTGAAAATTGACTGTAAAATGTATGTAATTATGTGACCTACTGTCATACTAGAGGGGCACAGGGGTGGTGGTGTAAGGATTAAGTATTGAGAGCGTAAGTGAAGGCGTGAGGACAGTTACAGGAGTGAGTCAGGGAGTGAGTCTGAATGGATGAAAGTGAGAGGGTGGAATGAGGGCTGCAGACCATACTTCTCACACACAAAGGGACATATTCTTGAAGCAAGCTCAGTTACAGTTCCGTTTTCAATCATCAGGTGCTGAACCACACATCAAGGATAGAAATCCAGCTGCTGGAGAACTCTCTTTCCACCAACAAACTGGAGAAGGAACTGTTACTGCAGACCTCAGAAATCGGCCGGCTGAGAGACAAGAACAGGTCTGAAGTCTGTAATATTGTTTGACGTACATAAGGTGTAGCCGTGAAGGCCATATTAATGAAAAATGTCTTTAGACCCTTATGTCTTGTAGATGTCAAACACTCCTTCGGTGTCGCAACTTTTCCCTGCATGAATAACTTCAACAAACTTGAGCAGAAAGATGAAGAAAGATGAGTAGTGAAAATGTGGTGATTAAACAGGCCTCTCGCCTGACATACTTGAGCCTCTGTCAAAATACAAGTTGCTTTATCTGCAATTTCACGACTGGAGAGAGACATTTTACATGAAACAAAGCAGTCATTAGTGGTGATGTAAAATATGTACGTCCACAGCTGTTGGCTGCGAGGAATGTCAATATCTGAAATCACAATATTATGGGGAATTTTTCATGGTGAGGCGAGGTCACATGAAGCCGTGCGTGGCACAACATGTGGCCATTATCCACATACATATATGATCTAATACAGAAAGTCTGTGAGAGAGAGATGTGTGTGTGTGCGCGCGCGCGTGTGTGTGTGTGTGTACGTGCATGTGATCCATGCAGTTAAACGAACATGTATTTTCCTCTAAATCGTCTTATGAAACAGCTGTACTGTTGATCATGTTGCTGTTGATCAGTAGTTTGTCCATACACTGGTCCTTCAACAATACACTTCACTCCCGACAGCATCTGGTGTGTGCTGATGGACATGGAAGGAGCATTCTGTACTCAATTCTCCTACCTTGTGCAGCTCTTCTCAAAGCTTACTGTTAGTTATGAAACACAGCAGGACTTCCAAACAGTGAAATGCTTTGCGCTGGTGTAAGTTGATGAGAACTTTAAAACATCATTGCTTTGCAAGGGAACAGGGGCAAATAGCTGTTACACAAGAGGGTCCTTCCTTCCTACAATACCAACAGTCATTTTTCTTCTCCATTCATCCAGACCTTACTTCATTTAGCCTCGACACCCAGGCTTCCATTTTCGTTCGCGTTGCGCAAAAACGGAAAGCCTGGACTAATTTGTTACACACAGTGGCCAAGAGGGGAGAGTCAACCTTCCGGGGTGGGCGTCGCTCTAAATGATGTGACGTAGAACAGCAGTGGACGGGCGTGGGAGGGGCCGGGGATGACGGCACATTCGTGAGATCAAATCAGATCAGCTCGATCTGCCGTGTGGATCCCACGGCACCCCGCCCCCCCTAGGCCAAAATCATTTCGGGTTAGGCCAGGCTAGACTTCATTTAATCCTGCACAAACCATGATTATAGTCTGACAACTGGGTGATGATTGCTTCATATTTTAACCATGTTTTAAAGTATGAAGGGCTGCTAGTGCATTTACGTAGTGTCATTTAGAAATAGACAATGTACAACATCACAATGTGTCGCTTGTAGATCTGATATTTTAAAATTTCATTTTAAAATATCATCAGTATCATTTAAAATATCATCAGTATCATTTTACATTTGATACTTTGAACTACATTTTGATAGCAATACTTGAAGTGAAACCAATTATACACACACGTCCAAATAGCATTGACCACGCCGCAGGTCTTATAAGTCATAAGATCTGGTACTTACACAAAATATGGCCAACAGCTCTCCATAGTGCACTTGATTGTGGATTATAGGTGGCCATCTCAGACATTTCCCCAGCTTCTCAAGCTCTATTCTCTCTATTAGCCACAGCAATACATACAGTACAGAGGACATTGTGTAGTGTTTTTATTGTGTTTATAAATTATTAAAGGCTCTCATGTTTTAGTAACCTCCATTGTGAGTAGACTGTGACTCCCCCTACTGGGTTAGGTTTCATAGTAATTTCCCAGCATGCACAAGTGCACACACACACAAGCACGTGCATGTGTTCCGTTCTTTGTACGTTGTATATCTCATGAACCTTCTAACCCATCATCTTCACATTTGACAGTGGAATTGAGGACAATTATGAGCATGCTTATCATTTGCACATGTGTGAGTGCATGTTCGCATGTGGCCAAGTATACGTGTGTGTGTGTGTGTGTGTGTGTGTGTGTGTGTGTGTGTGTGTGTGTGTGTGTGTGTGTGTGTGTGTGTGTGTGTGTGTGTGTGTGTGTGTGTGTGTGTGTGTGTGTGTGTGTGTGTGTGTGTGTGTGTGTGTGTGTGTGTGTGTGTGTGTGTGTGTGTGTGTGTGTGTGTGTGTGTGTGTGTACATGGCTAATATACACTAATAGCTCTCTATAGATGTATCTTTGGCTTGTTTCTCAATGACAAACTTGTGAACTCAGGACAGATGCATTTGTCATGAGAGAGATCCGTCAGAGTGGATGATTGCCCCCCAAGAGCAGTAGCCTAAGTCTACTTCATAAATTCTTGATTTTCCTAAAAGACCCATTAAAAAGAAATTGTAGAGTCAGAATATTTCATAACATCTGTTTGTCCACTTGTCCTACAGTAACTTGTATCACTGCATGTTGTGTAAAAATGTGTTTATGTTATAAATGCTATTCTATAAATTAAGTATTTTTCCTAAAACCTAGCGTATTTGTCCTAAAACCTACAGCAGCATGACTCAAAACGCAGATGCGTTTCACTATTGTGAAGCAAGTATACTATGCTTCTAAAGAGCATATTTTCTTTTTGCTTTCTTGCTTTATTTCCCATAAAATCTCAGTACATACCGGTATTAATTTGGGTCAATACTAAATCTAAGACTTTACATTGCATTACATTCACACACACATCCATACAACGATTGTGGCAGAATCCTTGCAAGGCTAGCACACTAGGAGCAATTTAGGGTCCAATATCTTGCCCAGGGACACTTAGGCAAGTATAGGAGCCAGGATTCGAACTACCGACCCACGGTTAATTGTATCATGACATGCTATACCTCCTGAGCCGCACTGTCACCCAATATTAAAGAGGTTATTCAGCTCAGGATACCTCATAACAAGGGTGAAACTGTACGTTTTGCGTCACAGCTAGTGAAAATGCCAACATCTTCTGCCAAACGTCTGCCTAGAAGTGTAGATTGTCTGATGTATTTGGACAACCTCATCTCAAGTGCCCTGGCCTGTCCTATCATCTGTCTCTTACAACTCATTAACTCATTTTCTTTCGTAGCATGTTCCCAGAACAATGGATTAGAGTGGACTCAGTCCATAATAGGGACTCAAAGTCTGAAAGTACTCTCCCATATCCCTGATGACTGTCCACTGTTCAGAGACATTTGCCATGTCCTCCACCATGACCGATAAACCCATTAAATAAAATGGATTATGAAGAAATAACAGCACAGCTGTCTTTCTCAGTTCTCACAGATTTCTCAGATGTGGAGCAACGTTGTTGTTAAGGGTGGTGAACGTGTGTATTGTTACACATGTGTGAGATTGATATTAAGGGCACATTTGGCTATCTGGCACAACCGCTGTTGTGTAAATCTCACATCAAAGGGTTTAGTATAAAAGTAGCAGTAAATTTAATCCAGTTAGACGCCTGAGGGCGACACGCGACCTCTCCCTAAAGGGTGAGGTCAACCAAACTGACTGACTGAAGGGAAATGCGCAACTTCATAGTAAATGCAACCTGTGGTCGCAACAAAGGCCTGAAAAAAACATCTGAAAGTTCCCTGATGAGTGGTCTTTGAAGGTTACCTTCAAGCCCAGCGAGGGTAAACCAATGATCCTGTTCAGAAAGAGAAATACAATAATGATCATTTCTCCTCCTTGCGAGTACTAAAATCAAGCTCAGTAAGCAGATGGATATACTCTGCCTGTAAGTAAGCCTTGTCGAGTATAGGGCAAGAGCACATCCCCTCTTTCTATAGCCTGAATCGTTGGCATGACCCTGCCAGGAATGGGACCAAGATCTACCAGTCTTAGGGTGGACACTAACAACCAGGCCACTGATGTTTTGGTACTATGCATTGACAGAACTCAAGCAGACCAGCCATCTGTCTAACATATGCAAACGCACTGGAGCATTGCAGAAACTGGCCAACTAATTTAATGCTAAAGGCTCAGCCAGCATCTACAAAACCAAAGTCAGCAGCGTCATGACTACTCCTGGAATACTCCTGCCTTGTGCAACTGAGTTCTTTTAGGCCCATATAGGAATAAAATCATCGGTGTGAAGAACTACAGCATGTAAAACAGCAAGCCTTAGCAACAATAGCAACAACAATTAAAATAATTGTTTTTGCAACAAGTATTCTTCTTTTCAGGATGCCCAACAACTATGTTGCTTTAGAGAGCATGTACTACACCTGAATCCACATACAGAGCAATCAGGCTATGGAGAAATGCAGTAGGAGATTATGTCATGCTTTTCAGTGTTTTAGGCCAAAACTGAAATGGACTCATTTGGATTTTTGTTTTATTCCTTCCAGAGGAAAAAGCTTAACAGAGGATGTTTTATTGTATGGAAGCTGCAGTTTAGTTACACATGTGCATTACTAATGTGTGTCATACAGTACAAGGACATTCATACTGTATACTGTACACACACACACACACACACACACACACACACACACACACACACACACACACACACACATGCGCACGGAAGTGCTTTCCCCTCCAAGCCACAGCACCATAAGCGTCTTTGACTCCCCATAACTCTGCATTATGAAAACAGCTCCCTGGGAACAGAGACTCAATTTATGTTTCCTTGTTCATATAGAGTTCACCATGTTGAAGTGATCACAACCAGGAGCCGATACTGTGTTTCTGACTGGAGTGAATAACCGTACAAACACACGCATGCACACACACACACACACACACACACACACACACACACACACACACACACACACACACACACACACACACACACACACACACACACACACACGCACGCACGCACGCACGCACGCACGCACGCACACGCGCACACACACAGACACACACAGACACAAACAAATACGCAACATGATATTCTAGTTAGAATATAGGCTAATATTTTTGTTTGGTTCTGTAATAACATTTTGTTTGTAGTCAAGGCAGGAAATATTTTTTATGTACTTAATGATGTTTCACTCAACAGTAAACAAACAACATTCAGTGAAGTGTAGTGTAGTGTAGTGTAGTGTAGTGTAGTGTAGTGTAGTGTAGTGTAGTGTAGTGTAGTGTAGTGTAGTGTAGTGTAGTGTAGCAGGGCTTGACACTAACACTTGCCCGCTTGCCCGGGGCAAGTAAAAAAAAATGGTGGGGCAAGTGAAGACTGCTACCTGGTTGCCCAATCGGGCAAGTGTGCAACTTAGTGCACTATAACACAACACAAGATGAATTTGTCTTGAAGACAGTCATTGCACTCTGCCTCTGTGTCTTTCCCTGCTTTCTAGCTGTCCACAATTCCAGGCTGGATTTGGGAAAGAAAACAGGCAAATTAACACATCAAAATGACCATTAATCTTCTACAGTGTAGACCTGGGCTAATTAAGATGATGAATTTTAACTCTTGAGAGCGTAAAAATGAAACCAAATGGACCCGCAAGGGTCCATTTGGTTTCATTTTTACGCTCTCAAGAGTTACATCTGGTTAACCAACTTAGCTGGGGACCACCTGGAACATGGGGGGCAAGTAAACATGACCTGAGGGCAAGTAGAACCTGACTTGCACTTGCCCGATGGGCAAGTGCCTCGGAGAACTTAGTGTCAACCCCTGTGTAGTGTAGTGTAGTGTAGTGTAGTGTAGTGTAGTGTAGTGTAGTGTAGTGTATTTGCAGCCTGGAAACCAGATTAAAAAAACAAACAAACAAACAAACAAACAAACAAACAAACAAAGAAACAAAAAAACAAAAAAACAGAGATATTAGTGTGAACATACATTCAAGGAGAGGTTATCGGTATACTGTACAGTATATGATGAGCATGTGATCTGAAATACAAGTCTGTCCATCTAGATGTCTTCTCTGGCCTCAGAACCATTCTTCTCAATGACACCAAGTCCATTCATTCCATTGTGAATGTGATATACTATCCTAAAGCAGCACTACTGCACTCCTCTGTCTACGTGCAGAGCCAGCTTCACTGTCTCCCGTGTTCCTCTGAAGACCCCTCTCTGTTCTGATCAGGTTTCATTTGTTTGGCTCGCTGCTTGTTGATTCAACCTAGGCTCAAACTCCTCAGAGTCTATTTTCAGCTGCTGTGTTTAGTTCAGCTAAGGAGATAACCAACACCATTAATGTCTGCCTGTACTGGGAGGCTGTTCATTTTTTGTTTTGTAGAATATTGCAAAAGGACAGTGGGCAGTCCTTCTCCCTTTTGCTGTCATAATCTTCACTTTAAATGACAGTTTCAAAAAAGGTCAGGCCAGAGGTTCTCACACCTTTTTCATGTAGCCCCAAATTGATGTGCATGCCCTGTATTTGGCTGCAGAGCCCCATCTGGAAATATTCTGTATAATTTCCATAGAGGTTGAATCGCTTCAACTATTTTTTTTTTCCATGCCTAATATTGAACCAGTTCAGAGTGTTCAGTGTGAACCATTTCACTGAAGATTAAATGTTAAGTCTAAAGTTATTTTAATGTGATCTGTTCTTTGTTTGTTTGTGTGTGTGTCTCTCTCTCTCTCTCTCTCTCTCTCTCTCTCTCTCTCTCTCTCTCTCTCTCTCTCTCTCTCTCTCTCTCTCTCTCTCTCTCTCTCTCTCTCTCTCTCTCTCTCTCTCTCTCTCTCTCTCTCTCTCTCTCTCTCTCTCTCTCTCTCTCTCTCAGTAATCTTGAGAGTAAGGTTCAGATCTTGGAGTCTCAACAGAGAGGAGAGCTGGAGAACATGAGAGAGGAGAAGAGCAGACTACAGGTAGGACACATTGTCAACCTGTGATGTCAGAACAATTATTTAGTCAGAGAAAGAAATGCACCAGTAAAATGTTTTGTATTGTCGTTGCCAGTGAAAAAATAGTAAAACATTGTGAGCTTTCGTCCGCTCTTTGTACAAAGAATTGTCACATTAACTCCCAAAAATGACATTGGGAGTTACATTGTCATTGTCATTCAGCAATGACATGGTGATGTAAGTACTGTATAAAGGATTATACATGCCATGAATAAGTTCGAAAAAAGGTGAAATTTTAGTGTTGGCTATTCATAAACAACCGATTTACAAGCTCACAGTCACAGCTGTTACTACAATTGAATCAATGTCATGTTTTAATGGCTTTTAATGTGTTTAGACTCTTGTGAGGACTCAGATGGCGGCCATCGAGTCATTGGAGAGACAGCTGAGAGCAGCCAGCAGCAACAACACAGCACTGCAGAGACAACAGGCTCAAATCATGGAGTCTGTTAACACTCTCATTACTATGGTGGCTAGCACAACAGGTAAGGAATCTGTCAACACACACACACACACACACACACACGCACGCACGCACGCACACTCACATACACGTTCATGCACATGCATGCAGCCATACACAAACAGAAAAACTCCCATGCACGGCAAACTCTCTCCACAATCACTTTTTTCCCTCAGACATCTGGTCTAAGATCTAGTCAATGCAATTTTATTCAACACTTTGCTATAAATTCAAATTGAAATCCCAATTTTGAGTGTGTGTGTGTGTGTGTGTGTGTGTGTGTGTGTGTGTGTGTGTGTGTGTGTGTGTGTGTGTGTGTGTGTGTGTGTGTGTGTGTGTGTGTGTGTGTGTGCGTGCGTGCGTGCGTGCGTGCGCGCGCGCGCAGGGCCTCCAGTTGGAGGTCAGAGGTGGAGGGACTGTGCTGAGGCGTACAAGGCTGGACACTCCCTCAGTGGTCTGTACCACATCTACATAGGAAACATGACAGAGCCCATACAGGTACTGTACTGAACACCATC
>CM076971.1:15793093-15837059 GCA_039105355.1 Benthosema pterotum | reverse complement strand
TTTCGAAAATATTTATTATTCTTCATGTATACCAATGCTTATTAAACAAAGACACCATTTTTTCTTGCTTTCCTGTGCAATTTTATAGTTGTTGGTTTAAGATGCTGGGTTTTAACTTGAGCAACCTACAGGCCTACATCTTTGTCTTTGTCTTTGCTACAGGGGTATTCATATATCTTACGATAAATGCACCAGTCCTCTGTGTGTACGCACAAGTGTAATCCATGTACTCGTGAACCCTTCACCCGACTTCACACACGCATTCCACCACAACAGTGAGTGCAGTTCCCGGCCTTGAGTCGGTCGGATACACAGTTGTCCAGAACCACCACAACAGACAGACAGATATATTCAGATATTATGGGCACAAAAGGGACACAGAAGGGTGCTATGACAGTAGGTATTGCGTTATGCCGGGTTTGCCGGCACCCAACGGGGACAGGCCTAGACTAATGAACAACCTGCTTCATGCAATATCTCTTGTCCACCTGCAGTGGTCTTACCCAACCACTGGATCTAAAAATGTCATTGCATTGCAGAGTACCATACATGTCAAAATGAAATCACACCTGTGTGAAGTGATCATAGATTGTCTCATTCCAGCCAAACACAATTTGCGTCCTCTCTTTTTTCCTTACTTGAAACAGTTGTTAATATATTTAAAAAGTTATGGATTGCAGCTTTGAAATTTCTTAATGAGAGAAGAAATGTTTGCTGCACTGGGTAAAAACGTTTTTTGTTGATGTCTGTCTGTCTCTAAAAAATGTATGCATCAGGGTATGCTACCTCTAGATTGCCTTTTAGTGCCAAGGAAAATACTTCAGCAACATGTATTTTAACAGATGGGCTACGAATGATGTGAAAGTATTAAAGTAGCCTAATATTGAAATATTGTGAGCGATCAGGATAAGTTTCTGATAATATTCAATAGCCTATGCCGCCATAAACTTTTAAACAGATCATTTTGTTACACATATTCAAACCAACACAAGCAACTTCAAAATGCGTCAAAGGTCAACATGACATGGGTTTACATGTATCAGCAAATGTTATTGGCCCACTCAGAAATGTTGCTAGGGACATACCGTCCTTGTCTGTGCTAATAATAGGTGACTTTTCGAGGAACAGGAGGTAAACCTTCACTATACTCACACAATTGCTGACTCTTTACTTTGCAGGGCAATTATGAGGAGGGGGCAACTTAAAACATAAGTTCACAATTTCATATTCAGTATAGAACTGCATATGGTGTTGTACCACAGCTGTAACAGGATAATGATCACTACTAGCCCATTGGTGTCACGTCGTCATATTAATTACATTGCATTGTATTTGTATTATAATAATGAATCATGTTATAATACAGATTTAACACACGTTCTAAGTCTGAGAGTTGTTATGACTATTCTAATCTGTTATGGGTTATGGATAATGTACGGCAGTATGGTCATCATTACTAACCCTAACAGCCATCAAATCTAAATTAACCCGTAAAACCTCCACGCTGTCTGTCCCAACACCCAATTATCATAAAACGGAATAATATTCATTGTAGTTGTTGCTTATAATTGTGCGTGCGTGTGTGTTGGGGGGCGAGCTGGCATTCACAAGTACGCGCAAATTCACGGCAAATGGGAAATCCACCCAGGAGGAGCTATCACCGCCGTGCATGTACGTAGCGCAGCCAGAGTTGGTGCACCGTTCGACCACTGTTCGCAACAACACACACATCCATCCATAGATTGAACGTAGAGTACGGCAGACCAGCGGCCAGGCTGAGGCCGCCGCACCACAGCAGCAACGCACTGGCGGCAGGACAACCTTTGACGGAATCTCTGTCTTCGCCGTCGTTCATTTTGTGAGGCGGACCTCCTGACCGACCGACCGACCGACCGACCGACCCCGGCGAGGAGCGTCCACAAACGTGCACAGACCGACCAGATAGAGCATATGTGTAGGACGGGGGGAAGTAGAGCGGAGCGCCAACAAGATGGTTCGGGAAACCAGACACCTTTGGGTCGGAAATTTACCCGAACACGTCCGAGAGGAGAAAATTGTGGAACATTTTAAACGGTGGGTTTTTTGGTTTGGTTTCGCCGTTGAACGGGTTGGATCGTTACGCAAGAGGAACGAGTTTTTTTTGAGCAGGCAGGCAGCGCGCGCTGCGTTCAACCAGAGCCATGGTCTAGACGGAATTACGCAAACCCCCTTCATTTCATGGTGCCAGTCTAATGGCGGCTCTTCTACACAGGGTTCTATTGAATGGGGACAACCGGAAGTTCCGAATGCTTTCGACTCTATGGGCTTGCTCTAGTACATGGATCACGTTTTCTGCCCCCTCAATATCGCAACTCTATATACGTCTATACTCTGGCTCTGCGTTCAACACCGACGGCTAATTTATTAATACTTGGTCGCACGAGCGTGTTGTTTGGTTTAAAAGGACGTATTTTCAAGTAATTGGGGGAAAGAGTCGACGCGATTCGCGCCTACACTTTCCTCAGTTACTCGGAAAAAAGCCGTCCCTTTTTAATCAACCGGGGGGAGTTTTGTTCACCAGCTAAGTATAAACAAAGTGTAATGTTAGCGAGTTGGCGTAGCTAGCGTGCCAGGAAGCTAACTAAACAACCGAAGGCCTGTTGACGTTTGTTGTGTGCCATGTTGTTTTCTATGAGACTGTACGCGAGACTTAAAAAAAATAAGCCAGCTTGTTGCACACAACACTGACTAATAGTGTTTTTTGTTCCACAATATGAGGCGAACTTTAGCTCATGCCCCCCCCGTTCACCATAACACAACACCAACCATTTTGTAAGAAGACGTTCCCATGTTCAGAGACTTCCCCCCACTGTTAGCTTGTTAGCTCAATTCCCTGTGTGAATGGTTTCGGGATGTTTTACTGGCACGGTGTGTAATTGCGTGTTTATGCTTTCAGTTCGAAAATCATCCATAAAAGCGGGGCAGTGAGAGAATAATAACACACTGAGCCCTAGATCTAAAAATGTCTAAAAATGAAAGTATTTTTAGCCACCTAAGCTTAGGCATTGATTAGCGGTTGTTTACACGTCCAAAATATACTATACGTTGAAACAACCCCTAATCAACGTCTAATCTAAGATATACCTCTAATAACCTTTCATTTTTAGATCTAGTGCTCAGTGGGAAGAGGTTGCGTTAGTTTCAAAGCAAATTATTTCACAAAAAAAACTGTAGTTGACTGACGTCAGAAGAACTAGCTACCGCCACTAGCAAGCTAGTCTAACACTGTTTTCGGGCAACCGATCGAATAACCTGACCTCACGTTAGAACTAAAACGTGTGAATTGCGTTTGATTGTGAAACAAATGGGGTAAACGCTGTTTACCTCGCTACCGCACTTTATTTCATATCACATCAATTCCCAACTCACTAACGTTATAGCCATGTTAAGAACTCACTGCCAATGCTGTTGCTCGTGAAACAGATCAACAAACAGTGCACACAACTAACAATCCAATATGTATAGCTTTCATCAGAGAAGTATTCATTATCACACTGCTACATGGACGACAGTGTTTGCGGACACTGTTGGTACTTGACACAAATTGACAGTTGACAACTTGACATCAGGCTGGCCAGTGGCCAGAGTTCTGGAAGGATGATCAACTAATGGTTACTGTAATAGTGTTACTGTATTATGTGGAACGCGTAGTCAGTAATGTAAAAACAAAAGAGGGATGCAAATAGAACAGTTGTTCACTATGGTGTGTGGAACTTCAATAAATGGTGTAACAGTATGTACTCACTGAGTCTTACGTTTTGCTACCTTTTTATTTATTTTTTGTATATCATTGCTGTTGACTTTCAGGTATGGACGTGTGGAGAGTGTTAAAGTTCTGCGGAAGCGGGGATCGGAGGGTGGTGTGGCAGCCTTTGTGGATTTTGTGGATATCAAAAGTGCTCAGAAAGCTCACAATGCTGTCAACAAGATGGGAGACAGGGACCTCCGAACTGACTACAATGAACCTGGGTCAGTCCCTAGTGCTGTTCGGGGTCTTGAAGATGGCTCCCCTGCAAGCAGTCGAGATGTTTCAGGATTCTCTAGGGGGACAGTTGGTCCAGTGTTTGGCCCCCCGGTGTCCCTTCACACCAGAGAGGGACGTTATGAACGGAGAATAGATGGGTAAGTGGACAAGGTCTCCCCTTTAAGTATAGGGGAATCTAGCTGATTAATGTTATCCCACTAAATTACAATGGCAAAGTTGGGTTATATAACAGGAATATATGCTGCAAGGTGTAGCAGAAAGGTAATATAGGGATTGTTCCACTTTCCATCCCAATCGACCCCCCTCACTCATGGGATCTAAATAAAAATGATAGGACATATTTATCAGTAAGGTAACTATCTTTCAAGGTTTGGCTTCACGTTTGGATATCACGTCTATGAGGAATATGCCAATGAGTTGGATTTAATACATTTTGTGGGAATATATCCTGTTGAGTTTTTCTTTTTTTGGAATTAGTTTTTCTCATTTTCACTGAAGCATGGAATCTAACCTGGGATTACTGGAACCTGGAAGTAAATCATGTCTACCGAAGGATTAAATATTATTTATATAGTCTATATTTAAGCAGGTAGGGTAATTCATGTATGGACCTCAGATCTCTGGGGACAGAATTATTTCTCATCTCGTCACCATTCAATGGATGAGCTGCTTTTTGGTAAAGAAACCCCCCACCTCCAAAACATTGCATCTCTGGATACGCACTATTTCGGAAATAAATAATGTAAAGTTATGGATTCAAGAAGATTTCACTGACTAGATGTAGTACAGGCCCAATGGTGCTTAAATAGCTAATACGCATTGTATGGCACTATTTATATTTTGTTTTAATTTAAATATGGAGACTGCAAAGAAGGAGGAGACAATGTTTTTTTTTTTTTTTTTTTTTTTTTTATTCATGGATTGAAGACCATGAATCTCTGTTTGGATGTACCGGCTTGGAAGTAAGCAGCATGAAACCTCTTTTACCTGGATTTACGGATGGACCTTAGTTTGGATAGGTGTAACTTCCATTCCTTTGGATTACTCTTCTCAAGTGTGGATTTAGCTGTCAGGCCTCAATATTTGGGGGAAGATCCTGAAAAACACATCCTTGTGAGATGGAACTGAGATCTACTTTTTCAAAGTGAGTTCAAATGCAGCTGTTCACCTGAAGATTGTTATCGCTAGAACCTAGAAGGTGAAGAATAACAGACCATACAGTACATTTTATAGGATCCATTACGCTATGGAATGTATACTATGCCCACAAACAGGATTATGTTGCCTACACTGAAGACCATGCAGTTTTTTAAAGAACTTTTTAATGATATTTGTTCATTTGAATTGGCAAGCTGGTGTACTATTTAATCTGCATTCTCCAGAAGAGGAATAACCTTTTTTAATGTGAAACATTTGGCAGCAATTTGAAGCAGAAGACCAGACTGACCAAGATGGATATATTTTTGTTGGACATTTATTGATCGTGCCAATTGGAATGTGCAGACATGCCTTTTAAGATGAATTCATTTTCCTTTTTTCCCTTTTTTTTACTCATAATAATACGCTCATTGTGGGCTGTGTTTTTCATATGGTGATCGTAACCATTAAGAGATCCATATATTTGATTTTTTTTGTTTTCCCTTTTTCCATCTAGTGAAGAAATTAAGTAACATAATTGTGGATTACTCGTCAACAACCCACCACTGGCTTGGTACTCTACATGACATTCGGCGATTGTGCACAGTACATTTCTATGGAAGAGTTTTTCCCCCCTAATTAGATCAGATGATTTTGCCCTTGTTTTTTTTATTCGGGCTGTCACAAATCTCACCAACTAGTTTGTATTTGGATTAGGGTCAGTAACTTCTTTCGAAAAAGGTTGGTATTGTTCTGCCTTCTGCATCTCTCCTTTCCTAACCTTTGCACCTTGTCTCATTTTCTTATGTTTTGCACTGCTTTTAGAAAGAAAAAGTGAATCAGAATGGGATCAGTGTCTTTAACTTGGCTCAGTATCTCACTAGCTTATATCCCTCTGCTCTCCTGCTTGCTTTTGCTCTGCTTTAAACTATTAGCAATAAATGCAATACTAGTATTATATCAGTCTTATTTTAGTTTTTTTTACATGTCAAAAATATTGTAATGATTATAAAGAATAATAACCGTTTCCAATCCAATAATATACTATTTTGGCTTTATAGAATAATTTGTTTAAACAATAATCACACTAGACAATAGTCAAAACCGTAGGACAGTTATATTGCTACTTAAATTATAGAATAGTTATATTGCTAATTAAACGTGTGTGTGTGTGTGTATGTGTGTGTGTGTGTGTGTGTGTGTGTGTGTGTGTGTGTGTGTGTGTGTGTGTGTGTGTGTGTGTGTGTGTGTGTGTGTGTGTGTGTGTGTGCGCTTAAGTGTTATTAATGCTCTATTGCATTGAAATGGTCTGTGTGGCTACTGTCTTTAGAGAGAAGCAAGCACCAGGGATCCCCCCCAGTCAAGACAAAACATTGTATTTGACGTTTGAGTGTCTCTCACTATGCCTTTGATAGGGAAAAATGTCTCAAACCATCATTTGGTTGATTCACATTACTTATCACTCTGCCCAACACATGGTGTGGAATGTGTACTTCTAAGCTTTGTTTAATCGATTGACATTTCCATAGAGGTGTAAAAAAACAAAACATACATTACATACATTTTCATTAAATTGCCATACGTTCTGGGGGAAAAAACACCAATCCAACTTTTCTTTTCAGGATTCTGGGACGTTTCAAGAAGAGGGCACCTCTTCACTGTAGTTTTGTTCAAATGGGTTAAGGAGAGATCCATTTTTCAACTATCAAAGCAATAAGTAGGGTATCAGTGTGTCAGAGACCCTTTAAACCACTGATGAGCAATTTAATCCGTAAATTTCTCTCAGTTCTTTGCCGTCTCTTAGTACATTTTATGAAGACTGCATTTGTAGAATTTGAATGATTGTTGCATAGAATGCAATGTATCTCTTAGAACTCTGTTTTATGTTCAACTGTGTAAAAAAAATAAAAAATAAATAACGCTCTCCCATTCCCCCCTCAAACCTGTTCTTGTTTTACAGTAGCTCAGAAAGCCGGGAACGCACATATGATCACAGCCCCTATGGACACCATGATCGCAGTGGATCTTTTGACAGACAGCGTCACTACAATGCTGATTATTACCGCGACCGTTCAATGTTTGCTGCTGCTGGCCCTGGGAGCAGTACTATGGCTGCAAGCTTTGATGCAACAGACCCACATTTTGAGTCCAGGATTCGTGACCCCTTTACTCTTACAAGTGCTGCACGCCGTGAGCTCTATAGAGATGACAGAGGGCGGCGTGTTGACAGAACTTATCATCACCGTCGCAGCCGATCATCTCATTCTTCACAGTCACGCCATCCTTCTCCGCAACGGACCACAGGACAAACCCCCAAAGCTCCCCATTCCCCAAAAAGAGCTCCTCTGTCGCCTGGGAGAGGCCCACGTTCTCGATCCCACAGCAGGTCCTCGAGTTCATCTTCAGTCAGCAGCAGCAGCAGCACAGGCAGCGGCAGGTGAGATATATTATAATTTAATTTATAATGCTTTAATTTATAATTTTTCATTTATAATACTAACTTCTTGCTGGTCCAGGAATCATTTTTTCAACAGGAAAAGCCATGTTTTGACCATATACCCCATTGACTGTTGTACTTATGCATTATCACATTTGTCTGTTTTGGCAGCAGTGATTCAAATAGCAGTTCAAGTGATGGGTCCCGTGCGCGGTCGGTTCAGTCGTCTGCTACACATGTACCTCCCCAGTCAGGCATGACTATGGATTCAGATGAACCACGTAGAAGCTTTGGAATTAGGGTCCAAAACCTACCGGTGCGCTCCACAGGTCAGTTAATGAACATATTTTTTGCTATAAAAGATCATTGGTTTTGTAGTGAACTTCTGAGGGACTGAAGTGTTAAAACTGACTCTCTCTCTCACTCACTCTCACACACGCACGCACGCACGCACACACACACACACACACACACACACACACACACACACACACACACACACACACACACACACACACACACACACACACACACACACACACACTCTATGTGAATCAGCTGGCTTGCCAAATAATTTGTAAAGCTAGTAGCCATGTATGGACTGTCAAGGCAGAGAGTAGTTAACATCAAACTTGTTTTCACAGTGACATGTTATAATTTGAGCAGCAAATAGTTTGATTTCTGTTGTTGTATATCAGAGGTTTGAGTGCACATTTCTTCACCCAACTTAACTAGAATCCGTACAGCCAGAATAATGACATTGTGTCATCTATTCTACAGCAGTGTTTCTCAAACAGATCAGAACCTATATGTGGTTGCGAGTAAATGCCTCTTTATTTGTTGTTCTCATAGTAATCCACACATCCTTTTTTACTTTAAAATGACTAACAAACAAAATAATGAATCCATTAATTAGAGGGTAAAAATCACACCTGTGCTGCCTGTGTGGTGGTCTGTGGGGGGGTCTCCTGTACTGTCCTGCTCCTGCAGAAAAAATCCTGTCCTGTCCCACTCCTGAACAAGGACAGAAAAAAAAATCCTGTCCTGTCCCACTCCTGTAGAATGGCTCCTGATCCTGTCCCACGACTCCCACTCCCAGTCCAAATTACTCCCACACCTGTCCTGCTCCCATTTTTTTTTCTTTTTCTACATTAAACACGTTTTCTGTCGTTATTGGGGGGCGCTATAGACTGTAGACCTCATGAACATCTATTCAGAACTAAAAGATTTAAAAGCTTACATTACACACATAAAAAAAAACAAGAAAGGGTTCCTTGTATCCTAAACATCATTAAAACATGCCATGGTTGCAAAAGGGGTGAAATGGCCCTTTAATGTTTGTCTTCTCTAGACCAGGGGTTTTCAACCTTTTTGACACCAGGGCCCACTATTTATTTAGCATTTGAGCCATGGACCACCATGTGAGGCCATTTTAGTCCCACAGACCCCCGAAATGGACCACATCTGGTTATCAAACTTCCCACCATTTAGCCTGGGGACCACCTGGAACTCTCTCAAGGACCACTGGTTGAAAACCACTGGTCTAGACAAACAGAAGAGTGCCCCTCATTTGACATGGGTGTGATTTTAAGAAAATATGATGGCCAATAAAAATATATATCCTTGAGCTAACTGAGAAGGGAAACTTCTGAGTGTTAACAGTCTTTGAATGAAGTTGTGCTTGAAATTTAGTAGCCTATATTTTGTAAACGGTTAATCCATGAAAGACTTGGTTGGGAATGGATAAAGGGAGACACAGTGCCGTTGCATCGCATTATGTTGCCCGCAATATAGAACGCTATGGTCAGTAAACCAGCTGTTAGCGTCGTTAGCATGCTGGAGGAGGACAACAAATCCGTCAGACTATTATAGATCACGGCGTCACAGCGATACAAAATCATGCACAGCTGCTTGCAAGCAAACTGTCTTCATCTTAAAAAAAAGTCCAGTCCATAAGTTGTCGGCTGTCTGTCAGTCGTGTCGTTCGCTACACTGCCAGTCGGCAAGCTGCAGCAATGGAGCAGTGTAGCATAACCATCCCATAGCTTGTAAGGATAGGGATAGGTCGTCTGGCTAGGACAATTGGCCAATAGAGCAGTGTACCATCCCATAGCCTGTAATGATAGATGGTTCGGCCAATAGAAATAAACAGCTACAATGACGATGTCATGGCGACGGTGTGCCATGTTGCCACATAAGAGAGAAACAAGCAGCAACAAGCAGCAAAAACCGTGCCGCTTAGGCACGGAACGTCTCGCAGCTACTTGCAATTCATTTCCAATGGGAGCGTGGCCAGCGTGCCCGTTCCGCAGAGACAAGCTTGTAAATCGTCTTAGGAAGTGCTGGCTTGGCAGCACTTAAAAACCTTTAAACACCGTAGAGAAAATAGAAGATCTACAAGATTGCAACAAATGTAGTTGACATGTAGCTTGTAGTTGCGGTACAAGCTACATGAAAGTTAAAGTTTAGAAACTAAATACTGATCTATAGTGTTAACTGCTCTTGAAAATGGGAATTTAAAACTGACCAACATGGACTTCATCAGCCTTATCCATGAAATCTTGAACTCTGCAAACATCATTGCTGTATGTTTTTAATGCACGCTGTTTTCAATTTAACATTTCAGACACAGATTTCAGAATGATAAACATTGCAGACAGGCTGCAGAATGACTAAACCATCATATGCTTTCATCTAGACACTAGTTTGAAAGATGGACTCTTCCATGAATTCAAGAAACATGGGAAAGTAACATCGGTGCAAATCCATGGGGCGTCAGAAGACCGGTATGGGTTGGTGTTCTTCAGACAGCAGGAAGACCAAGAAAAGGCCCTGACGGTCTCCAAAGGAAAGCTGTTCTTTGGCATGCTCATTGAGGTCACCGCCTGGAATGGCCCTGGTAAGCGTAAGTTTGTGCACTTTTGAAAAATGGATCAGCAAATTGTTATCTATATTTGCTTCACTACGATATTAATATAAAAAGACATTCTTTCATCAGAGACCGAAAGTGAAAATGAATTCAGACCATTGGATGGACGGATAGACGAGTTCCATCCCAAGGCCACGAGGACACTGTTTATAGGCAACCTTGAGAAGACCACTAGCTATCAACAACTACTGGACATATTTCAGCGCTTTGGTGAAATTGTGGTATGTTAGCAACCCGTGGGATGGGAGTAAAGTAAATGAATGGACTTGTAAGCATGAATGTAATTGTCTTGCCCTTTTCTCCTCAGGACATTGACATCAAGAAAGTAAATGGAGTTCCACAATATGCTTTTGTACAGTACTCTGATATTGCCAGTGTGTGTAAAGCAATTAAAAAGATGGATGGAGAATATCTGGGAAGCAACAGACTAAAGGTATCTTAAGCAGCCAAACTTTATCAACATATGGGTACCTTACTGCCCTTCACATTGCAACTTTATGTCAACTATGTGTGTTTTTTTCTTTCTTCTTTCTTTAGCTTGGCTTTGGAAAGAGTATGCCCACTACATGTGTTTGGCTAGATGGTTTGGCTTCCAACATTACAGAGCAGTACCTCACTCGGCATTTCTGCCGCTATGGACATGTTGTCAAGGTTAATATTTTTTTCTTTAGCCAAAGTACTTTGTGTTTTTTACGTTGATTGTGCAAGACATTTCTAATTGCCAATTGAATCTGTCCTTTTGCATAGGTTGTATTTGATAGATTGAAAGGCATGGCTCTCGTTCAGTACAACAACACAGACTTTGCTCAGGCAGCTGTCAGGGAGACCAAAGGCTGGAAGATTGGGGGCAATAAAATAAAGGTAAAGAGCAGAACATGGTTGCATAATTAGAATATTTTGTAATCTTACTTTACCTAATCAATATTTTCTCTCAAAAGGTGGACTTTGCCAGTCAGGAGAGTCAGATGGCATTCTATAGGTCCATGCAGTCATCAGGACAAGACATTAGAGACTTCTATGAAATTCCTACTGAAAGACGGTAAAGTGCCATTTTCTGCATGCAATTAATACTGCTTGCCCTAGCTAAAACACTACAACATCGTAATTAAGTTATTGTAATGTCAACTAACTAGGGCTGTCATTTTCTCTCTAAAATCCATTCGAAATTCATTTCTTTAATATTTTTAATAATCGAATATTATATTCGAATATTTACGTTATTTTAGCTCATTATTTAATATAATATAGCCTAGACTATAGCCCATAAAATACTCTGGTAATTAGGCATACCTGTATTCTATGCATTCATTGACTGCAATCACTGCATACTCTGTCCACAAGAGGCCCCTGCTTCACATGCAAATGTGGGACATTGTGTGCATTACATGAAGCACCATAGGTTTGCCACATCAAAAGCGGTGACCTATAGAAACCAGCACCTTCGAATGATCACGCTATTACCATAAATGGCAGAACATAATGACCACAGTTTCCATGTAACTCGGTCATCACACAGCTGTAACTAATGTTTTTATGACTGGCTGCGGTGGTTTTATACTGAACGCGACTTTAATTAACTTATCTGTACTCTGCTAGCAATACAGGCTACTATAATGCACTGGACTTATTTTTTTGCTCTATAAGGATTATTTTGGTCTGAGGGGACGCAACGGTAAGCAGCGGTGCTTCTCTGAGTTTTCTCTCTCTCGCTCTCTAGTCTCTACACCTCTCTCTCGCTGCTACGCCTCCCCCCTCTCTAGGTAGGCTCTGTCATGCTAAGTGAGTGGACGGACGCACATTTATTCGCATGCAGCGATGGTTGCAAACTTGCAGGCACCGGAAGATTTGTTACATTTAACGGGGAAATAACGTATGAAACCAAATAAAAATATGATATAGAATTAATTAATTATTAAGGCTAAATTCGAATGGCAATTTATTCTTTCGAATACTATATATTTTTTTAATATTCGAACGAAATTCATTAAATGAAATTCGATCTGACAGCACTAGAACTAACAAACTAATTGGTATTTGTATCCCAAAAAATGGAACTGTTATTTGTATGAATTTTCCTTGGGTTACAAACGATGTATTACTGCACATTATTGGCAATCATATCTCGATGAGTAATCACAGGTATTGATATGGTTTTAGCTTGTGTGATCCTACATATTTGAAAACCATGTATCAAGGCACTTAATGTACAGTGCATTTTCTTTATTTTTGCTTCTCTCTTTTCCCTTTTGTTACAGCGAGGAACCACCACCGCCACCACCACGTAGACCTCCATACCATGAATTTCCAGCAGAAAGAGCTTTCTTTGAGAATGTACGAACTCCTGGCATTTATCCAGAAGAAGCTCGTAGGGAATATCCTACTCGTAGCAGAGATCGTTTTCCTGAGCTGGAACATTACCAGGGGGAACACTTTGACCCACGGTACCATGAGGACCCCAGAGAGTACAGGGATTATAGAGACCCCTTTGAGCAGGACATTCGGAAGTACACATATATTCAGAGGGAGCGAGAAAGGGAACGGGAACGGTTTGAGGCTGACCGTGGCAGGTGGAGCCCTTCCCACCCACGGAGACCTATTACTCCTGCAGTTTCCCCTTCACCATCTGAACGTGCCCCTAGAGACCCTGAACGAAGGGTTTATAGCCAGTCATCTGAGCGAAGTGGAAGTGCCGGCTCACTCTCACCGCCACACTTTGACAAATCGGACAAAACCCCACTAGAACACAGCTCAAAGACTGACAAGATGGATAAAAACAGCCAAGGTGAACGTGTGGCAGGTGCTGAAAAAAGCAAGCGTGCACGGCGAAAGGAGAAGGGTGACAAAGACAAAGGAGAGAAGATTAAATCAAGGAAAGGAAAGGGGCAGTCCCCATCCACCCTACAGCCTGAAACAGAGCTGGAAGCTGGTTTTGATGGAAGTTCTGGCAGGGGAAAGTTGTCAGATCAAGATGGCCATGAGAGGCAACGGTATAAGGTGGAGAGTGACTCTGTCCCTCCAGATCCATTGTCAGTCTCTCACATTGACACAATAAAAAATGAAAGATCTGAATTGGGAAGAGGTGATAGTTTAGAAAAGGATGGGAAAAATCGAACTAAAAAACACCTGAAGGGAGATGAAGTAAAAGATTCCTTGTTGGATTCGGATCGCCTTGCTGCAAGGAAAAGGCGATTTGCTGATGCTGGTGGGAGGACTATTCGAGCAAAGAGAAGCAGGCTTGAAGAGGAAGATGGCAGTCAACCTCCAGATTTGGGATCTAGTGCTGCATACTTGAAAGACCTAGATGGTGAGAAACAGCACAAAGATTCCCAACGTAGAGATGCAAGGTTCAAAACTGAAAAGGGTGTGTTTCCTGGCACACAGAAGGATGGTCAGGAAGAGCTGAGGATTAAGAAAGAGCCAACGGACCTATCCATAGACCCACTGGAGTCAAAACGCCACCCGGCACATAATTTATCCAGAAGGTTTTCAAATGATGGGAATATTGACCACAGTAGTGTAAGAGATCAAGAAGAGCATAGTGCAGGAAAATATAATGCTCATACAGCTGACATTGACAAAAGTGATAAGGACAGGGAAGACCATGTAGATATTGATCTTTCTCAGAGTTACCGCAAACAAATGGAGTTAAATAGAAAGCTCCACCAGCAGCAGCAGCCAGAGTCTGACAAATCAGAAAAGACTGGAAGCCCTCATGGAAGTGAAACCGAGGATTTCGAGCACCGTAGTCTCATCCACGAAGTAGGAAAGCCACCTGAAGATGTCACTGACAATTTCCCTTCTCTTAAACTAAAAAAGCTAGAGCCGTTTGACACTGAAGTAGGTGCCAAGAGGGAGCGCGTCTACAGGAGCTTTAGACAAAAGAGTGAGGATAATGATTGGAATAACGCTGCTTCTCCAGGACATCAACATTTTCCTCACCTTGGAGAGGAAAATGTCGACTATTCTCTTCAGAAAGAGTTTGCCAGAAATGATGAAAAAATACAATCTGAACTTGAGGCACCAGTTAAACGGACACACATGGCACAGATTGGTAAGCCAAATACTCCATTACTTAGCTGTGATGAAGACAAACGTTGGGAAAGTAGAGTCAAGCAAGACTTGTTACCTGACCTAAATTTCTCTAGAAATTTGGGGAAGAACATACACAATCGCAAGCGTTTGGAGTATGGCATTTGGCATGACTTGGAACCTGGAGAAGTAAGATCAGACTCCGAGGAGGACAGAGAAAACAAACCTCACTCCCCAATGCCTTCAACATCTATACCATTCACTGAGAGGCCACGGGTGGATAGGTTTTCTGATCCCAAATTAGCCCATCTCGAGAGATACAAATTCAACTCCTTGAACATCACTTCAGATACAAAGGCTTTGTTAGAACGTGCAAAATCTCTCTCTTCATCGCGGGAAGACAACTGGTCATTTTTAGACTATGACACTCACTTTGCAAGTTTTCGCAACAGAAAAGATGTTGAGAAGGTAGAGGTCACACCAAGACCTACACCATCTTGGTACATGAAGAAGAAAAAGATTAGAATTGGATCAGAAGACAAACTTGACGAGAGAAAGGAGGAGCCCAAGCCAGAAGAAAATGAACGCAGAGAGCTTTTTGCTTCCCGTTTCCTTCACAGTTCTATCTTTGAGCAGGATTCAAGGCGACTCCAACATCTTGAACGTAGACATGACGAGCCTGACCAGGGCAGAGTCAGCAAACGGGTCAACAAGGGGCAACAGATGGGCAGCTTGACTCTGAGCCAGTTGTCCTCTTTCATAGTCGTTTTCTGGAACTTACACGACTTCAACAACAGAAAGACCAACCACTACAAGAAGAAAAAGTTGCGGTACAGATGCTGACAGATGAAGAAAATCAAGTTGAAAAGGCAACAGATCCAGAACAGCCTGTTTCACAATCCCCTATAATTTCAGAACCTGCAACAGAGCCGGAAATAAAACCCATTAGCCCTGCAGAGGAGCCAGTTTCTGAACCTCACCTGGTGCCCGGTTTTGTTTCCCAGCCCTTGCCCAAGGAGATGTCCCCACAAGAGAAATGTATTGTCTCAAGCCCTTCCCCAGAGCCACTAACACAACTAACCACATTAACGAAAAAGGGAGAACTAAAAGAAGAAAATGAGTATAGTGTGCCCCCAACCCCCCCACCCACAGATTCTGGCCATATATCGGTAGCAGCTCCAGAGCCTGTTTATACATTGAGTAAAGGGAAAGTATCTCCCTCTGAAGCAAAATCAGATATTGAAGATATTAAACCTCTTAATAAAGAACAAACATGTAATAGTGATAATCAAGAGTTTGTGACCACTTCTGAACCAGAGCTTGAACCAGAGCAAACACAAGAATTAAATGAAGCCACAAGTTCCACAACACCCAGCCTGGCAGAGGAGGTGGATGCCTTAAAAAAGGAGGCCCAAGAACCTGAAGAGGAAAAGAAACTTAAAGAGCAGATCCATATAGATAATGATACAAATGAGGAACCAGCCTCACCGCCACATAAAGAACAAAAAGCAAAAGAGCAAAAGAACAAAAAGAATAAGCAGTCCCCTGTTCCAGTTGCTGCCACCCCTGCCATTTCTGCCTCTGAAAAACAAGCCACACGTAAGAGTGAACGCACAAAAAGGGGGTCATCCCCCAGAGCAGAATCATTGAAGGTCAGTTCAGAGTCCAAATCCACAGGCAAGTCTCCCATTCATGGGGCAGACTCTGAAGTCACTGAGCAGAGCATATCAGTGGGGCGAGCGAGGCGACGAAATGTCAAATCTGTATATGCCACACCTGTTGAAGATGATGACACAAAGCGGACTGGAAAAGATGCGACTGAGTCACCACGCTCGGCACGAAAACGGGGTGTAGATAAAGATGCAATAGCCTCACAACAAAACGTGGAGCAAGATTCAACAACAGTACCAGTGTCCAACACCAGACGAGGCCGTCCTCCTAAAAACCGCAGACAGGCGGAAGATGGTTCAACAACTCGAGGGGAAAAATCTAAAGTTGACACTAAAGATGTGGACTCGAATGAATCAGAAAGTGAACGAATTCCTAGACTGTCTAAAGGTAAACATTCTCCTCATAACGTAAAGGGAGCAGGACCAGGGCGAAAAGGGGATAAAACTGAACGGTCTGAAGATGATCAGGAAATGGAATTGACAGATGAAGATAATGTTACTCTGGAGGATTCATGTAAAGGTGATGTCTCAGTTAAAGCTGAATCAAATAAAGAAGATAAGCATCAAGTAGCCAACAAAGTTCAAACAGAGATGGGCGAAGAGAAAAGCATGCTGACTGAAGAAAGGACATGTGAATCTAAACCAAGTGATACAGAGTCACCGTGTTTGGATGAGAAATCCTCTTTGGAGAAAGATAAAAATGTTAGGGGAAAAACCAAGTTAACACGGACGCCAAAATCTCCAGTACTCAAGAACCTAAAAATCAGACTTAATGTCACAGAGGTTAAAGATCTACTTAGGGAGGAAGACCTTGGGAGTCAAGAGGAGTGTTCCAAAAAGGTTAGACCCGATCAAATATTGGAGACTACTAAAATGGCATCTGGCAAAGAAGACAAAGAAGATGATGCTGCAGATGACAGCCAACCTCTGGATGCACCCAAGAGCTTACTCACCCAAGAGCTTGAATTGGTGCAGGCTGTGGAGAACATTGCTAAACTTGCAGATCCATCCCTGCCAGCAGCGCCATCTACTCCTCCAACTCCACCTGCTCCTCCAAATGAAATTAAATGTGACACAGAAGAAGAAAAACCATCCAATCCTGCAAGTGAGACAGAGCTCATGGCTGCTATTGACTCCATCACTGCTGAGGATATGCCTACAGCTATTGCTGTATCCCAAGCACCCCCGGCAATCAGTGAAGATGTGGATTCAGAACCAGAGTTGCAAGTCTTTATTGAGCCAATCAAAGAGGATGAACCAGCAACAGATTCAGCCAACATAACTGAGGAGCCTCTCCTCCCAGCTACACCAAAGAAGGGTCCCAAGGGAAAAGTTAAAACACCTAAACGTTCTAAAAGCCAAAGATCAGGTAAAAAGGACTTGAAGGAGGCCAGGTCATTGCCTGGGGAAACCTCGACTCCTGCATCAGATGCCACACTCTCCAACATAAAGAGTCCTTCAGAGGCAGCTCCAGCAGCAGCAGCTGTCATTACTGCTACTACTTGGAAGCCAGAACCTGAGCCTTTGGCCATCAAGGGTACCGATATAAACACTGAATCAAAATCATCTCCAGAAGAACAACATCAGCAGCATCTTAGACCCATCTGTACTCAGTCCAAAGATCCTACCTGTCCAAAACCTCTGCAGGTACCATCTGAGTGCATCTCCCCGTCCTTGTCACCCCCTCCCAGTCAGTTAAATGTCAGACCCCTACCGGCAAGTAGATTACCTGTTTCTCCACCAGACTGGCACAACCAATTTAAAGACACAGGGGTTCCCTCTTCACCTGTTAAACCAGTCACACCATTGGAAAACCAGACTTTATCCTCTGAAAATGACCACACAGATACTGATCATAGCATGGGTGACCTACGCCGAATTCTTATGAAACACAAAAACATTTCACTGCCTGCCAGTATTCCAGTTCCTAGTAGTCCATCTACCACTCGAGATCAACATCTGTCTGACAGTAATACTACATCAGCTGTTGTGCCAATTCTGCCAAACAAGTCACCACCACTATCAGAAAATAGAATGCCAACTCATTCAGCTCAGCCTATTGTCCGATCTCCAGCCGCACTGCCATCCCCTGAAACAAAGTCTGTGATCTCCGTTATTGCGTCCACTGCTACTTCTGTTATCAGCCGCATTTGCAATCCTTCTGACACCGAAGAGAAGGCACCCACAACAGCTGCAAATCCATGCTTGGATATGGCTCTTCCCAAACAGGCCTATCGACAGACTATTGAAGAAAGTGGATTGTACCATGGGCCAACTGTTGGAGAAGAGGGTGGAAGTGCTGGTCGCTTCCTTGTTGAGAGCTCCACTCTTAGCACTGGCTCTAGTCCAGGCCTGAGGGTGAATACTTCTGAAGGGGTGGTAGTATTAAGTCACTCCGGACAGAAAATTGAGGGACCGCAGCGGATTAGTGCAAAGATAAGTCAAATCCCACAAGCAACAGCAGTTGACATGGAATCTCAGCAGTTGGTTTCCATGCCCCCGATTAAACAGGAGTTGTACACACACGCCAATCAGGGACTGCAAAGGGCGCTCCTTCACAGATGGACCATGGGCATTCTGGCAAGTCACAGTCGGCTTCATCTTCTATTAAACAAGAAAGCACAAGTTTGGAGAAGATGGACTCGCCGTACCAGCCTGGACCCCAAGGTGTAGTGAAGCGTCTTCAACAAGGAGTGGGAAACCAGCAGGTAATGGGTTACCATCATTCAGAGTACATGTTAATGAAACATCAAAAGAAAGTGGAAAGTGGCGATCCTCACAGTGCAGATGTTGCCAAATCATCTTGGACCTCTGCTATTAGTCCAGCGATAAGTCCCCACCTACCCTCTCCACCTGGCAACCATGTAGGATTTGTGTCAGGTGCTGCTGGCGACAGATCTGGATCTCACCTTGGTGCAGTCAAGCAGGAACCACGTTCTCCCCGGAAGTCAGGGCATTCACATTCTCCATTTGCTAAAGTGTCCTCACCTATAGGTTCTTCGTCCCCTAAGGGCATCCCAGTGATGTTACCTACTGGCCTACCTGCTATGCAACAGTATGTGTCTGGTGTGCATCACTCAGAACAGTCAGTTATCATGCCACCCCATAGTGCTCATGGAAGCATAGGGAGGATGTCTCCACACCGTGTTAGCCAAATGGGACACCTCGTTCAGGGTGATGTTCGGGTCAATACCCCACCTCTCTCTGTGATGAATTTTGGGATGCACACTGAGCCTCTGTCCTCCCCTTGGCCTGGTTCCTTACAACAACGACCAACTTCACCACAGGCTGTCAGCAGGGACATGGTTCTCAAGGTTAATCCCAGTTCTGTAAGGAGCCACGAGGCAGAACAGGATGAAACGCGTCGCTTCTCAACTCTGCAGGCCGCTGGCCGACAAACTGCCACGCAGCTAAAAGCGGAGACTATGCAGTCTGATTCCCGCACTTCACTGCGCAGTGGAATACAGTTGGATCCATACATGGCACAAAGAGATATGCGTGTGCTCCTACATCAGCCGGGGAGCGCACAGCTGCAGATCCACTTGCTGGACACATCCAAGAGTCAATTCCCCCCTCATCGACATCTTCCAACATCCCTTTATCCTTGTCACCGAGGCCCCACGTGTTGACAAAAGCTGGGTGTGAAAAGGATGTTACCAAGCCACTGGAGGGAAAGCGGTCCCATTCCCCTCTTGGCAAGGATGGAATAATGAGCATACGACCACCTGGTCCTGCCATGGCATCTCCACAGAGAGTTCAGATAATGCCACAAGGACCTAGCAGTTCCTTCCCAGAGTATTCAGGGATGTACGCTGCAAGGAGTATCCATTCTCAAATCACAGAGACATCTCCTGTTGGACTCAACCAGCCTCCACTTAACATCACACCAGCCATGGTGAGTTCATACCTCACAGTTGTGTACTCTGTGGATATTCAATTAATTGCTTTTTCCATTATTCAAATAGTCAAGTGTTTTTGTTTTGTGTAATTAAATAATTTGTATCCATGAATCACCATTGACATTTCCCCTTGTGTTTAGATGTTTTAATAATTGATTCAATTGAATCAATCAAAAGGTCTGATTAACTACTGATAAGCCGTATTTGACAATGTTTCATGTAAAAATAGCTGATCTTCAACTTCAGTTCAAGATCTGATTTTTTTAATTGATTATTTATTATAGATTATAATCAATTGAATTGTTTCATTTTCTGTTGCACCACTATGTAGACAATTCATCCAAAACATTTGCATTGTAACCTAGTGTAACATTTTATTTTGGTTCTTAGGGTGCAGACCATCCAGAAAAATCTGACGGCAAGATGACCCAACCTGTCAACATGATGCAGCTGCTCACAGTAAGATTAGATTTCATGGGGAAATGTGGGGCGATTGAAATAAAGATAATGTTTCAATGCATTCAGTTGGCATTATTAATTGATTTTCCTCTCCATTTTAACAGAAATATCCTATTGTGTGGCAAGGCCTGTTGGCATTAAAGAATGACACAGCTGCAGTCCAGCTGCACTTTGTCTGTGGCAACAAGGCTTTGGCTCATCGATCACTCCCTCTACAAGAAGGAGGAGCATTGCTACGAATTGTCCAGAGAATGAGACTAGAGGCATCCCAACTGGAGAGTGTGGCCAGAAGAATGACGGTTTGTTTAATTTAATTTGTCCTGTAAACGTGAAACATTTCCCACTATGTAGAACTCCAAAGTTTGCCAACACCATTTTCTTTCTACTCCAGGGGGACACAGAGTTCTGTCTCCTCCTAGCTCTGCCATGCGGACGAGACCAAGATGACGTCCTAAGTCAGACGCAGAATCTAAAGGCTGCTTTCATTAACTACTTGCAGGCAAAGTTGGCTGCTGGTATCATAAACATCCCTAACCCAGGTTCTAATCAGGTATGCCTCTTGTTGGTACATTTGTCATTTTTATTCTTTTTATTTCTGGCTGTTTTTCTCCGATGCCTAAAACTGTATAGAGTATATACTGTAATTGTTGGATGAATGGTGTGAAAACATTGTGGTTTAATACCAAAAGTTTAAAACTAATTTAAAATCTCCCAAAATATTTGGCAAATTTGCCTCACATCCTGTGCGTGCACATGCATGTACACTAATACCATGAACTATTAGAAGAATTGTGATTTAGCTGAGTTTCTTAGTACAACCTTGCTCAAATGTGTATTTTTTGGAAATAATGCTCAAGACAAGGTAACCTAATGCGTATTTCACAAAGAGGGCTGTCAAATGGAATATTTTCAAATTGGGAGTATTATGGGATACCGTTAATGTGCCTGGCAGCTAGCAGATCTAGAAGCTCACAACATCACATCACATTGTGAACTTGTAGATCGCTCGGTTTATTTACCTGCTCATAACTAACATATTGAACTATGTTTCCTCAGCCTGCTTACGTGCTGCAGATTTTTCCACCATGTGATTTTTCGCAAAGCCACCTGTCCCAGCTAGCTCCCGACCTCCTCAACCGGATCTCTAGTATCTCACCCCACCTAATGATTGTCATTACCTCTGTGTAATCTTCACGGCTGGGAACTGACTCATCAGTGGATGTTTTTTTTTTTTTTTTTTTACGATGAGCCTCAGGAAAAGAGGAATAACAGATTTAGATTTTTCCTGGACACAACATGTGAGGAAACTTCCAATTGGATATTTTACTTTTTCCATATCCCTTTTTTTGTTTTGTTTTTTCTCTTTTCTTTCTTTCTTTCCTTTTTGGGTCACCAGACCAGAACTCTGTGCAGTCTTATTTGAAAATTTCTCTGCTGTATTTGTATTTATTGGGGGAGTTTTATTTTTGACTTGAGATACTCAGAAGAAAAACTAAATCTGGAAGAAGAATGAGTGACTGGGTGGCCTTTTTCCTTTTCTCTTTTTAATTATTAATTTGTCATTCAGTTCTTCACAAGAAAGGATCATGGAAGCCGGTGTTCTACAATGACAATTGACGTTTCAATATGTACATTAACTACACACTTGTCTAGCCTTTCCCTCTAGAAGAGGGATGATTACCTTCTAAAACTTGAGATCTTGTAGAGAGGACCATGTCAGTTTAACAACTCCTTTAATTCCACCAGCTCAACTGTTTCGATGTCACACTACTGAAGCAGTTAAAGCTCTTGCGCCTGCCTTTGCATTAAACAAGCTACAGTGTGACCTGGGAGTTTTGGAATACTGGACTTTGTAAATATTTTAAATATTTAAAACTTGGACAATGGAACTTGGGACAACTTGATACCAAGCTATTTCAACCCATGGAAATACACGACTGAGGTATGGAATTATGAGATGAAAATCCTTGATCTTTTGGTGTAAATAGTTGTAACAAAGCAGGTTGGCAAACCCCAGAGTTTGCTGATGGCACTTCACATTTTATAACTCAAATAAAAAAAAAAAATACAGAAAACTTGAACATTAAAGTCGTCTTTATTTTCTATGTAATGTTGTTTGTAATTTAGAAAATGGTGGTATTTATTATTTTTCATGAAAGTGTATGCAATGCAACACAATTGTCTGAGCCAAAAGTAGTGTTCAAAGCAACAGAATGTCAATATAAATGTGTACATGTTTACAGTTACAAACTAATAACATGACGGAAACATTCTTCACAGTATATTATTCACACTAAGTATAGAGTTGAGATGCGATTACCGTAGATAAATCCAATTTGCTCAAGCAATACCAAATATTTGTTTATATGTTTTAGTTAGTTAAATTTCCAGTAAAAATACAGTAACCATAGGTTGATTTCAACAGAAAATTGAAATTGCCATCATAAAATCAAAGTCTACAAGAAACAATATACAGTATGTATGTATTCTCTTATGTTTTACAATCAGGACCTAGTTTTTCAGATCTAAACTGGAGCTAAACTGGGCCACCAGCTGTTCTTCATGATGTATTGTGTTCCTCTACATGATCTCCTTACATGGACCCAGCAATTTCTACTACTGGGAAGTTAAGAAATTAGTTCTTTGGGTTGTTAAAGATTAGATGAATACGTATCACTATGGATGATGTAAATATGTAACCTGCAACAACAAAAAAGTTTCAGTATATAGTTAAAACACCTGCCTTTCACTGTTTACAATTTTTGACTTCCAGCTCTAGCAAAAACATGCTTCTGCCAAATGCCTACATTGTAAATTTTGACAGCCTATGGGCGGATGGATGTACTTTTTAATTTGGTGTTTCTAAATGGAGCGCTTTGTTCGCACTTAGATTTTTTTCTTTTGTAAAGGCCATTGGTCATCAGAATTCAAATACTTTGTTACAGTCATGCTACCCTGGCCCCATATACAGAAACGTTTGAGTCGAGAGAGGAAGAAACGGATGGTCTTGCACTAATTCTGTGTTGACACTGTCAGATTGAAAGATCTTTTATCTGCCAGTGAGATTGCAGGCTACGATTTTTATTCAATGCACATCAGTGACTTGAAGGTACAAAGACACATTTAGCATGTGTATTGTATCTAGAAGATACACCGCTTAATAATATGTTTTGTAACTTCCGTGTCTGACCTCACTAATTCTTCAATTTAATTGAGATGCTTCTAGATGTGGAGTAACTGATAGTAACACATAATGCCTGACTTTGAAAAATATATTTATAGGTGTGCTGGTTTAAGTGGCAAAACGTGGATAAACATTCCATGGGTGTGACGTGTGAATACTGCCACTCATCCGTTATGTGTATCATGTCATGAACTGCAGATTTATTATTGTCTGTTTCCTCATGCGAATCACATAGGAAGCATGAGGAATGAATATGGTGCCATACTGATGGGGAGGGGGCAAATTTGATAAATGTGTGTACTTTAAGAGACCTGATTATGTAAAGTAGATGTTTAGTGTTATTGTATGGGAAGCCATATATGCCTTAACTGAATAGTTAACTTAAATGCATATGCATCCATCACACAAGTATGTGTATGTGCAAGTTAAGTATGCATATAGGCAAGTTTACTATTCACTCAAGGCCTAAACAGCTTCCCATTATGTTCCCCTGTCCATCTCATTACAGCAGATTCAAAACTATTGTATCTTGTTATAGTAAAGATAAACACAAATGTATACTGTAGTAGTAGCCTTTACAGCACCTACTGAAGTTTGTAGTTTGTTAGTTAACTACTGCCAACGCAAAATACGGGAGTCTACCACAATGACAAGCTATCTCGACTTCTCCATCCTGCTGGACAGCCTTTGTCTATAAAATGTGCATTATGTTTATCAGGAACTACTATCAGTCCAGATCAATGCAATTTCTTCGACATGTAACTTTTAATTCTTATCCCCAGTGGTAGTTGCGGAAATAACAGATACATTCCATACAACTCTTTCAAGCCAAATGGCATCATCATTCAACTTTAACAATTATTATATAATTGCTCTTCATAGTTGGTCGGACTTAAAGTGATTCCAATTCCAAATAGAAAAACAGAATCATCAAATTGTGGATACGGATATTGCATTTTATTTACATGCTGACATTCAGAGACATGATCATTATTGACAGCTTTAAATTAGAGTCTGGTAATTTATCGAAAGACACTAAAAAAGTAATTATTTGGTTGGTTGTTGGCTGGCTGGAATCTGGACACAGCAAGCAAATCATCTGTAAGGCATTTGTTGTTGAGACTGAATACACACAACACAAATATGCACCTTTTTTCCCCTGATATGCAGACCTCATAGCAGATAACAAAGGTAAGGCACATATTCACTTATTTTCAAATAGAAAGAAAAAGAACCTGTGTGTATGCATACATTAGTGTATAGAATTCAATTTCTGCAGTGAGAGCTTCTGCAGTAATGTGAATGCCCTCTGTGTTCAATACAGTACCATACATTATCTTACAAAGAAATGAACACAAACTCAGTACAATTTATTGATGTTAGACAGCGTGTGTGTAGAGAGAACTAGAGATTCCAATATGCTCTGTGCAGAATGCATGACTAGTCCCAGTTTTCAGAAGGTGATAATCTGGTTTACTGAACCATGTGAAGGTGTCATGTGTGTTTCCAGTTCAAATCTGCCACTGAGCCAGTCAAAGAAAGCTATGGGAAAAACTAGAACAGGAAACATGTTTGCCTCCTTCTGTGAAAATTAAATGGTGCAACAATTTTGCACTGCTGATTATGGCGCATGTGGACATTCGACTGTCTTCTTGAAAGAGCTTCTTCGGCGATGCAGAAATTATCACAAATTAGGTGCTACCCAATTCAGGGCCTTCATAGCCAGTTCAAATCCTAAAAAGCAGGCCTGTAAAAGAAAGAGTTTGCAAGTAAGAGAGTGCACAAGAAAAAAAAAGTAGTTCATGCAGTACATCATGAGGTCTTACATCAAATTCTGTAGTTTTCTAAAAGGTGCAGAGGTATATTCCTTTTATTTCTACTTTATTTTATTTTTAGAGATGGTCTCGGTCTCAAAAGACGCATTAGGTTTTACATACAAATTCCCTGTTACCATTGAGCCTGCATCTGAATAAAAGTGTTAACTTCACATCAAACCAGAAATAGGATTGTGTCAAAGATGTGTCCAGACACTGGATCTAGAGTACAATTCTGGAAGAGCAGGGCGACCAAATACAACCACACCAATTGTAACACTGCATTATGTAATTAAGTGTATGACCTTTCTTCTTGCTGTAAACTAGAGCACTGAAATTGTCTTTACTTAAGAACTTAATTGTTCTTTGAAACCATTGGTCTATAAATATTTGATTACCCACTCTTTGCTAGTTATAGCTTGGTTCCTGTAAATATTTCATTACTAGGGGTTTGAGCCAATATGCCGTTCTTATATCTAGTATCTAATGGCAGTGACTGTAGGTTTGGTTTTGACGACAACCGTTTTGAATTGCTCGTGTTGTTTACACACTACAGAAACTAAGAATTATGTATTCAACAGCAAGTAAATCAGTAGAAATCCTAAGCACTCTTCCTCCATACTGGTGAAAAATAGCATATGAAAGTAGCCTCATTGTCAGACTCTGAGTCCCATAGAACTCAGAGTCTGTGAGTGGGGTCTACGGACTGGAAGCAGACTAATGTGAAAGTTCGCTGGGATGATTTTTTTTTACATGCCAGCGACCAGGTTTACATTGAATATTATGAGGGGTGGGATTCAATTGTTGCAGGCCTACGTGCACATACTGGTTCTTATCAGTGCGATGCAGTGGGCTCTGCCCACGTCCTGCCCACCCAGCAAAAAAAAAGTTTGATTGTTTTTATTAACAGCTTGGAGATTTTCAGTACAATTCAAGCACAAGATAACTGAATGGACAAACCAGAATATAAATGGACAAACCAGAATGTACTTGTTTACAATGCCCCCCCCCCCCCCCTAATATAAACTGAATGATCAACATTATTCATATTACAGTATGTCATAGACAATACAAAACATACAATATCTCTCTCCCACCAACATCATGTGTTCATTTATCTTCAGTCGTAGGTACAGCCTATTTTATCACCCCAATCTCAAAATATCTCAACTTTTCCCACACAAACAACGTATTGCACTTACAGCATTGGCAGGGAAAGCTCTGAGCATGACAGCAGTGAAGCCTTTATAAAGGGAGGCCACTCCCTCCTCCCTTATCAGCTCACGTAGAACATCCCGGAAACCATTTGGATACTTCCCCAGAGGGGCTGTGGAGAAAATGTAAAGAGTTAATATTCTATATAGTAGGTGTCCTGTAGGTGGAATACTTTTCTTTGGCACACTTGAATGAATAAAGGTTTCAATAACTGCCAGCCTGAACAAAGTTTAGTTTAATTGATCACTGGATTATTAAAAGGACACACCTGTTTGGAATCGAGACTTAAGCACATCGGGTGGAATTGCCACAGCCCAATTAAAGATCCCAGCCATTCCTCCCGCAAAGAGAATACTTGGAACGCTGAGCTCACTATGACTGTGGTGTAAAAGAAAAAGCAACACTCAATAACAAATGTAAGCACAATCATTAATTTCACACTACAACAGACAAATTCTGCTCTAAACAAATGTAATAAATCACCTCTTTCCTGCTGGTGTGAGAAGGTTCTTCAACCATTCATAGGTCATGAAATACATCCCACTTGCTGGCACATCTACATTGGGACAGAGTACAGACGGGGTCAGGGAAAGTTCAGGATTTTGTTTTGGTGCAGTAAGATTACTGGTTAACTTGCTTAAGTGTGAGAGCAGTAAGATGACCGGTACCTCGCATTAGTGTGAGGGCAGTGCCTCTGTAGATTCCTCTGATCCCACTTTCTCTGTAGATCTGTTTAGCACAATCCAGGGCTCCTGCATATTTCGCCTCTCCAGATGCTGCCTGGATCTGCATGCACACACAAGCGCACTTCACTTCACAACTGACACACAGCTACCCCATTTCTGCAGGTGCTGTTGGCCTATTTCAGGGGTCAGCAACCTGCGGCTCCAGAACACAGCCCTAGTGGCTCAGTGGCTGTAGCATTATTACATACACACACTGTGGTGATCCGCACCAAAATAATATACACATTTCAGTCACCCAAATCGGTTTGTGCTGTCTGACAGTTGCCAGTTAAAGTAGCACTTGGCCATGTCAAAAAAAGCCCAGCAGTTATCAGAGGTGGAGCTTTCAATCTGACCCACCCATTTTCAAAGATTTACTCAGTTTACTATGTCATTAATATACCTTAGAGATGTTGTGTGGACTAGAAATGGAGTTCTGTAAAACTTTAGAAACTCCATTTCTGAAGAAAGGTTGTGTTTCACCATGTTAATGAATTTTTATGAGGACCTTTTTTTTTCTGAGTGTGCAAATGGAACCAAATGGACCCGCCAGGGTCCATTTGGTTCACATTTGCACACTCTCAGGAAAAAAATAATAAAATGCGGCTCCAGACAGATTTTGAATTTAATTTTGGGTCGAAAATGGCTCTTTCAACATCTTGGGTTGCCGACCCCTGGCCTATTTGAACAAAGCATGACCACTCCATAACCCAGTAACATACTTCATGTCATTCCATCATGTTAAATACTGTAAATAGCATAAAGGATAGGTCTGGTGAAATGTACTGTATAGAAGTATAGCTGACCTGAAGAAGACATTTGATACGTTCTCCAGGAGCCATGATGGCTGTGGTGAACACCCCGGACAGCATTCCTGCAGCAAAGAGCTGTGGATACCTAGAAAAGGGTAACAAACAATGCACTTAAATCACGTACAACCACCATCAGAATTTAGTTCTGTAGTTAACAGATGACTGAGCAACCACCTACGTAAGAATATCATCAGGACTTTTCTGCTGTAATTTCTTTCCCAGGCCAAATCCAAAGAAACAGACAGCAAACATGGGTGTTACTCCAACTAGTGGGGCTGCCATACCTTTATACAGGCCTCTCACACCCTGCAACAGAGGTAAGAAGGGCAAGAGCATAATAAAAGTTAGTCTGAAAAATATAACAAATATTGGTTGTAGTCAAGACTTACAGATTACCATGCTCATTTACCTCTTTAGCAAGGGTCTTTTTGAAGCAATCGATGGTTCCTGAATACATGAGGGCCTCCCCAGGTTTAGGCATTGGCTGAGTTTGCAAGCGCACCTGAAAGTAAAGTGGATGCAGACCTAGGGTAATTCACAGTGCAATGCATTCATGGGCTAATTCTATATTTTATTGTAGTAAAAACAAGGGTAGTGGGGAAAAGCACAGCTCATCTGCCAGCAAACTTGGGTGAGGCAAAAAGAAACCAAATGAGAAATAGTTTATACGTCATCCTACACCTACATCATCGAGGGGCTACGTCATCGAGGACAGCATTGGCAATTGCATCTCAGTATTATGCAGGTCAAGCAACAACATCAATCGTCCTATGGCTACCTGACTGTGCAATCTAACCTGACTGAGCACTCAAAAACTATTACAGGATGGGTGATGGGTTAGGGCAGCTGTAAACGAGCAGACTCAACAATAATGTAACGTTCCTCACTCCCTTGGCTTCTGTGCACTGCAATTGTTATTTAGCACTCAGCAGGGCACTCCATTAACGTTGCTTACAATAACATATTAGTATATTCGTTGACCTACATGTATTAGACATTTTGGGACAGACTCCTTACTTTTATGGTATCGAGTGGATGTCCAGTAAAGACCAGGCACATTCCTCCAAACCCTCCAGCGAAGAAGTTCTTCCCTGGACTTATTGCTTGCTGCTTAGACATGGTTTCGGTTCTGTAGAAGCAATTCAAGCAAACAACCGCAAACGAATTACCTTCGCTGGTAAATGATAACTTACATAGATCACACGATTGGGTGATCTATTGTTCACTAGTGATCTCTGAACTGTGAACCTTCTTTGCTGTCACTTCAGCAACGAGGAAGCTAGACCTTTCACCCAAATATTTACCCGGACACAGTTCACTGTAGCACAGTACGTCTCTATTTGCCGCCCGACTAGATTCAAAGTTCAACTTTCGTTAGAAACAGTGGTTCCCAATCTTGTAACCACAATTAGCCTTGCGTTTTTTCCCCCACATTTCGACATTTTTCGAAAGTGACCGAAAATCCACAGAATGATGTAAGACCATAATGCTATGTAGCATTGACATTTTTTGATGGAAAACGGCACGCTGTGCAAGACGTAAGGCTACAGCGCTGCGTTTTTGCCAGGTTTCGTCGTTTTTTTTAATCCTCAAAATTATGAAAAAACGTAAGGCCTTGTGTTTTTTCGAAATTTCGGCATTTTTCGAAAATGCTCAAAAAGATGAAAAACAGCATGCTGTGCAAGAACGTATAAGGCTATAGCCTTGCGTTTTTTGCCAGGTTTTGTCATTTTTTGTCATTTTTCGAAAATCCTCGAAACGATGAAAAAACGTAAGGCTACAGCCTTGCGTATTTTCGAAATTTCGACATTTTTCTAAAATCCTCAAAAATCCTCAAAACGATGAAAAATGGCATGCTGTGCAAGACCGTGAGGCTATAGCCTTGCATTTTTGCCAGGTTTCGTCATTTGTTGTCATTTTTTGTCATTTTTCGAAAATCCTCGAAACGATGAAAAAACGTAAGGCTATAGCCTTGTATTTTTTCAAAATGTCGACATTTTTCGAAAATGCTCAAAAATGCTCAAAACGATGAAAAACGGCATGCTGTGCAAGACCGTAAGGCTATAGCCTTGCATTTTGCCAGGTTTCGTCATTTTTTGTCATTTTTCGAAAATCCTCGAAACAATGAAAAAACGTAAGACTATAGCCTTGCGTTTTTTCAAAATTTTGACGTTTTTCGAAAATGCTCAAAAATGCTCAAAACGATGAAAAATGGCATGCTGTGCAAGACTGTAAGGCTATAGCCTTGCATTTTGCCAGGTTTCGTCATTTTCTGTCATTTTTCGAAAAACTCAAAACGATGAAAAACGCAAGACTATAGCCTTGCGTTTTTTCAAAATTTTGACATTTTTTGAAAAATGCTCAAAAATCTCAAAACGATGAAAAACGGCATGCTGTGCAAGACCGTAAGGCTATATAGGGGCCTTGCATTTTGCCAGGTTTCGTCATTTTTTGTCATCTTTCGAAAATCTCGAAACGATGAAAAACGCAAGGCTATAGCCTTGCGTTTTTTAAAAAAATTGAAATTTTTCAAAAATGCTCAAAAATGTTCAAAACGATGAAAAATGGCATAATCTGCAACACCGTAAGGCTATAGCGTTGCATTTTGCCAGGTTTCGTCATTTTCTTGTCATTTTTCGAAAATCCTCGAAACGATGAAGAAACGTAAGGCTATAGCCTTGCGTTTTTTCAAAATTTCGACATTTTTCGAAAATGCTCAAAAATGCTAAAATGATGAAAAACGGCATGCTGTACAAGAACCTAAGGCTATAGCTTGCATTTTGCCATGTTTCGTCATTTTTTTTACATTTGTCGAAAATCCTCGAAATGATAAAAAACGTAAGGCTATAGCCTTGTGTTTTTTCAAAATGTCGACATTTTTCGAAAATGCTCAAAAATGCTCAAAACGATGAAAAATGGCATAAAGTGCAAGACCGTAAGGCTATAGCCTTGCATTTTGCCAGTTTTCGTCATTTTCTGTCATTTTTCGAAAATCTCGAAACGATAAAAAAACGTAAGGCTATAGCCTCTTGTTTAAAAAAAAAAAAAAATCGACATTTTTAAGAAAATGCTCAAAAATGCTAAAACGATGAAATACGCATGCTGTGCAAAACCGTAACCCTATAGCCTTGCATTTTGCCAGTTTCGTCATTTTTCAAAAATCCTCGAAACGTAAAAACGTAAGACTATAGCCTTGCGTTTTTTTCAAATTTTCGACATTTTTCAAAATGCTCAAAAATGCTCAAAATGATGAAAAACGGCATGCTGTGCAAGACCATAAGGCTATAGCCTTTGCATTTCCAGGTTTCGTCATTTTTTTACATTCTTCGAAAATCCTCAAAATGATTAAAAAAACGAAGGCTATAGCCTTGCGGTTTTTCAAAATTTCGTCTTGCATGCTCTGCAAGACCGTAAGGCTATAGCCTTGCATATTTGCCAGTTTCGTCATTTTTTGCCATTTTCGAAATCCTCTCGAAACGATGAAAAAACGGCTTGCTGTGCAAGACCATAAGGCCATAGCCTTGCGCTTTGCCAGGCTTCGTCAATCTTTGTCATTTTTCGAAAATCCTCGAACGATGAAAAAATGTAAGGCTATAGCCTTGTGTTTTTTCAAAATTTTGACATTTTTCGAAAATGCTCAAAAATGCTTAAAACGATGAATAACGGCATGCTGCGCAAGACCGTGAGGCTATAGCCTTGTATTTTGCCAGGTTTCGTCATTTTTGAAAATCCTCGAAACGATAAAAAACGCAAGGCTATAGTCTTGCGTTTTTTTCCTCAAAATTTTGACATTTTTCGAAAATGCTCAAAAATGCTTAAAACGATGAAAAACGCATGCTGTACAAAACCATAAGGCTATAGCTTTGCATTTGCCATGTTTCGTCATTTTTTTTACATTTTTCGAAAATCCTTGAAATGATGAAAAAACGTAAGGCTAAAGCCTTGTGTTTTTCAATGTCGACATTTTTCGAAAATGCTCAAAAATGCTCAAAAACATGAAAAAATGGCATGCTGTGCAAGACCGTAAGGCTATAGCCTTGCATTTTTGCCAGGTTTCGTCATTTTCTGTCATTTTCGAAAATCTCGAACGATAAAAAAACGTAAGGCTATAGCCTCTTGTTTTTTTTTTAAATTTCGACATTTTTCAAAATGCTCAAAAACGCACAAACGATGAAAAACGGCATGCTGTGCAAGACCATAAGGCTATAGGGCCTTGCATTTTGCCAGGTTTCCGTCATTTTTTGTCATTTTTCGAAAATCTCGAAATGATGAAAAATGCAAGGCTATAGCCGTGCGTATTTTCGAAATTTCGACATTTTTCGAAAATGCTCAAAAATGCTCAAAACGATGAAAAATGGCATGCTGTGCAAGACCGTAAGGCTATAGCCTTGCGTTTTGCAAGGTTTCGTCATTTTTTTGTCATTTTTCGAAAATCCTCGAAACGATGAAAAAACGTAAGTCTACAGCTTTGCGTTTTTTTTTTTTTTTTCAAAATTTTGACATTTTTCGAAAATGCTCAAAAATGCTCAAAACGGTGAAAAACGGCATGCTGTGCAAGACCGTAAGGCTATAGCCTTGCATTTTGCCATGTTTCATCATTTTTTTGACAGTTTTTCGAAAATCCTCGAAACAATGAAAAAACGTAAGGCTATAGCCTTGCGTTTTTTCCAAATTTTGACATTTTTCGAAAATGCTCAAAAACGCTCAAAACGATGAAAAACGGCATGCTGTGCAAGACCGTAAGGCTATAGCCTTGCATTTTGCCAGGTTTCGTCATTTTTTGACATTTTTCGAAAATCCTCGAAAGGATGAAAAAACGTAAGGCTATAGCCTTGCGTTTTTTCAAATTTTGACATTTTTCGAAAATGCTCAAAAATGCTCAAAACGATGAAAAACGGCATGCTGTGCAAGACCATAAGGCTATAGGGGCCTTGCATTTTGCCAGGTTTCGTCATTTTTTGTCATTTTTCGAAAATCCTCGAAACGATGAAGAAAGGTAAGGCTATAGCCTTGTGTTTTTCTCAAAATTTTGACATTTTTCGAAAATGCTCAAAAATGCTTAAAACGATGAATAACGGCATGCTGCGCAAGACCGTGAGGCTATAGCCTTGTATTTTGCCAGGTTTTCGTCATTTTGAAAATCCTCGAAACGATAAAAAACGCAAGGCTATAGCCTTGCGGTTTTTTTTCTCAAAATTTCGACATTTTTCGAAAATGCTCAAAAATGCTTAAAACGATGAAAAACGGCATGCTGTACAAGACCTTAAGGCTATAGCTTTGCATTTTGCCATGTTTCGTCATTTTTTTTTTACATTTTTCGGAAATCCTCGAAATGATAAAAAAACGTAAGGCTATAGCCTCTTGTTTTTTTGTGTTTTTTCAAAATGTCGACATTTTCGAAAATGCTCAAAAATGCTCAAAACGATGAAAAATGGCATGCTGTGCAAGACCATAAGGCTATAGCCTTGCATTTTGCCAGGTTTCGTCATTTTCTGTCATTTTTCGAAAATCTCGAAACGATAAAAAAACGTAAGGCTATAGCCTCTTGTTTTATTTTTAAATTTTGACATTTTAAGAAAATGCTCAAAAATGCTTAAAACGATGAAATACGGCATGCTGTGCAAAACCGTAATGCTATAGCCTTGCATTTTGCCAGGTTTCGTCATTTTTCAAAAATCCTCGGAAACGTAAAAACGTAAGGCTATATCCTTGCGTTTTTTCAAATTTTCGACATTTTTCAAAAATGCTCAAAAATGCTCAAAATGATGAAAAACGGCATGCTGTGCAAGACCATAAGGCTATAGCCTTGCATTTTGCCAGGTTTCGTCATTTTTTTACATTCTTCGAAAATCCTCAAAATGATGAAAAAATGTAAGGCTATAGCCTTGCGGTTTTTCAAAATTTCGTCTTGCATGCTCTGCAAGACCGTAAGGCTATAGCCTTGCATTTTGCCAGGTTTTGTCATTTTTTGCCATTTTTCGGAAATCCTCGAAACAATAAAAAAACGGCTTGCTGTGCAAGACCATAAGGCCATAGCCTTGCGTTTTGCCAGGCTTCGTCAATTTTTGTCATTCTTCGAAAATCCTCGAAACGATGAAAAAACGTAAGGCTATAGCCTTGTGTTTTTTTCAAAATTTTGACATTTTTCGAAAATGCTCAAAAATGCTTAAAACGATGAATAACGGCATGCTGCGCAAGACCGTGAGGCTATAGCCTTGTATTTTGCCAGGTTTCGTCATTTTTTGGAAATCCTCGAAACGATAAAAAACGCAAGGCTATAGTCTTGCGACTTTTTTTTCTCAAAATTTTGATTTTTCGAAAATGCTCAAAAATGCTTAAAACGATGAAAAACGGCATGCTGTACAAAACCTTAAGGCTATAGCTTTGCATTTTGCCATGTTTCGTCATTTTTTTTTTACATTTTTCGAAAATCCTCGAAATGATGAAAAAACGTAAGGCTATAGCCTTGTATTTTTTCAAAATGTCAACATTTTTCGAAAATGCTCAAAAATGCTCAAAACGATGAAAAATGGCATGCTGTGCAAGACAGTAAGGCTATAGCCTTGCATTTTGCCAGGTTTCGTCATTTTTTGACATTTTTCGAAAATCCTCGAAACGAGGAAAAAACGTAAGGCTATAGCCTTGCGTTTTTTCAAAATTTTGACGTTTTTCCAAAATGCTCAAAAATGCTCAAAACGATGAAAAACGGCATGCTGTGCAAGACCATAAGGCTATAGGGGCCTTGCATTTTGCCAGGTTTCGTCATTTTTTGACATTTTTCGAAAATCCTCGAAACGATGAAAAAACGTAAGGCTATAGCCTTGCGTTTTTTTAAAATTTTGAATTTTTCAAAAATGCTCAAAAATGTTCAAAACGATGAAAAATGGCATGCTCTGCAACACCGTAAGGCTATAGCGTTGCATTTTGCCAGGTTTCGTCATTTTTTGTCATTTTTCGAAAATCCTCGAAACGATGAAGAAACGTAAGGCTATAGCCTTGTGTTTTTTTCAAAATTTTGACATTTTTCGAAAATGCTCAAAAACGCTCAAAATGATGAAAAACGGCATGCTGTGCAAGACCGTAAGGCTATAGCCTTGCATTTTGCCAGGTTTCGTCATTTTTTGACATTTTTCGAAAATCCTCGAAACGATGAAAAACGTATGGCTATAGCCTTGTGTTTTTTCAAATTTTGACATTCTTCAAAAATGCTCAAAAACGCTCAAAACGATGAAAAACGGCATGCTGTGCAAGACCGTAAGGCTATGGGGGCCTTGCATTTTGCCAGGTTTCGTCATTTTTTGACATTTTTCGAAAATCCTCGAAACGATGAAAAAACGTAAGGCTATAGCCTTGCGTTTTTTAAAAATTTTGAAATTTTTCAAAAATGCTTAAAAATGTTCAAAACGATGAAAAATGGCATGCTCTGCAACACCGTAAGGCTATAGCGTTTCATTTTGCCAGGTTTCGTCATTTTTTGTCATTTTTCGAAAATCCTCGAAACGATGAAAAAACGTAAGGCTATAGCCTTGTGTTTTTTTTAAATTTTGACATTTTTCGAAAATGCTCAAAAACGCTCAAAATGATGAAAAACGGCATGCTGTGCAAGACCGTAAGGCTATAGCCTTGCATTTTGCCAGGTTTCGTCATTTTTTGACATTTTTCGAAAATCTCGAAACGATGAAAAATTTTGAAAATTTTCAAAAATGCTCAAAACGATGAAAAACGGCATGCTGTGCAAGACCATAAGGCTATAGGGGCCTTGCATTTTGCCAGGTTTCGTCATTTTTTGTCATCTTCCGAAAATCTCGAAACGATGAAAAATTTTGACATTTTTCAAAAATGCTCAAAAATGTTCAAAACGATGAAAAACGGCATGCTCTGCAACACCGTAAGGCTATAGCGTTGCATTTTGCCAGGTTTCGTCATTTTTTGTCATTTTTCGAAAATCCTCGAAACGATGAAGAAACGTAAGGCTATAGCCTTGTGTTTTCTCAAAATTTTGACATTTTTCGAAAATGCTCAAAAATGCTTAAAACGATGAATAACGGCATGCTGCGCAAGACCGTGAGGCTATAGCCTTGTATTTTGCCAGGTTTCGTCATTTTTGAAAATCTCGAAACGAATAAAAACGCAAGGCTATAGTCTTGCGTTTTTTTTTCTCAAAATTTCGACATTTTTCGAAAATGCTCAAAAATGCTTAAAACGATGAAAAACGGCATGCTGTAAAAGACCTTAAGGCTATAGCTTTGCATTTTGCCATTTTTCGTCCATTTTTTTTTACATTTTTCGAAAATCCTCGAAATGATGAAAAAAACGTAAGGCTAAAGCCTTGTGTTTTTTCAAAATGTCGACATTTTTCGAAAATGCTCAAAAATGCTCAAAACGATGAAAAATGGCATGCTGTGCAAGACCGTAAGGCTATAGCCTTGCATTTTGCCAGGTTTCGTCATTTCTGTCATTTTCGAAAATCTCGAAACGATAAAAAAATTAAGGCTATACCTCTTGTTTTTTTTTAAATTTTGACATTTTTCAAAAATGCTCAAAAAACGCTCAAAACGATGAAAAACGGCATGCTGTGCAAGACCATAAGGCTATAGGGGCCTTGCATTTGCCAGGTTTCGTCATTTTTTGTCATTTTTCGAAAATCTCGAAACGATGAAAAAATGCAAGGCTATAGCCTTGCGTTTTTTCGAAATTTCGACATTTTTCAAAAATGCTCAAAAATGCTCAAAACGATGAAAAATGGCATGCTGTGCAAGACCGTAAGGCTATAGCCTTGCGTTTTGCAAGGTTTCGTCATTTTTTGTCATTTTTCGAAAATCCTCGAAACGATGAAAAAACGTAAGGCTACAGCTTTGCGTTTTTTTTTTTTTTTTTTCAAAATTGACATTTTTCGAAAATGCTCAAAAATGCTCAAACGGTGAAAAACGGCATGCTGTGCAAGACCGTAAGGCTATAGCCTTGCATTTTGCCAGGTTTCATCATTTTTTTGACAGTTTCGAAAATCCTCGAAAAATGAAAAAACGTAAGGCTATAGCCTTGCGTTTTTTCCAAATTTTTTGACATTTTTCAAAAATGCTCAAAACGCTCAAACGATGAAAAATGGCATGCTGTGCAAGACCGTAAGGCTATAGCCTTGCATTTTGCCAGGTTTCGTCATTTTTTGTCATTTTTCGAAAATCCTCGAAAGGATGAAAAAACGTAAGGCTATAGCCTTGCGTTTTTCAAAATTTCGACATTTTTCGAAAATGCTCAAAAATGCTCAAAACGATGAAAAACGGCATGCTGTGCAAGACCATAAGCTATAGGGCCTTGCATTTGCCAGGTTTCGTCATTTTTTGTCATTTTTCGAAAATCCTCGAACGATGAAGAAAGGTAAGGCTATAGCCTTGTGTTTTTTTCAAAATTTGACATTTTTTCGAAATGCTCAAAAATGCTTAAAACGATGAATAACGGCATGCTGCGCAAGACCGTGAGGCTATAGCCTTGTATTTTGCCAGGTTTCGTCATTTTTTGAAAATCCTCGAAACGATAAAAAACGCAAGGCTATAGTCTTGCGTTTTTTTTTCTCAAAATTTCGACATTTTTCGAAAATGCTCAAAAATGCTTAAAACGATGAAAAACGGCATGCTGTAAAAGACCTTAAGGCTATAGCTTTGCATTTTGCCATGTTTCGTCATTTTTTTTTTACATTTTTCGAAAATCCTCGAAATGATGAAAAAACGTAAGGCTATAGCCTTGTGTTTTTTCAAAATGTCGACATTTTTCGAAAATGCTCAAAAATGCTCAAAACGATGAAAAATGGCATGCTGTGCAAGACCGTAAGGCTATAGCCTTGCATTTTGCCAGGTTTCGTCATTTTCTGTCATTTTTCGAAAATCTCGAAACGATAAAAAAACGTAAGGCTATAGCCTCTTGTTTTTTTTTTAATTTCGACATTTTAAGAAAATGCTCAAAAATGCTTAAAACGATGAAATACGGCATGCTGTGCAAAACCGTAATGCTATAGCCTTGCATTTTGCCAGGTTTCGTCATTTTTCAAAAATCCTCGGAAACGTAAAAACGTAAGGCTATAGCCTTGCGTTTTTTCAAATTTTCGACATTTTTCAAAAATGCTCAAAAATGCTCAAAATGATGAAAAACGGCATGCTGTGCAAGACCATAAGGCTATAGCCTTGCATTTTGCCAGGTTTCGTCATTTTTTTACATTCTTCAAAAATCCTCAAAATGATGAAAAAACTGTAAGGCTATAGCCTTGCGGTTTTTCAAAATTTCGTCTTGCATGCTCTGCAAGACCGTAAGCCATAGCCTGCATTTTGCCAGGTTTTGTCATTTTTTGCCATCTTTCGGAAATCCTCGAAACAATGAAAAAAAAACGGCTTGCTGTGCAAGACCATAAGGCCATAGCCTTGCGTTTTGCCAGGCTTCGTCAATTTTTGTCATTTTTCGAAAAATCCTCGAAACGATGAAAAAACGTAAGGCTATAGCCTTGTGTTTTTTTCAAAATTTTGACATTTTTCGAAAATGCTCAAAAATGCTTAAAACGATGAATAACGGCATGCTGCGCAAGACCGTGAGGCTATAGCCTTGTATTTTGCCAGGTTTCGTCATTTTTTGAAAATCCTCGAAACGATAAAAAACGCAAGGCTATAGTCTTGCGACTTTTTTTTCTCAAAATTTTGATTTTTCGAAAATGCTCAAAAATGCTTAAAACGATGAAAAACGGCATGCTGTACAAAACCTTAAGGCTATAGCTTTGCATTTTGCCATGTTTGTCATTTTTTTTACATTTTTCGAAAATCCTCGAAATGATGAAAAAACGTAAGGCTATAGCCTTGTGTTTTTTCAAAATGTCGACATTTTTCGAAAATGCTCAAAAATGCTCAAAACGATGAAAAATGGCATGCTGTGCAAGACCGTAAGGCTATAGCCTTGCATTTTGCCAGGTTTCGTCATTTTTTGACATTTTTCGAAAATCCTCGAAACGATGAAAAAACGTAAGGCTATAGCCTTGCGTTTTTCAAAATTTTGACGTTTTTCGAAAATGCTCAAAAATGCTCAAAACGATGAAAACGGCATGCTGTGCAAGACCATAAGGCTATAGGGGGCCTTGCATTTTGCCAGGTTTCGTCATTTTTTGACATTTTTCAAAAATCCTCGAAACGATGAAAAAACGTAAGGCTATAGCCTTGCGTTTTTTAAAATTTTGAAATTTTGCCAAAAATGCTCAAAAATGTTCAAAACGATGAAAAATGGCATGCTCTGCAAGACCGTAAGGCTATAGCGTTGCATTTGCCAGGTTTCGTCATTTTTTTGTCATTTTTTCGAAAATCCTCGAAACGATGAAAAAACGTAAGGCTATAGCCTTGTATTTTTTTCAAAATTTCGACATTTTTCGAAAAGGCTCAAAAACGCTCAAAATGATGAAAAACGGCATGCTGTGCAAGACCGTAAGGCTATAGCCTTGCATTTTGCCAGGTTTCGTCATTTTTTTGTCATTTTTCGAAAATCCTCGAAACGATGAAAAAACGTAAGGCTATAGCCTTGTGTTTTTTTCAAATTTTGACATTCTTCAAAAATGCTCAAAAACGCTCAAACGATGAAAAAACGGCATGCTGTGCAAGACCGTAAGGCTATAGGGGCTTGCATTTTGCCAGGTTTCGTCATTTTTTGACATTTTTCGAAAATCCTCGAAACGATGAAAAAACGTAAGGCTATAGCCTTGCGTTTTTTAAAAATTTTGAAATTTTTCAAAAATGCTTAAAAATGTTCAAAACGATGAAAAATGGCATGCTCTGCAACACCGTAAGGCTATAGCGTTTCATTTTGCCAGGTTTCGTCATTTTTGTCATTTTTCGAAAATCCTCGAAACGATGCAGAAACGTAAGGCTATAGCCTTGTGTTTTTTTTTAATTTTGACATTTTTCGAAAATGCTCAAAAACGCTCAAAATGATGAAAAACGGCATGCTGTGCAAGACCGTAAGGCTATAGCCTTGCATTTTGCCAGGTTTCGTCATTTTTTGACATTTTTCGAAAATCTCGAAACGATGAAAAATTTTGAAAATTTTCAAAAATGCTCAAAACGCTGAAAAACGGCATGCTGTGCAAGACCATAAGGCTATAGGGGCCTTGCATTTTGCCAGGTTTCGTCATTTTTTGTCATCTTCCGAAAATCTCGAAACGATGAAAAATTTTGACATTTTTCAAAAATGCTCAAAAATGTTCAAAACGATGAAAAATGGCATGCTCTGCAACACGTAAGGCTATAGCGTTGCATTTTTGCCAGGTTTCGTCATTTTTGTCATTTTTCGAAAATCCTCGAAACGATGAAGAAAGGTAAGGCTATAGCCTTGTGTTTTTCTCAAATTTTTGACATTTTTCGAAAATGCTCAAAAATGCTTAAAACGATGAAAACGGCATGCTGCGCAAGACCGTGAGGCTATAGCCTTGTATTTTGCCAGGTTTCGTCATTTTTTGAAAATCCTCGAACGATAAAAAAACGAAAGGCATAGTCTTGCGTTTTTTTTTTCAAAATTCGACATTTTTCGAAAATGCTCAAAATGCTTAAACGATGAAAAAACGGCATGCTGTAAAAGACCTTAAGGCTATAGCTTTGCATTTGCCAGGTTTCGTCATTTTTTTTTACATTTTTCGAAAATCCTCGAAATGATGAAAAAACGTAAGGCTAAGCCTTGTGTTTTTTCAAAATGTCGACATTTTTCGAAAATGCTCAAAAATGCCAAAACGATGAAAAATGGCATGCTGTGCAAGACCATAAGGCTATAGCCTTGCATTTTGCCAGGTTTCGTCATTTTCTGTCATTTTTTTCGAAAATCTCGAAACGATAAAAAAACGTAAGGCTATAGCCTCTTGTTTTTTTTTAATTTTGACATTTTTCAAGAAATGCTCAAAAATGCTTCAACGATGAAATACGGCATGCTGTGCAAAACCGTAAGGCTATAGCCTTGCATTTTGCCAGGTTTCGTCATTTTTCAAAAATCCTCGGGAAACGTAAAAACGTAAGGCTATATCCTTGCGTTTTTCAAATTTTCGACATTTTTCAAAAATGCTCAAAAATGCTCAAAATGATGGAAAACGGCATGCTGTGCAAGACCATAAGGCTATAGCCTTGCGTTTTGCCAGGTTTCGTCATTTTTTTACATTCTTCGAAAATCCTCAAAATGATGAAAAAATGTAAGGCTATAGCCTTGCGGTTTTTCAAAATTTCGTCTTGCATGCTCTGCAAGACCGTAAGGCTATAGCCTTGCATTTTGCCAGTTTTGTCATTTTTTGCCATCTTTCGGAAATCCTCGAAAACGATGAAAAAAACGGCTTGCTGTGCAAGACCATAAGGCCTATAGCCTTGCGTTTTGCCAGTTTCGTCAATTTTTGTCATTTTTCGAAAATCCTCGAAACGATGAAAAAACGTAAGGCTATAGCCTTGTGTTTTTTTCAAATTTTGACATTTTCGAAAATGCTCAAAAATGCTTAAAAACGATGAATAACGGCATGCTGCGCAAGACCGTGAGGCTATAGCCTTGTATTTTGCCAGGTTTCGTCATTTTTTTAAAATCCTCGAAAACGATAAAAAAACGCAGGCTATAGCCTTGCGTTTTTTTCAAAATTTTTGATTTTTCGAAAATGCTCAAAAATGCTTAAAACGATGAAAAACGGCATGCTGTACAAAAACCTTAAGGCTATAGCCTTGCATTTTGCCATGTTTCGTCATTTTTTTTTTACATTTTTCGAAAATCCTCGAAATGATGAAAAACGTAAGGCATAGCCTTGTATTTTTTCAAAATTGTAACATTTTTAAAATGCTCAAAAAATGCTCAAACACGATGAAAAATGGCATGCTGTGCAAGACATAAGGCTATAGCCTTGCAATTTTGCCAGGTTTCGTCATTTTCTGGTCATTTTCGAAAATCTCGAAACGATGAAAAAACGTAAGGCTAATAGCCTTTGTTTTTTTTTTTTAAATTTCGACATTTTTCAAAAATGCTCAAAACATGCTCAAAACGATGAAAAACGGCATGCTGTGCAAGACCATAACGCTATAGCCTTGCATTTTGCCAGGTTTCGTCATTTTTCAAAAATCCTCGGAAACGTAAAAACGTAAGGCTATAGCCTTGCGTTTTTTCAAAATTTTGACGTTTTTCGAAAATGCTCAAAAATGCTCAAAATGATGAAAAATGGCATGCTGTGCAAGACTGTAAGGCTATAGCCTTGCATTTTGCCAGGTTTCGTCATTTTCTGTCATTTTTCGAAAAACTCGAAACGATGAAAAACGCAAGGCTATAGCCTTGTGTTTTTTCAAAATTTTGACATTTTTCAAAAATGCTCAAAAATGCTCAAAACGATGAAAAACGGCATGCTGTGCAAGACCATAAGGCTATAGCGTCGCATTTTGCAGGTTTTCGTCATTTTTTGTCATTTTTCGAAAATCCTCGAAACGATGAAGAAACGTAAGGCTATAGCCTTGCGTTTTTTTCAAAATTTGACATTTTTCGAAAATGCTCAAAAAACGCTCAAAATGATGAAAAACGGCATGCTGTGCAAGACCGTAAGGCTATAGCCTTGCATTTTTGCCAGGTTTCGTCATTTTTTGACATTTTTCGAAAATCCTCGAAACGATGAAAAAACGTAAGGCTATAGCCTTGTGTTTTTTCAAAATTTTGACATTTTTCAAAAATGCTCAAAAACGCTCAAAACGATGAAAAACGGCATGCTGTGCAAGACCGTAAGGCTATAGCCTTGCATTTTGCCAGGTTTCGTCATTTTTTGTCATTTTTCGAAAATCCTCGAAAACGATGAAAAAACGTAAGGCTATAGCCTTGCGTTTTTTCAAAAATTTTAAGTTTTTCGAAAATGCTCAAAAATGCTCAAAACGATGAAAAACGGCATGCTGTGCAAGACCGTAAGGCTATAGGGGCCTTGCATTTTGCCAGGTTTCGTCATTTTTTGACATTTTTCGAAAATCCTCGAAACGATGAAAAAACGTAAGGCTATAGCCTTGCGTTTTTTAAAAATTTTGAAATTTTTCAAAAATGCTCAAAAATGTTCAAAACGATGAAAAATGGCATGCTCTGCAACACCGTAAGGCTATAGCGTTGCATTTTGCCAGGTTTCGTCATTTTTTGTCATTTTTCGAAAATCCTCGAAACGATGAAAAAACGTAAGGCTATAGCCTTGTGTTTTTTTTTCAAAATTTTGACATTTTTCGAAAATGCTCAAAAACGCTCAAAATGATGAAAAACGGCATGCTGTGCAAGACCGTAAGGCTATAGCCTTGCATTTTGCCAGGTTTCGTCATTTTTTGTCATTTTTCGAAAATCCTCGAAACGATGAAAAAACGTAAGGCTATAGCCTTGTGTTTTTTTCAAAATTTTGACATTCTTCAAAAATGCTCAAAAACGCTCAAAACGATGAAAACGGCATGCTGTGCAAGACCATAAGGCTTATAGGGGCCTTGCATTTTGCCAGTTTCGTCATTTTTGACATTTTTCGAAAATCCTCGAAACGATGAAAAACGTAAGCTATAGCCTTTCGTTTTTTAAAAATTTTGAAATTTTTCAAAAATGCTCAAAAAATGTTCAAAACGATGAAAAATGGCATGCTCTGCAACACCGTA
>CM076971.1:15671355-15792593 GCA_039105355.1 Benthosema pterotum | reverse complement strand
TGATGAAAAAAACGGCATGCTGTGCAAGACGTAAGGCTATAGGGACCTTGCATTTTTCCAGGTTTCGTCATTTTTTGACATTTTTCGAAAATCTCGAAACGATGAAAAAACGTAAAATGCTATTGCCTTGTGTTTTTTTCAAAATTTCGACATTTTTCAAAAATGCTCAAAAATGCTCAAAACGATGAAAAACGGAATGCTGTGCAAGACCGTATGGCTATAGCCTTGCATTTTGCCAGGTTTCGTCATTTTTTGTCATTTTTCGAAAATCCTCGAAACGATGAAAAAACGTAAGGCTAAGCCTTGGTTTTTTAAAAATTTTGGAAAATTGCTCAAAAATGCTCAAAACGATGAAAAACGGCATGCTGTGCAAGACCATAAGGCTATAGGGGCCTTGCATTTTGCCAGGTTTCGTCATTTTTTGACATTTTTCGAAAATCCTCGAAACGATGAAAAAACGTAAGGCTATAGCCTTGCGTTTTTTAAAAATTTTGAAATTTTTCAAAAATGCTCAAAAATGTTCAAAACGATGAAAAATGGCATGCTCTGCAACACCGTAAGGCTATAGCGTTGCATTTTGCCAGGTTTCGTCATTTTTTGTCATTTTTCGAAAATCCTCGAAACGATGAAAAAACGTAAGGCTATAGCCTTGTGTTTTTTTTCAAAATTTTGACATTCTTCAAAAATGCTCAAAAACGCTCAAAACGATGAAAAACGGCATGCTGTGCAAGACCGTAAGGCTATAGCCTTGCATTTTGCCAGGTTTCGTCATTTTTTGACATTTTTGAAAATCCTCGAAACGATGAAAAAACGTAAGGCTATAGCCTTGTGTTTTTTTCAAAATTTTGACATTTTCAAAAATGCTCAAAAACGCTCAAAACGATGAAAAACGGCATGCTGTGCAAGACCGTAAGGCTATAGCCTTGCATTTTGCCAGGTTTCGTCATTTTTTGACATTTTTCGAAAATCCTCGAAACGATGAAAAAACGTAAGGCTATAGCCTTGTGTTTTTTTTAAAAATTTTGACATTTTCAAAAATGCTCAAAAACGCTCAAAACGATGAAAAACGGCATGCTGTGCAAGACCGTAAGGCTATAGCCTTGCATTTTGCCAGGTTTCGTCATTTTTTGACATTTTTCGAAAATCCTCGAAACGATGAAAAAACGTAAGGCTATAGCCTTGTGTTTTTTTCAAAATTTTGACATTCTTCAAAATGCTCAAAAACGCTCAAAACGATGAAAAACGGCATGCTGTGCAAGACCGTAAGGCTATAGCCTTGCATTTTGCCAGGTTTCGTCATTTTTTGACATTTTTCGAAAATCCTCGAAACGATGAAAAAACGTAAGGCTATAGCCTTTGTTTTTTTCAAAATTTTGACGTTTTTCAAAAATGCTCAAAAATGCTCAAAACGATGAAAAACGGCATGCTGTGCAAGACCATAAGGCTATAGGGGCCTTGCATTTTGCCAGGTTTCGTCATTTTTTGACATTTTTCGAAAATCCTCGAAACGATGAAAAAACGTAAGGCTATAGCCTTGTGTTTTTTTCAAAATTTTGACATTCTTCAAAAATGCTCAAAAACGCTCAAAACGATGAAAAACGGCATGCTGTGCAAGACCGTAAGGCTATAGCCTTGCATTTTGCCAGGTTTCGTCATTTTTTGACATTTTTCGAAAATCTCGAAACGATGAAAAACGCAAGGCTATAGACTTGCGTTTTTTAAAATTTTGAAAATTTTCAAAAATGCTCAAAACGATGAAAAACGGCATGCTGTGCAAGACCATAAGGCTATAGGGGCCTTGCATTTTGCCAGGTTTCGTCATTTTTTGTCATCTTTCGAAAATCCTCGAAACGATGAAAAAACGTAAGGCTATAGCCTTGCGTTTTTTAAAAATTTGAAATTTTTCAAAAATGCTCAAAAATGTTCAAAACGATGAAAAATGGCATGCTCTGCAACACCGTAAGGCTATAGCGTTGCATTTTGCCAGGTTTCGTCATTTTTTGTCATTTTTCGAAAATCCTCGAAACGATGAAGAAACGTAAGGCTATAGCCTTGTGTTTTTTTCAAAATTTTGACATTTTTCAAAAATGCTCAAAAACGCTCAAAACGATGAAAAACGGCATGCTGTGCAAGACCGTAAGGCTATAGCCTTGCATTTTGCCAGGTTTCGTCATTTTTTGACATTTTTCGAAAATCCTCGAAACGATGAAGAAACGTAAGGCTATAGCCTTGTGTTTTTTTCAAAATTTTGACATTCTTCAAAAATGCTCAAAAACGCTCAAAACGATGAAAAACGGCATGCTGTGCAAGACCGTAAGGCTATAGCCTTGCATTTTGCCAGGTTTCGTCATTTTTTGACATTTTTCGAAAATCCTCGAAACGATGAAAAAACGTAAGGCTATAGCCTTGTGTTTTTTTCAAAATTTTGACATTTTTCGAAAAATGCTCAAAAACGCTCAAAACGATGAAAAACGGCATGCTGTGCAAGACCGTAAGGCTATAGCCTTGCATTTTGCCAGGTTTCGTCATTTTTTGACATTTTTCGAAAATCCTCGAAACGATGAAAAAACGTAAGGCTATAGCCTTGTGTTTTTTTCAAAATTTTGACATTCTTCAAAAATGCTCAAAAACGCTCAAAACGATGAAAAACGGCATGCTGTGCAAGACCGTAAGGCTATAGCCTTGCATTTTGCCAGGTTTCGTCATTTTTTGACATTTTTCGAAAATCCTCGAAACGATGAAAAAACGTAAGGCTATAGCCTTGCGTTTTTTCAAAATTTTGACATTTTTCAAAAATGCTCAAAAATGCTCAAAACGATGAAAAACGGCATGCTGTGCAAGACCGTAAGGCTATAGCCTTGCATTTTGCCAGGTTTCGTCATTTTTTGACATTTTTCGAAAATCCTCGAAACGATGAAAAAACGTAAGGCTATAGCCTTGCGTTTTTTCAAAATTTTGACGTTTTTCGAAAATGCTCAAAAATGCTCAAAACGATGAAAAACGGCATGCTGTGCAAGACCATAAGGCTATAGGGGCCTTGCATTTTGCCAGGTTTCGTCATTTTTTGACATTTTTCGAAAATCCTCGAAACGATGAAAAAACGTAAGGCTATAGCCTTGCGTTTTTTAAAAATTTTGAAATTTTTCAAAAATGCTCAAAAATGTTCAAAACGATGAAAAATGGCATGCTCTGCAACACCGTAAGGCTATAGCGTTGCATTTTGCCAGGTTTCGTCATTTTTTGTCATTTTTCGAAAATCCTCGAAACGATGAAGAAACGTAAGGCTATAGCCTTGTGTTTTTTTCAAAATTTTGACATTTTTCGAAAATGCTCAAAAACGCTCAAAATGATGAAAAACGGCATGCTGTGCAAGACCGTAAGGCTATAGCCTTGCATTTTGCCAGGTTTCGTCATTTTTTGACATTTTTCGAAAATCCTCGAAACGATGAAAAAACGTAAGGCTATAGCCTTGTGTTTTTTTCAAAATTTTGACATTTTTCGAAAATGCTCAAAAACGCTCAAAATGATGAAAAACGGCATGCTGTGCAAGACCGTAAGGCTATAGCCTTGCATTTTGCCAGGTTTCGTCATTTTTTGACATTTTTCGAAAATCCTCGAAACGATGAAAAAACGTAAGGCTATAGCCTTGTTTTTTTCAAAATTTTGACATTCTTCAAAAATGCTCAAAAATGCTCAAAACGATGAAAAACGGCATGCTGTGCAAGACCGTAAGGCTATAGCCTTGCATTTTGCCAGGTTTCGTCATTTTTTTTACATTTTTCGAAAATCCTCGAAACGATGAAAAAACGTAAGGCTATAGCCTTGCGTTTTTTTCAAAATTTTGAAATTTTTCAAAAATGCTCAAAAATGCTCAAAACGATGAAAAATGGCATGCTCTGCAACACCGTAAGGCTATAGCGTTGCATTTTGCCAGGTTTCGTCATTTTTTGTCATTTTTCGAAAATCCTCGAAACGATGAAGAAACGTAAGGCTATAGCCTTGTGTTTTTTTCAAAATTTTGACATTTTTCGAAAATGCTCAAAAACGCTCACAATGATGAAAAACGGCATGCTGTGCAAGACCGTAAGGCTATAGCCTTGCATTTTGCCAGGTTTCGTCATTTTTTGACATTTTTCGAAAATCCTCGAAACGATGAAAAAACGTAAGGCTATAGCCTTGTGTTTTTTTTCAAAATTTTGACATTCTTCAAAAATGCTCAAAAATGCTCAAAACGATGAAAAACGGCATGCTGTGCAAGACCGTAAGGCTATAGCCTTGCATTTTGCCAGGTTTCGTCATTTTTTGACATTTTTCGAAAATCCTCGAAACGATGAAAAAACGTAAGGCTATAGCCTTGCGTTTTTTCAAAATTTTGACATTTTTCGAAAATGCTCAAAAATGCTCAAAACGATGAAAAACGGCATGCTGTGCAAGACCATAAGGCTATAGCCTTGCATTTTGCCAGGTTTCGTCATTTTTTGACATTTTTCGAAAATCCTCGAAACGATGAAAAAACGTAAGGCTATAGCCTTGTGTTTTTTCAAAATTTTGACATTCTTCAAAAATGCTCAAAAACGCTCAAAACGATGAAAAACGGCATGCTGTGCAAGACCGTAAGGCTATAGCCTTGCATTTTGCCAGGTTTCGTCATTTTTTGACATTTTTCGAAAATCCTCGAAACGATGAAAAAACGTAAGGCTATAGCCTTGTGTTTTTTTCAAAATTTTGACATTTTTCGAAAATGCTCAAAAACGCTCAAAACGATGAAAAACGGCATGCTGTGCAAGACCGTAAGGCTATAGCCTTGCATTTTGCCAGGTTTCGTCATTTTTTGACATTTTTCGAAAATCCTCGAAACGATGAAAAAACGTAAGGCTATAGCCTGTGTTTTTTTCAAAATTTTGAAATTTTCAAAAATGCTCAAAAACGCTCAAAAAACGATGAAAAACGGCATGCTGTGCAAGACCGTAAGGCTATAGCCTTGCATTTTGCCAGGTTTCGTCATTTTTTGACATTTTTCGAAAATCCTCGAAACGATGAAAAACGTAAGGCTATAGCCTTGTGTTTTTTTCAAAATTTTGACATTTTTCAAAAATGCTCAAAAACGCTCAAAACGATGAAAAACGGCATGCTGTGCAAGACCGTAAGGCTATAGCCTTGCATTTTGCCAGGTTTCGTCATTTTTGACATTTTTCGAAAATCCTCGAAACGATGAAGAAACGTAAGGCTATAGCCTTGTGTTTTTTTCAAAATTTTGACATTCTTCAAAAATGCTCAAAAACGCTCAAAATGATGAAAAACGGCATGCTGTGCAAGACCGTAAGGCTATAGCCTTGCATTTTGCCAGGTTTCGTCATTTTTTGACATTTTTCGAAAATCCTCGAAACGATGAAAAAACGTAAGGCTATAGCCTTGTGTTTTTTTCAAAATTTTGAAATTTTTCAAAAATGCTCAAAAACGCTCAAAACGATGAAAAACGGCATGCTGTGCAAGACCGTAAGGCTATAGCCTTGCATTTTGCCAGGTTTCGTCATTTTTTGACATTTTTCGAAAATCCTCGAAACGATGAAAAAACGTAAGGCTATAGCCTTGTGTTTTTTTCAAAATTTTGACATTCTTCAAAAATGCTCAAAAACGCTCAAAACGATGAAAAACGGCATGCTGTGCAAGACCGTAAGGCTATAGCCTTGCATTTTGCCAGGTTTCGTCATTTTTTGACATTTTTCGAAAATCTCGAAACGATGAAAAACGCAAGGCTATAGACTTGCGTTTTTTAAAAATTTTGAAAATTTTCAAAAATGCTCAAAACGATGAAAAACGGCATGCTGTGCAAGACCATAAGGCTATAGGGGCCTTGCATTTTGCCAGGTTTCGTCATTTTTTGTCATTTTTCGAAAATCCTCGAAACGATGAAAAACGTAAGGCTATAGCCTTGCGTTTTTTAAAAATTTTGAAATTTTTCAAAAATGCTCAAAAATGTTCAAAACGATGAAAAATGGCATGCTCTGCAACACCGTAAGGCTATAGCGTTGCATTTTGCCAGGTTTCGTCATTTTTTGTCATTTTTCGAAAATCCTCGAAACGATGAAGAAACGTAAGGCTATAGCCTTGTGTTTTTTTCAAAATTTTGACATTTTTCGAAAATGCTCAAAAACGCTCAAAATGATGAAAAACGGCATGCTGTGCAAGACCGTAAGGCTATAGCCTTGCATTTTGCCAGGTTTCGTCATTTTTTGACATTTTTCGAAAATCCTCGAAACGATGAAAAAACGTAAGGCTATAGCCTTGCGTTTTTTAAAAGTTTTGAAATTTTTCAAAAATGCTCAAAAATGTTCAAAATGATGAAAAACGGCGTGCTGTGCAAGACCGTAAGGCTATAGCCTTGCATTTTGCCAGGTTTCGTCATTTTTTGACATTTTTCGAAAATCCTCGAAACGATGAAAAAACGTAAGGCTATAGCCTTGCGTTTTTTAAAATTTTGAAATTTTTCAAAAATGCTCAAAAATGTTCAAAATGATGAAAAACGGCATGCTGTGCAAGACCGTAAGGCTATAGCCTTGCATTTTGCCAGGTTTCGTCATTTTTTGACATTTTTCGAAAATCCTCGAAACGATGAAAAAACGTAAGGCTATAGCCTTGTGTTTTTTCTAAATTTTGACATTCTTCAAAAATGCTCAAAAACGCTCAAAACGATGAAAAACGGCATGCTGTGCAAGACCGTAAGGCTATAGCCTTGAATTTTGCCAGGTTTCGTCATTTTTTGACATTTTTCGAAAATCCTCGAAACGATGAAAAAACGTAAGGCTATAGCCTTGCGTTTTTTCAAAATTTTGACATTTTTCGAAAATGCTCAAAAATGCTCAAAACGATGAAAAACGGCATGCTGTGCAAGACCATAAGGCTATAGGGGCCTTGCATTTTGCCAGGTTTCGTCATTTTTTGACATTTTTCGAAAATCCTCGAAACGATGAAAAAACGTAAGGCTATAGCCTTGTGTTTTTTTCAAAATTTTGACATTCTTCAAAAATGCTCAAAAACGCTCAAAACGATGAAAAACGGCATGCTGTGCAAGACCGTAAGGCTATAGCCTTGCATTTTGCCAGGTTTCGTCATTTTTTGACATTTTTCGAAAATCCTCGAAACGATGAAAAAACGTAAGGCTATAGCCTTGTGTTTTTTTCAAAATTTTGACATTCTTCAAAAATGCTCAAAAACGCTCAAAACGATGAAAAACGGCATGCTGTGCAAGACCGTAAGGCTATAGCCTTGCATTTTGCCAGGTTTCGTCATTTTTTGTCATTTTTCGAAAATCCTCGAAACGATGAAGAAACGTAAGGCTATAGCCTTGTGTTTTTTTCAAAATTTTGACATTCTTCAAAAATGCTCAAAAACGCTCAAAACGATGAAAAACGGCATGCTGTGCAAGACCGTAAGGCTATAGCCTTGCATTTTGCCAGGTTTCGTCATTTTTTGACATTTTTCGAAAATCCTCGAAACGATGAAGAAACGTAAGGCTATAGCCTTGTGTTTTTTTCAAAATTTTGACATTTTTCGAAAATGCTCAAAAACGCTCAAAATGATGAAAAACGGCATGCTGTGCAAGACCGTAAGGCTATAGCCTTGCATTTTGCCAGGTTTCGTCATTTTTTGACATTTTTCGAAAATCCTCAAAACGATGAAAAAACGTAAGGCTATAGCCTTGTGTTTTTTTCAAAATTTTGAAATTCTTCAAAAATGCTCAAAAACGCTCAAAACGATGAAAAACGGCATGCTGTGCAAGACCGTAAGGCTATAGCCTTGCATTTTGCCAGGTTTCGTCATTTTTTGACATTTTTTGAAAATCCTCGAAACGATGAAGAAACGTAAGGCTATAGCCTTGTGTTTTTTTCAAAATTTTGACATTCTTCAAAAATGCTCAAAAACGCTCAAAACGATGAAAAACGGCATGCTGTGCAAGACCGTAAGGCTATAGCCTTGCATTTTGCCAGGTTTCGTCATTTTTTGACATTTTTCGAAAATCCTCGAAACGATGAAAAAACGTAAGGCTATAGCCTTGCGTTTTTTAAAATTTTGAAATTTTTCAAAAATGCTCAAAAATGTTCAAAACGATGAAAAATGGCATGCTGTGCAAGACCGTAAGGCTATAGCCTTGCATTTTGCCAGGTTTCGTCATTTTTTGACATTTTTTGAAAATCCTCGAAACGATGAAAAAACGTAAGGCTATAGCCTTGTGTTTTTTTCAAAATTTTGACATTTTCAAAAATGCTCAAAAACGCTCAAAACGATGAAAAACGGCATGCTGTGCAAGACCGTAAGGCTATAGCCTTGCATTTTGCCAGGTTTCGTCATTTTTTGACATTTTTCGAAAATCCTCGAAACGATGAAAAAACGTAAGGCTATAGCCTTGCGTTTTTTCAAAATTTTGACGTTTTTCGAAAATGCTCAAAAATGCTCAAAACGATGAAAAACGGCATGCTGTGCAAGACCATAAGGCTATAGGGGCCTTGCATTTTGCCAGGTTTCGTCATTTTTTGACATTTTTCGAAAATCCTCGAAACGATGAAAAAACGTAAGGCTATAGCCTTGTGTTTTTTTCAAAATTTTGACATTCTTCAAAAATGCTCAAAAACGCTCAAAACGATGAAAAACGGCATGCTGTGCAAGACCGTAAGGCTATAGCCTTGCATTTTGCCAGGTTTCGTCATTTTTTGACATTTTTCGAAAATCTCGAAACGATGAAAAACGCAAGGCTATAGACTTGCGTTTTTTAAAAATTTTGAAAATTTTCAAAAATGCTCAAAACGATGAAAAACGGCATGCTGTGCAAGACCATAAGGCTATAGGGGCCTTGCATTTTGCCAGGTTTCGTCATTTTTTGTCATCTTTCGAAAATCTCGAAACGATGAAAAACGCAAGGCTATAGCCTTGCGTTTTTTAAAAATTTTGAAATTTTTCAAAAATGCTCAAAAATGTTCAAAACGATGAAAAATGGCATGCTCTGCAACACCGTAAGGCTATAGCGTTGCATTTTGCCAGGTTTCGTCATTTTTTGTCATTTTTCGAAAATCCTCGAAACGATGAAGAAACGTAAGGCTATAGCCTTGTGTTTTTTTCAAAATTTTGACATTTTTCGAAAATGCTCAAAAACGCTCACAATGATGAAAAACGGCATGCTGTGCAAGACCGTAAGGCTATAGCCTTGCATTTTGCCAGGTTTCGTCATTTTTTGACATTTTTCGAAAATCCTCGAAACGATGAAAAAACGTAAGGCTATAGCCTTGTGTTTTTTTCAAAATTTTGACATTCTTCAAAAATGCTCAAAAACGCTCAAAACGATGAAAAATGGCATGCTCTGCAACACCGTAAGGCTATAGCGTTGCATTTTGCCAGGTTTCGTCATTTTTTGTCATTTTTCGAAAATCCTCGAAACGATGAAGAAACGTAAGGCTATAGCCTTGTGTTTTTTTCAAAATTTTGACATTCTTCAAAAATGCTCAAAAACGCTCAAAACGATGAAAAATGGCATGCTGTGCAAGACTGTAAGGCTATAGCCTTGCATTTTGCCAGGTTTCGTCATTTTCTGTCATTTTTCGAAAAACTCGAAACGATGAAAAACGCAAGGCTATAGCCTTGCGTTTTTTAAAAATTTTGAAATTTTTCAAAAATGCTCAAAAATGTTCAAAACGATGAAAAATGGCATGCTCTGCAACACCGTAAGGCTATAGCGTTGCATTTTGCCAGGTTTCGTCATTTTTTGTCATTTTTTGTCATTTTTCGTCATTTTTCGAAAATCCTCGAAACGATGAAGAAACGTAAGGCTATAGCCTTGTGTTTTTTTCAAAATTTTGACATTTTTCGAAAATGCTCAAAAATGCTTAAAACGATGAATAACGGCATGCTGCGCAAGACCGTAAGGCTATAGCCTTGCATTTTGCCAGGTTTCGTCATTTTCTGTCATTTTTCGAAAATCTCGAAACGATAAAAAAACGTAAGGCTATAGCCTCTTGTTTTTTTTAATTTTTTTTTGACATTTTAAGAAAATGCTCAAAAATGCTTAAAACGATGAATAACGGCATGCTGCGCAAGACCGTGAGGCTATAGCCTTGTATTTTGCCAGGTTTCGTCATTTTTTGAAAATCCTCGAAACGATAAAAAACGCAAGGCTATAGTCTTGCGTTTTTTTTCTCAAAATTTCGACATTTTTCGAAAATGCTCAAAAATGCTTGAAACGATGAAAAACGGCATGCTGTACAAGACCTTAAGGCTATAGCTTTGCATTTTGCCATGTTTCGTCATTTTTTTTTACATTTTTCGAAAATCCTCGAAATGATGAAAAAACGTAAGGCTATAGCCTTGTGTTTTTTCAAAATGTCGACATTTTTCGAAAATGCTCAAAAATGCTCAAAACGATGAAAAATGGCATGCTGTGCAAGACCGTAAGGCTATAGCCTTGCATTTTGCCAGGTTTCGTCATTTTCTGTCATTTTTCGAAAATCTCGAAACGATAAAAAAACGTAAGGCTATAGCCTCTTGTTTTTTTCTTTAAATTTTGACATTTTAAGAAAATGCTCAAAAATGCTTAAAACGATGAAATACGGCATGCTGTGAAAGACCATAAGGCTATAGGGGCCTTGCATTTTGCCAGGTTTCGTCATTTTTTGTCATTTTTCGAAAATCTCGAAACGATGAAAAATGCAAGGCTATAGCCTTGCGTATTTTCGAAATTTCGACATTTTTCGAAAATGCTCAAAAATGCTCAAAACGATGAAAAAATGCATGCTGTGCAAGACCGTAAGGTTATAGCCTTGCGTTTTGCAAGGTTTCGTCATTTTTTTGTCATTTTTCGAAAATCCTCGAAACGATGAAAAAACGTAAGTCTACAGCTTTGCGTGTTTTTTTAAAAATTTTGACATTTTTCGAAAATGCTCAAAAACGCTCAAAACGATGAAAAACGGCATGCTTTGCAAGACCGTAAGGCTATAGCCTTGCATTTTGCCAGGTTTCGTCATTTTTTGACATTTTTCGAAAATCCTCAAAACGATGAAAAAACGTAAGACTATAGCCTTGCGTTTTTTCAAAATTTTGACGTTTTTCGAAAATGTTCAAAAATGCTCAAAACGATGAAAAATGGCATGCTGTGCAAGACTGTAAGGCTATAGCCTTGCATTTTGCCAGGTTTCGTCATTTTCTGTCATTTTTCGAAAAACTCGAAACGATGAAAAATTTTGAAATTTTTCAAAAATGCTCAAAAATGTTCAAAACGATGAAAAATGGCATGCTCTGCAACACCGTAAGGCTATAGCGTTGCATTTTCCCAGGTTTCGTCATTTTTTGTCATTTTTCGAAAATCCTCGAAACGATGAAGAAACGTAAGGCTATAGCCTTGTGTTTTTTTCAAAATTTTGACATTTTTCGAAAATGCTCAAAAATGCTTAAAACGATGAATAACGGCATGCTGCGCAAGACCGTGAGGCTATAGCCTTGTATTTTGCCAGGTTTCGTCATTTTTTGAAAATCCTCGAAACGATAAAAAACGCAAGGCTATAGTCTTGCGTTTTTTTTTCTCAAAATTTCGACATTTTTCGAAAATGCTCAAAAATGCTTAAAACGATGAAAAACGGCATGCTGTACAAGACCTTAAGGCTATAGCTTTGCATTTTGCCATGTTTCGTCATTTTTTTTTACATTTTTCGAAAATCCTCGAAATGATGAAAAAACGTAAGGCTATAGCCTTGTGTTTTTTCAAAATGTTGACATTTTTCGAAAATGCTCAAAAATGCTCAAAACGATGAAAAATGGCATGCTGTGCAAGACCGTAAGGCTATAGCCTTGCATTTTGCCAGGTTTCATCATTTTCTGTCATTTTTTGAAAATCTCGAAACGATAAAAAAAAACGTAAGGCTATAGCCTCTTGTTTTTTTTTTTTTTAATTTTTGACATTTTAAGAAAATGCTCAAAAATGCTTAAAACGATGAAATGCTCAAAAATGTTCAAAACGATGAAATACGGCATGCTGTGCAAAACCGTAACGCTATAGCCTTGCATTTTGCCAGGTTTCGTCATTTTTCAAAAATCCTCGGAAACACAAAAACGTAAGGCTATAGCCTTGCGTTTTTTCACATTTTCGACATTTTTCAAAAATGCTCAAAATGATGAAAAACGGCATGCTGTGCAAGACCGTTAGGCTATAGCCTTGCATTTTGCCAGGTTTCGTCATTTTTTTACATTCTTCGAAAATTCTCAAAATGATAAAAAAACGTAAGGCTATAGCCTTGCGGTTTTTCAAAATTTCGTCTTGCATGCTCTGCAAGACCGTAAGGCTATAGCCTTGCATTTTGCCAGGTTTCGTCAATTTTTTCGAAAATCCTCGAAACGATGAAAAAACGTAAGGCTATAGCCTTGCGTTTTTTTTTTTTCAAAATTTCGACATTTTCGAAAATGCTCAAAACGATGAAAAACAGCATGCTGTGCAAGACCGTAAGGCATTTTGCCAGGTTTCGTGATTTTTGGTCATTTTTCGAAAATCCTCGAAACGATGAAAAAACGTAAGTCTATAGCCTTGCGTTTTGCCAGGTTTTCTCATTTTTTCGAAAATCCTCGAAACGATGAAAAAACGTAAGGCTATAGCCTTGCGTTTTTTTTCAAAATTTTTACATTTTTCGAAAATGCTCAAAAATGCTTAAAAAGATGAAAATCGGCATGCTGTGCAAGACCGTAAGGCTATAGCCTTGCATTTTGCCAGGTTTTGTAATTTTTTGTCATTTTTTGTCATTTTTCGAAATTCCTCGAAATGATGAAAAACGCAAGGCCTTGCGTTTTTGACATGTTTCGAAAATGCTCAAAAATGCTCAAAATGATGAAAAACGGCATGCTGTGCAAGCCCGCAAGGCTATAGCCTTGCGTTTTTGCCAGGTATTGTCATTTTTTGAAAATCCTCAAAATGATGAAAAACCTAAGGCTATAGACTTGCGTTTCTTCCAAATTTCTTCATTTTTTCGAAAATGCTCAAAAAGTTAAAAATGATGAAAAACGGCATCCTGTGCAAGATGTAAGGCTATAGCCTTGCGTTTTTTCAAAATTTCGACATTTTTCGAAAATGCTCAAAAATGCTCATAAAGATGAAAAAGAGCATGCTGTCCAAGACGGTAAGGCTATAGCCTTGCATTTTGCCAGGTTTCGTCTCTTTCTAATTTTTCGAAAAACCTCGAAACAATGAAAAAACGTAGGGCTATAGCCTTGCGTTTTTTCAAAATTTCGACATTTTTCGAAAATGCTCAAAACGATGAAAAACGGCATGCTGTGCAAGACCGTAAGGACATAGCCTTGGATTTTGCTTTTTTTCCCCGAAATTTTGACATTTTTCAAAAATGCTCAAAAATGGTCAAAGCGATGAAAAACGGCATGCTGTGCAAGACCGTTAGGCTATAGCCTTGCGTTTTTTTTTTTTTTTTTTTTTTCAAAATTTTGACATTTTTCTAAAATCGTCAAAAAGATGAAAAACAGCATGCTGTGCCAGACCGTAAGGCTATAGCCTTGCGTTTTTGCCAGGTTTCGTCATTTTTCTAAAATCCTCAAAGTGATGAAAAACGTAAGCCTAAAAATGCTTAAAACGATGAAAAACGGCATGCTGTGCAAAACCGTAATGCTATAGCCTTGCATTTTGCCAGGTTTTGTCATTTTTCAAAAATCCTCGGAACGAAGAAAAAACGTAAGGCGTTTTTTCAAATTTTCGACATTTTTCAAAAATGCTCAAAAATGCTCAAATCGATGAAAAACTGCATGCTGTGCAAGACCGTAAGGCTATAGCCTTGCATTTTGCCAGGTTTCGTAATTTTTTGAAAATTCTGAAAATCATGAAAAAATAAGGCTATAGCCTTGCGTTTTTTCGAAAATGCTCAAAAATGTTCAAAATGATGAAAAACGGCATGGTGTTTGAGACACAAGGCTATAGCCTTGCGTTTTTGCCAGTTTTCGTCACATTTTGAAAATCCTCAAAATGATGAGAAAATGTAAGGCTATAGACTTGCGTTTTTTCAAAATTTCGACATTTTTCAAAAATGCTTGAAAATGCTCAAAAAAGATGAACAGCATGCTGTGCAAGATCGTAAGGCTATAGCCTTGCGTTTTTTCAAAATTTCGACATTATTCGAAAATGCTCAAAAATGCTCAAAATGATGAAAAACGGCATGCTGTGCAAGCCCGTAAGGCTATAGTCTTGCGTTTTTGCCAGGTTTAGTCATTTTTTGAAAATCCTCAAAATGATGAAAAAACGTAAGGCAATAGCCTTGCATTTTTTTGAAGTTAAGGCATTTTTCGAAAATGCTCAAAAATGCTCAAAACGATGACAAACAGCATGCTGTGCAAGACCGTTAGGCTATAGCCTTGCGTTTATGCCAGGTTTCGTCATTTTTTGAAAATCCTCAAAATGATGAAAAACCGTAAGGCTCTCACCTTGAGTTTTTTTCAAAATTTCGACATTTTTCGAAAAAACGCAAAAATGCTCGAAACTATGAAAAACGGCATGCTGTGCAAGAACGTAAGGCTATAGCCTTGCGTTTTTGCCAGGTTTCGTCATTTTTCGAAAATCCTCAAAATGATGAAAAAACGTAAGGCTATAGCCTTGCGTTTTTTTCCCGAAATTTCAACATTTTTGAAAGTGTGCAAAAATGCTCAAAACTATGAAAAACAGCATGCTGTGCAAGACCGTTCAAAAATCCACGAAACGATGAAAAAATGTAAGGCTATAGCCTTGCGTTGTTTTCGAAATTTCAACATTTTTCGAAAATGCGCAAACATGCTCAAAACGATGAAAAACGGCATGCTATGCAAGACAGTAAGGCTATAGCCTTCTTTTTTTTTTACCAGGTTTCATCATTTTTTGAAAATCCTCAAAATCATGAAAAAACGTAAGGCTATAGCCTTGCGTTTTTTGAAAATTTCGACATTTTTCGAAAATTCTCAAAAATGCTAAAAAAGATGAAAAACAGCATGCTGTGCAAGACTGTTAGGCTATAGCCTTGCGTTTTTGCCAGTTTCATCATTTTTCGAAAATCCTCAAAATGATGAAAAACCGTAAGGCTCTCGCCTTGCGTTTTTTTCAAAATTTCGACATTTTTCGAAAGTGCCTCTTGCTCAAAAAGATGAAAAACGGCATGCTGTGCAGGAACGTAAGGCTATAGCCTTGCGTGTTTGCCAGGTTTCGTCATTTTTGGAAAATCCTCAAAATGATGAAAAAAACGTAAGGCTATAGCCTTGCGTTTTTTCCCCGAAATTTCAACATTTTTCGAAAGTACGCAAAAATGCTCAAAACTATGAAAAACAGCATGCTGTCCAAGACCGTGAGGCTATAGCCTTGCGTTTTTGCCAGGTTTCGTCATTTTTCGAAAATCCTCAAAAATCCTCAAAATGATGAAAATCTGTAAAGCTATAGCCTTGCGTTTTTGCCAGGTTTCGTCATTTTTAGAAAATCCTCAAAATGGTGAAAAAACGTGAGGCTATAGCCTTGCTTTTTTTCAAAATTTCGACATTTTTCGAAAATGCTCAAAAATGCTCAAAATGATGAAAAACGGCATGCTGTGCAAGATGTAAGGCTATAGCCTTGCGTTTTTGGCAGCTTTCGTCATTTTTTGAAAATCATCAAAATGATGAAAAAACGTAAGCCTTGCGTTTTTTTCAAAAATTCGACATTTTTTGAAAATGCTCAAAAATGCTCAAAAAGATGCAAAACAGGATGCTGTGCAAAACCGTAAGGCTATAGCCTTGCGTTTTTGACAGGTTTTGTCATTTTTCGAAAATCTTCAAAAATCCTCAAAACGATGGAAACCTGCATGCTGTGCAAGACCGTAAGGCCTTGCGTTTTTGCCAGGTTTTGTCATTTTTCTAAAATCCTCAAAACAATAAAAAAAAAATATGCTTTTCAAAAATCCTCAAAATGATGAAAAACTGAATGCTCTGCAAGACTGTAAGGCTATAGCCTTGCGTTTTTGCCAGGTTTTGTCATTTTTCGAAAATCCTCAAAATGTCTCTAAACCATGGGTCTCCAACGTGTAGCTCGCGAGCTACCGGTAGCTCGTTGTTTGTTTTTGGGTAGCTCGCAAAGGAGTTGCAAAATTAGGCTATGAATGATATGAAAAGCAGCTAAAAGCACAACAGAATTCACAACATTTCTGGCCGTTGGTGGACCCAGAGAAATATAATAATATTCACCAAGCAGCCCTGAAAGTGAGTGCTTTATTTGGCTCTACTTATCTTTGTGAATCTGCATTCTTTGATATGAATGTGATCAAATCCAAATTCAGAACTAGGCTGACTGATGAACATTTGAATGACTCTATAAGAGTGAACCTGAGTGGATACACCCCAGCTTTCAAGTGTCTTGCGGAGGCCATGCAGTGCCAGGCATCTCATTAGAGGAGAATGCAAAATGTGAATGCACTTTTGAACCAGAAAACCATAAACTTGTGATGTATGGATTTGGATACAGGAACAATTAACATAGTTAGTGCCTGGCCTAACTAAAATAATAAAAAGCAGTTTGATGATTGTTAATGTTGTTGAATAAGGCCTCTGTGAATATGCACTATGAATATTGTTGATTGTGTTGTTAAATTAATGAAAGCTAAAAGTGAAGTAGCTCTTGGCCCCTCAGATTTTTTCAAAGTAGCTCTAAAATGAAAAAACGTTGGAGACACCTGCTCTAAACAATGAAAAACAGCATGTTGTCAAGATCATAAGGCTTTAGCCTTGCGTTTTTGCTAGGTTTCGTCATTTTTCGAAAATCCTCAACAATCCTCAAAACAATAAAAAATTGTAAGGCTATAGCCTTGCGTTTTATCGAAATTTCGACATTTTTCGAATTGATGAACTACTATAGCATGTTGTCCAAGACCATGCACTATGCCTGCCGTTTCCTTTGATTTCGTCATTTTTCAAAAATCCTCGACATACTATAGTAGGCTATGTCGAAAATTCTCAATTTTAACATCTTTCGAAAATTCTCAGAGGATGAAAAACGGCATACTATAGCATGTTGTCCTAGACCATTTACTATAGCCTGTTGTTTTTTTTTCTGAGTAGGCTATGTCGAAAATCGTTGTTTGAGGATTTTCTAAAAAAAAAAAAAAAAAAAAAAAACGACAGGCTAGAGTACATGTCTCGGACAACCTGCTATAGTATGCCGCTTATCATTTTCACGGATTTTAAAAAAATGTAAAAAAAAAAAAAAGAAAAAGAAAAAAAAAACCCTGCAACAATAGTGAATGGTCTTGCACAACATACTAGTATTGTTTTTCATCATTTTTAAGGATTTTTTGAAAAATGTCGAAATCGTGGAAACGACATACTCTTGCCCTCCCAAGTTTTCTTAAATGGTATTATAACATTGACACATAGCTCATTGTTATTTTGTATTTATTTTGTAAACGTTAGGAAAATACAGTTTGATACTATTATCCTCTTTACCAACATCTTTTCCGACCAATTAAATTGGGAAAAATATAGTTTCATTGTGACCATGGGAAAAGCAAATTTATGAACACTGATAACTGATAAAGAGGATATGACACCCTTTTTTTTTAACAATGTGTAAGAACAAACACTGTAGGTATGCATACATTCTCGACATGTAGGAACATACATGTATGCTCATGTATGAGCATACACTCTCTTTAACACTCAAAACAGACTTAGGGCACATACACAAGTGAATCAGGGAAGTGAGAAAGAGAAAGTTGGCAACATTTTAGAACTTGAAGCTTCCAGAATACTCCAGGAGAAGACACAGTAACTATACAAAAGAACATAATAATGCATGAGATAATGGAACAAATAATATGTACATTTGTGCATTTTGCTGTTAAATATTAGACATAAGACTAAAGTTATGCCCCCATATGTTTCTGCTACAGTAATTCTCAACTGCCCCTATTAATTAATTTTGAGAGCATTGGCTAATTTAATGGCACCGCAGCAATATTCTGCCTATTGAGCCACTTACATGTACAAAAACTGTTACTGTTGCCTGACATGATTAGACATCTAGACCAAAATAGCCCATGATTTGCCTTGAGGTAAACAATATTAATACACAAGTTTCTCTGATGTAAATAACAGTGGAATACCTTTCCCTTTCAACAAGTCACTGCTCATACTGTAAGTAGTCAGCTAATATGTTATGCATTGCAGAAATCTTCGGCCTATTACTTATTATAAAGCATTACTGCAATAGTTAGTTTCAATATTAATGCAAGTAATAGAACACAGGAAAAATAATATTTGTAAACAGAAAGTGACTTTTGACAATTTAGTGTTTTTTTTTTCTTCATGCACAGTAATCTGTATTCATTATATTTATTATTCATAGTGAAACGTACAATACAGACTAAACAAGAGACTGGGTCATTTTAGTAAAGTAGACTTTACATGTAGCAGCATTGCCAATTCAATAAATAGTGAGTTACAAAGATCATAGCATAGCAACTGTAACCACTAAAGCACGCTGTATTTTTAGGTAACCAAATTGAGTAACTTCCTGTATTTGACAGACCATGCCAATTTTCCAGATGAGAGAGTTGATGAGAGATGAAAACCATGACAGACATTAGCATTCTATAAAATGAACAGTGCTCTCATTTAATTCACAGTAGTTTGGTCCCTCAGGTGTGCACATCATGGACTTCCACTAAGCTCCACTTCTATATGGCTGGACTTTAATGTCTATCTTTTTGCATACACATGTTTATGCCTATCTTCAAATGTATTTATTTGCATTAGCCAATGAACAGAGAAAAAAGTGCATGAAAGCAAAATAAGCAATTTTATGTTTCAACCCAGGACTATGTATAAATGGAATCCTAAAAGACAAGTCAAGTCAGATTCCTGTCAGTTGGCACTGTCAGAAAGTTCAACCTCATCAGTGCTATCTCACACCATAAGGGACCATTCTAGAGTGTGAGAGCATGACGCTGGTATGGTTAGTCCTTGTTCTCACAGATGTGGGGGAATTCCTTGTAGATCTCCTGCACTATTAGCTTATCCATCTGTTTCACTGTGGCGCTTCCACTGTCCTCTCCTGGGTCCTCCTCTTCCCTTAAAATCCTCTGCAGTGCTGACTGCAGGTCGGAGAGGCGATGCTGGTGCTCTAGGTAGTCTGTTGAGCGCATGATGGAGTGCATGAGGGAGAGATATTCCATCCTCAACTGTACATAAGAGAGAAAAATGAGAGAAAATAAGGACATTTGCTGAAAGACATTAAACAAAAGAACATGTCCAGTAAATGAGGATTAGTCAGTCAAAAGATTGGACTAGTGAAAAGTTGGTCAGTTTACCTTGTCTCCGGGTGAGAGGTCAGATATCTGTCGAACAGCAATGTCGATCATCACCATCATATCGTTGCGGTAGAAGATATCTGCAGAGTCTTTGCTAGCAAAAACATCCTGCAGGAATTTAAGTACCGAATGTGGGGCAGGTGGGGTATGTTTAAATAGACATACAGGGTCATCTAGAGAGGGGACACGTAAAGAATTAGTTATAATAAAAAAATAAACAAATGGAAAGGCATTATTATAACAACAAAATTATTATTATTAATTTACTTTCATATTCATGTTACTTTAAATGTGTACTGTAATGTGAAGTGAACCTCCAACAATTAAGTGAATGGAAATAGATGTCTGTAAAGTACATTTTTGTGTGAAAATCTTGTCGATCTATCAATCAATGTAATTGATAGGCAGGCCAATTAACCACTTGCATATTATTTAACATAACAAAACCATCTTACCGCCACTGTTTAGAAGCAGCAGGACTTTCTCTGTCAGGACTTTCATATTCTTCTTAATAAGTTCCTGCATAATCACATTGGTGCTCGGCACTGAAAAGACGCAATATGAACACACGCACGCAGGCAGGCGCGCACGCACGCACACACACGCGCACGCACACACACACACACACGCACACACACACACACACACACACACACACACACACACACACACACACACACACACACTTTAAACTACGTATTACCATAATTATAAGTGTTGAATGTAGCCGAACAGACAGAAAGTGTCAGAAAGTGTAAAAGTGTCAGCTCACCTGTGTGGTGGAGGTTGAAGGCCAGGAGAAGATTTAGGAATAGATCAGGAAGCTGTTCTGTGGGGTCTGATGGAAGCCCCTCTTCCACCACATTCAGAAGGAACTGAACAAACTCTGCATTCAAATGCTCTGGGAACAGAGAGTTAAGGAGTGCACTAGCTGTTATCACAAATGTGTGGTGCCCCTGAGCAAGACTGCCTTATTAATGACAGCCAGGCACTGCTAACCACTAGTTAGGATGGGACAAATTCAAGCCACATACCCTAAAAACAACAAAAGCAGACACAAATATATACAACGTAATTGCTAATACCATAATAATGTGTCTCTGCTTTCATTTTGGGCGGGTGTGGCTGTTGCTGTAGCTGTTGCTACACTCTTAAGACGTTTTGAGACCAACCTGATGGCCACTCTGCCAGACCAAGGCTTTATCCATTAGAAATTGATTATAATTGCATCTTTGATATATTTACAAACTTTTTCATCACTAGATGCCGCTAACGATAGTTCAGCTCAGGCTATTCACAATCATTATATTAGGTAGTCTATTAGGCCTTCTCTGGTGCCCCATAACAGCAGGGCTGCTGCTGCTGGCATGGATCAGATCGTCCTAATCAGCAGAGTGTTCAGAAACATTCATATTTTACACATGCGGTCACAGTCAGCTGTTTGCCATCTGATCTGATTAAACCCCAAAACGGATTAGAAACGCCTCAACAACAGCTTTCCTTTCTTCAATGTGGCTTTCAAAGTGAAAGCCAAAACAAACACAGTGCTGTGGATCAACGTCAACATTAAATGTGTGGAGACTTAACGTTGAAGGTGCTCTAAAAGGATGCACTTTGCATATAATCAGTCAAAAGCACCGATGGCGAGAACTGAGTTATAAGGGTAGTATGCATTTACTATAATATTGTCTATTATGGTAAGTGTGTAGCAATACTGGTGTTTTGATCGATGACATATAACATATAAATGACATATAACTGTAATTTATGTGGCTGTAGCCTACAATGTAATAGTTCTTTCACAAGCGTATCACAAATAATGTACATACCATAGTGATGATATGGCACCTGTTCCCCCATGGAAAAGATCATGGTAAGTACCAAGGCTGTGTAACACATCTTCTGGTGTTCTGAAAAAGGGAAAGACACCAAAAATGTATAGAAGTGTGAACTGCAACAATCTGGGTTCATATTGAGAGGAGCCAGTAAAAGGTTATTACCCTGGTTCTCAGTTTGCAGATCTCTGGCCAGCTCCATGGGCAGAATGGAGTTAAGGAGGGTGGAGATGAGGGCTGCATCCAAGCTACATATTGCTCCGAACACCTTGAGCAACAGCAGCCGCAATGATACACGATTCTCCTAAAGACCCACACAGGAGCAAAGATGTTTTAACAAGTGACCATTTAATCAGGGAATGGGAGGGGAAATTACTTTATCACTGCTAAGAGAGACAGGGTGTCTTGCTGTCTTGCTCTACAACACTTTAAAGTAGAGTCAAAACAATGACCTTCTGGCTCTCAGACTGCCTCTACTGAATGATCATTCATGAAATTACATTTGCCTATCAAATATTGTTTTGGTGATGATGTATTATGTAAGGGCTTCAAATATCCATCTTTTGTTTCATGTTATAACATGAAATGTACTTGTTTTGATTAGTTTTGAGTATTTTCATCATTTTAAGGTTTAAATTTATTATAAAATGTAATCATATAATTCTAGGGCTGCAGCTAACAATTATTTTCATAATCAATTCATCGCCTGATTATTTAACTGATCAATTGATTAAAGGTAGGGGAAGTGATTTGAAATTCATGGTGTAGTACCAGCCTGGTGCACTAGGGGCCCCCAAAAGTAGCTACACTATGTGAACCTGTTGCTCTCTCCTGATTGGAGGAGAATTGTGGTGACCTGGGGAACTTTTATTAGCTCCTCTGCTAACGTGGGGGAGGGGGAACTCCATATGTGGTTTCCACACCTTATAACAGAGCATTTTAACAGAAAAAAAATATTTTTTGGGTGATATCTGACAAAAGTGAAATCACTTCCCCTACCTTTAATTACATTATGATTCTTATTTAGCTATAACCTTAAACGGGTATTCTATTCTATTTTTTCTGGGTCCATTTGGTTCCATTTGTACCTCACTCAGAAAAAAAGGACCTAAAAGAAAAAATATTAACATGGTGAAACACAACTGGATGATGTCAAGTTGTGTTCCACCATGTTAATGATTTTTTTTCAGACCTTCATTTCTAGGAAACACAGAATGGGAGAACCTTTTTTGTCCACACAACAGGTATATATTAAGATATATTAATTAATGACAGTAAAATGTTGATAATAGGTGAAATTTGTGCAATTACACTTAAATTAACACTGAAAAAACTATGGTTAAGTGAGAAAACAGGTAAAAACCTCAGTGATTAGTTGACAAACCGATTAATCGACTACTTAAATAGTTAACAAATAATTGATCGATTTGATTTGCGATTAATTGATTAATCGTTGCAGCCCTAAATTCCATAATGAAATAATAGATGCAGCAAGGTCCTACCATCTGATAATATGACACTAGAGACAGGACTGGCTCAGAGTGGTTGTCTTTGCACATCCTCTTGCACACCACTGGATCTGCATCAGTCTGGAGACAAATATAGAGCCACAGTGATATTAATTTATTCATGGTGATGCTTTGTATTTCACTTCACTTCTCCACCAGCTCCAAAACTGTAATGTTAATTATGAATTGAGTGAGCAAAACTATTTATATGATTAATATAACTAAATTAATATACTATGATATATTGCTTAATGCTTCCACAGGAGTAGCTTTTTCATAATTATCACATTTTGTTATTTCGACCTACTATACATGAGGTGAGTAGATAAAAATTAAATACATTATCACCATGAAACTTGAATTAAATAAGTTCCATGAAATTTTACATTTAATTGTGCAGTTCAGGCATTATATTGAAGAATCGTGCGGAAAAAAATAAATATCCTACTGTGGAAGGGTTACTGTATATTAATTTACTAATATTGACCCTATACAAACTATTTAATATAGGTTCATTCAATTCGTAACTAGCAATCCAATGTCGGAGCTCAGGCTCATGGACTAAGAACAGGGCAAATAGGTTAAAATCACAATCTCTATGCCTTATTACCAATATCTTCAACAGTTCCTCTAAGTAACAAGCGATCAGTTGATGATCTTCATGAAGGGCCCAGCTGCGTTGTTGTGAATCATCACGGTGGCGTGCCAGGTCGGTAAAGATAATATCCAGACGTTGTTCATCATGACAGACCTGACCCTGTGGCAACGAAGAGCTCAGATCCTGCAGAGACACTTAGCCGTTAGTACACAACAACTACACTCTGCCATCACTGACAAAGCAGTCAACTCCTGTCTGTTTGAAGAAGCATAGTCCATCTATGAAATCACAAAACCTGTCTATTTGTCTTTTCTATATTTTTATGTGATTTGGAAAAACCGACTCACAGGTGTGGTTTGCATCACGTTTTACCTCTGCGTCATTGATAGTGGTGGGGTGCACATTAGGGGCTTGATTTCCTTAACCGTTACGCGGCCCGCACCACTTAACAAAATCCAATGTCATTTTCATCACCTTTCTTCTTCTCTTAGCCACTATTCCTTATGCCGACACCCTACTTTGTGACTGTGGTCATAGGCTTGCTTATCACACAGTCCCTTAAGTTGTTAATATCGTCAAATACATTTGGGAAAATAGATAACGGGATTTGAAAGCAGCCGCTAACCTATGAATTCCCCATTTTTTTGCAGTTTGCTTCATAATGCTTTGTAGACTTGGGCTAAACGCACTAACAGACCAACACAGATTGGATCGAAGCTAAAAACGCCCAAACCACACCTATGCATAATGTATGTGTGTGATGAAAATAACAACTTTAGCATGTGAACACCTCTTCCCCAACACCTGGTTCCCAAACACTGGGTTTGTGACCTTGTGGGTCATGCACACATTTCCATTATTCATTACTCCCTTTTTTTGTTTACTATATTTTGTTTAATTATTATTACTTCAAAACATGTTATATTGCCATGGAAATCTCAATTCAATGTTTTTAATTAATACTTTCATGCAACAAATAAAAAACTATACATGATGAAGAAAGGTTGTATTCAGTAGTTACAGACTAATGGCTAGACAATACTGAATATTGAAATCTGATAAACTAAAATTATTGTACCACTTTTAATCCAGTGTTGATGCTGTACAGTATATTGGATATGGCCTACTTGTCATACAATTACGTACAGTATTTAGGGCTATTGGTTATGTTATTGACCACACAATGTGTGCATATGTTTGTGTCATCTGAAATTGATCACAAGTTGATCACCAATCTCACCTTGTGCTCTACCAACGAGAGAAGGACTTTCTCCAAGGCAGAGGAAGCTTGAGGTAAGGCGATCTGCAGATGCCCCACAACTACGCCAACAGCGACCCGCGATAACTCATAACTCAGGCCTGTGTTCTTCCGTACCAACTCGATCAGTTCGGCTCCAGTTGTCATGGGAACCGGCTCAGAGGTAGTGGGGCTGCCAGGAGGGCTTTCAGCGACAGAAGGAGGGGCAACTGGCCAATCGCTGTCAGGCTGGTCCTCCTTAGTGGGCAGAGGGGGGGCAGTTGGCTGAGGGGGCTGTGGTGCAGGGCTCTTCCTGGCCGAAGCTGCTTGGGGAGAGGAACGAGAGGACAGCTCATCTGGGGCAGGTGGGTTTGGCTTGACAACGCGGCTCGGCACAGGAGGGGGTGGGGTGCTGGCAACACTCGGGAGGCTTACATCAGTAGAGACCAATGAGCGGGAGGAGCCAGATTGGGTGGAGGCGGTGCTGATTGAGAGGGAGGGGCCGGGTGACGGAGGGAGAGACGAATCCCTGAAGGGGACTTCTGGTTCTGCACAGAGGATCAGAAGGAGACATGGAGCAGGGCTCCTGTTACAGTCACCTAACTAGAAGTAAGTGACCCGACTAAGAATAGAGTACGGGTGTTGAGGCCAGTCCACACCAATGCAACTCCTTGCAACACACAACTACAGTATGTGCAACCACTTCCAACCATTATGCTCAATCTAAGTTGCAAGGAGTTGCATTGTGGTCCACCCCAAGAACTTCAAACTGTTTTTGTTGCAAGGGGTTGCGACTAATTTCATTGCAGCACTATGGCCATTAAACTTATGTCAGTAGCTAGTGATATGCAGTATATACATACTGTATATAATGTATGAACAACAGAAATAGTTGTAAACAACTGTGGTATGGTGTATTACAACATAATATGCACTTGAATGATAACACTGTGAATGATACCAGTAAATCAAGGAATAGTTATAGAGCAGATTAATGAGACTTCTGACCTAGGCGTCGGCTGCCTCGCTTTTCGGGGGGTGGGGGGGTGATGGGGGCAGCAGGTCGGGGCTGAGGAGGCACCTGCACGAGAGGAAAAACAGTGGGAATCGTGAAGTGTATAAAATAAGTATAAACGAGTATAAATAAACTAAGCTGGTCTGCAAGATCACAATGGCTATAATATAATGATATCCCAAAATAGGGATACGAGGCTGAAAGTTCTTAAATTAGATAAAAGGCTTCAGTGTGTTTTTTTTACCTGGTAAAACCCCTGTTGCCCTTGCATATTGTCCAGGCTTCCTGACAATGGCACACCGCCCGGTCGCCCATACTCTCGGTTAAGGCCATTGGGTGGTGGAGGGGTTTGACTGAGAGATATTTCACTGGAAGACGAGGGGAGGACCTGCTTTTGACCAGAGTTTACTAGGTTCCGTTGTGCCAAAGTCTCCTTTCTGTGATGAATAAGCTTTCTGTCAACAAAAGTCATAGGGGAAAAATAATTATCTATACAGTATTTTCCGACTGAACAGTAACTGTATTTATCCTGTCTTCGTTGCACTCACTGTAAGACATCTCGTTGCTCCAAGTTGTATTTGCCACCATTTTTCATTGCAACATTGTGGATGCCTTCGATAGCTCTATCAATAGATTGCAACACCTCATCCTGCTCTGGAGTCTAGAAAAAGGCACATGCAAAATCTGATTAGAAGACAATATTTTCTTACTCCCTGGGGAGCAATTGCTTTACCCAGCTGATGGGTGCTAGGATGGCTCTGATGAGATGTTGGGGGTTAAGTGTCTTGCTCAGGGACACATTGATAGATAGAGATACAGTAGGCGAGCTGAGCATCACACTGTGACCTTCTGATTCCACCAGGCCTCTCTACGCAGTACGCACTCATCTTACTGCTGAGTGGGTGGAGAGGGATTGAAATATTCATTAATGTGGCAGCATGCATGATTATGAGATTGTAACCCAAAGGGAACAAATGTGTGGCCGGAAGGCATATGGGACCGTGGCGGCTGTTAAGAACTAGGGCAGTTATCTAACATAATAACGACTTTTAAGCAACGTAACACACACAGCTCAGCATCAGTCTGCCAAAAAGCACAACAGCCTGCCCTAAACTAACCGGTGTACTGAACAACAGCAAAGTACAGCCCTGTAAAATTAGTATGCAGTTGCAAAGTACATTACGTAATAAATTTCAATGCATGTTCTGACAAGTTCACACTCTGTCTGTGTTGAAGTTTATTAAGTCTGACTCACTCTACAGTACACAACTAGTCAGGCTATAAGTAAATGAGTACAAAACAGAATTAAATAGGTGGAACAAAAAAAGCACTATCTGTCAAAGTCAGGGAGCAAAACAATCAATTGGATGTCTTGAATGTTTTTTTTTGTAGGACCTATTCTGTACTGTCAGTCCTGATGAGGTTGCAGTCAAAACGCGTGACACCGTGACAGTAAAGTATGCACCTCCACACCTTTGTCGCAGTAACAACGTCTGACTGCAGTGACATAATATTATGAAGCCTGCTTGGGATCTATCCAACAAATTCACTCCAACAAATTATTCTGCACACACATTAATAAATCAACACCACCATCACTAAAGAAAAATCAACATCACTTGCTGAGGGAAAAAATATATATTCTCCTGGCCTTCTGATTTACAGCATGCATGCAGACAAGCCCCTTTATAACTATTCCCCCTGCCCCAGTCCGTAGTACCCGAGTCCCACAGAGTGGTGCGCACACACACACACACACACACACACACACACACACACACACACACACACACACACACACACACACACACACACACACACACACACACACACACACACACACACACCCTACAATACGATCGGATCGGACCTTTTGAAATGGCCATTTACGATTTTGCATTCACTACACACACGTCCAAATTGAAGTCCTTGCCTGGATTATTTCGATGTAAGAGGATGGTATGTAACCGGTCTCGCCCGAGCTGCATCGCGACCCCAACCACCAGTGTTTGTTGCTCCTCTCCAGGATTAGAAAGCTCTCTCCCGCAGCGAAGTGAAGCGAGTTGGGCTCCGTGGATCGGAAGGAATACAGAGACCGATACATACTTCTTCCACTTGAATCCACAACCACGGTGTCACCGAATAGGCGAATACCTAACTACTACGAACGCCGGACACCCCCTTATAACCGGTAGTTGTTTGTTGAAGCAGAGGGATGGTTCTACAAGTCTTTTTTTTAAGACATGGCCTGATTAGATCACACAGATCTCTGCCTCCTATTTACAACACAATCTAAACGTGAAATGTTACCCAGGAAACAGCAGGGGGCGCGTCAGTGTCATCTCTGGGCACGCCCCCTAGGCTAACTCAATCAATGGCAGATAATTGTTTAATCTGCGAAGTCACGCTGTATGAACATGTGTGTTTTTTTGTTTTCCGTTATTTATTTATTTGTCACGTGTGAGTGTGGACATTATTCGTCTCTATATGTTAAGGCCACCAATAAATACATAAATACAAACTATTGTTATGTAAATCACTCGATTGCTTGCTACCCGGAAACTGTGCCTGGCGTTACAAGGAATTCTGTCCCCCCAGTGCCAGTGTTATTCACATAACATCAACAACATGCTGTGTGCCAGAGTCCTGCAAGGTTTGAACCTCTCCTCTCGAGCTTCCCCGGTTTTGTCGAGGTATGGACATGATGCGACACGATTTCGTATGAGCCTTTTTTAATAATAATTTTAATTTAAAATAAATTCATAACCTTATTCTTAAAAACTATACTACTCTGTTTCCCTGCCTGTGATAGTATAGGGCTACAGTTTCTCATACTTTTAATAAGGTCGGGAATAAAGTGAGCAGAGTGGCAGAACTGTCAGAAGCTGTCAGAACTTGTGCTCTTGTCTTGGTCTTGGCTGCCTCCTGACAGAATTAAGCTCAAGGTCTTGGCTTGTCTGCCATGATATTTTGTTTTATTAGGGAACATTGTGCCTTTAAACTACCCACTAACCCATATGCCATCTGTTTCCTCTTTTGGTTTGATCATTGATGTTGAACAAATGAAGGCGTAAAGAATGGATAAGATTTTTCTCTGATTAATTGATTAATAACACAAATTGCGTGAGTTGATTTAATTGATAGATTGCTTAAACATTTACAGGGGCATATTTTCACCTATTTTCAGCTTAACTTCATATTGGTAATGAGTCATGCTCACTATAAGATGGTCCCATTTCTGTCTTGCTGTGCAGAGATGGGCTGAAGGCCCCGAATTACAAAAAGCGAAGAAGGCCAAAACCTGTAGAACGGTCGCCCCCAAACTAATTTGTAGTACTGTTATCTTTAAATGTGTTAAAGCGAAATGAAATGAATCATTTTCACTGCATCACACGGTCAAAAGCAAGATATGAGAATTGTAAAAAAATAAACATGAGCGGGGCGAATGTTCCTCGGGTCGGGCTGAGTGCTCCGCACGATTAGGCCATCCGTTCTTTGTGATCGGGGCTGCTGAGCCTTCATGTTACCGTTTAGAAGCTCAAATGATCTCCAGAGGGCTCACATGATGTATGTCTTTGTTTGAACACCATACCACAGTATGGTTTCTATTATCCAGTATCATTACATTACAGTAGTGTATGTATTAAGCTTGTGTCTGCTAATAATTATGTTTTCAGTATCATTCTGTCCCGGGGTCACAGACTTGGACCGAGTGATGATGAGATGTACCAGCGCACCACCGTGTCCGTCATGCAGAAGGAGCCAGGCGGTGGGGTCATGATCCATAGCTACAGTCCCAGAGGATTTAACATTGATGGCAACAAAGTGTTTGGGCCCTGTGCTTTACTGCCTCCAGCTATCCTGCAGTGGAATGTAAGGATGTGTTTTGTTGAGATGATGCTCCAAGCTCTTCTATTATTGAGCAGTGCAACCACTGCAGAGCTTGTCTTTGTCCCTATGTACACCCACCTGTACACATTTACACCTGTCCCTACATTTACCAGGTTTCACCAATACAGAGTACTCACACGGCTCCACTCAGTTCTCACAGTTTTAAGCAATGCAGTTCATGAACATCATAATTTTGTCATTTCAGTCATTGTTTGTGTGTGACTTAGCTTAGCAGCAGGTAACTGGAAAAGTGGACGGTCAACACGAGTTTCTTTCCCTCTGCAGGTTGGCAGCCATGTAGACATCACAGAAGAGAGTGTCTCACTTTTTCACATGTTAGAGCCACGAATAGGTAAAATAGAATAATTAATCATCATAAATGTTCCATTTTACGGAAAGCTGGCATCAAGCATCTAATTTCTTTCATGCTCTTTGTGTCATATCATCATTACAGAGATTCTTGTGCTAGGAACAGGAGCTCGGGTTGAACGGATTGATCCCAATGTCCTAGCCCTTCTGAAGAGTAAAGGCATTGCTGTGGAGATACAGGACACGGTAAAATAAACACATCTGTTTTTCAGTGCAATACCTGAATCTCAAGCCACAATTAAGCCACTTTACATACAAAGCAGAGCCACCCACCCTAATACAAGAGGTTGGGGGGACGGGGACGATGAGCGGTATTTACAGAAAAAGAGAAGTATGTCTTTCTGACTGCAACGCCATTTATTTATAATTATCTAATTCTATTCTTTCATTTTTGTTTCAGCCAAATGCATGTGCAACCTTCAATTTCCTGTCAAGTGAAGGAAGAGTAGCAGCCGCTGCTCTGATCCCTCCACCCATCAGCACAGCCCTGGACCTAATAGAATAGGTCAACGAGAGCCTCAATGTTTGTCCGCAGTTTGCAAGCCATTTCTGTGTGTTTGAGCAAGGCACAGTTCCAATGTCTACAGTACAGCTGTTCAGTAGACATGCATGCATAGACTGGTTGTTCTGAGAAGCTCTCAGGTGTGAGTAAGTGAAAGATTGTGATGCAGGGCGTTGGCTGAAAGAGCATTTTATGTTCAACAAAGACATACTGCTAATGACAATACTATTTATTGTATGATCTGCCTTGCATTAGTGTGGGGCAGTAAAATGTTTGACACAGATCATGCTTAAAGCAGTCGGTGGCTATATAGTATTTGTGGGTAAACTACAGTATTAATATGTACAGATGACTGCTACCATTATGTTGATGAGGAGTGTTTTTCTAAAATAAATGTGTTATTGACTAGGTATTCTGTGTATTCAATTAAAATTAGATTAAACATTAACATTAATAGCTCTTTATGAAATAACTTATCTACTGTAACATTATCTACTGTAGATAACATTATCCACTGTACCTTTATTTAGATTTAACCCAGTAAGAGTTCTTTTAACATCTCAAAATATATTAAACTTTGTGTAAACTTGACATGATCATCATCAATACATAAATCTGCAATTATCTCCTGAAGGTGGCAGACTGTCCTTCATATGGATAAGCCCTTCTAATCTGGTTCCTAGCCCAAGCAGGTAGCTACATTTGTCATGTTGCTCATGCAGTCAAAGCTAAAGTTCATTTGTACAGCACTTTATATATGAAACATGAAGAGAATTTAGAAATAAGGAAACATTGAAATATATTTTCATAGAAGGTTAAATTATATTTAGAGAAATTATGCCTGTAAATGCTTGTTTAAAAAGATGTTTCTAATTGTTAAAATTTAAAAGAGACTGCCTCTAGGCAAGATTCACTGTAATTTTAGAGAATACCGTGATTGCTAATTGATAAAGAAGATAATTGGATGCATTCTGGATCCACTTTGGAATGGATTATATTTAGCAACTGTCAACATGTTGACAGTTGAGGGCTAGTGTAGGAATATAAAACAATTTGTGATAGGCTGGCCCCTAACCCACTGAAATCTTTAAAAACAAGAATTACAACTTATGACTGTAAGACACAAGGAGCTTGCATAAGAATGTTGATCTCTTGTTTTCATGAACAATCTAGCAGTATTAAGTATCAAGTTCCGAATAAGCTGTGAACTTTCAATGGTTGTTTCTCATTATCTTGATTGGGAAATATTCGAACATTGGCATAAATTCTGAGATTTATGTTTTTCAGTACTTGTTTTGTAAAGTCTATTATACCAAAATCACTTAAATGATGGATAAGATAGATGATATGATGATAAAATTCATATTCAAAATTACCTAACACAGAACTACCACATATACAATACAGGCAGGCAAAAAGAGAATGCTTGTTTTAAGAGAATCTTGTTTTAAATGTCTAGTGTGAAGAAGATAGGTTCTAATATATATCACAACCTGTTATGTCTTTATTTGTCATTTTTCATCATTATCATCATCCGAGTCCACTATTTGCACATCTAGACTAACATCTCTTCCTGTGATTCTGCGATACATGTCTTGAATGTCTTCAGAGTCATTGTCAAAGTAGCTTGCTGCATCATATGAGCATGACACAAATATCTACAAACAAGAACAGAAAAATCAGCAAAGTTAATTTGGTCTGTCATATGCTATAATAATATTCCTTAATGCAGCCACTTAACTTGAACAAGAACCCCATTACCTGGCTCTGTCTGCCATCATCGATTGGAGCAAAAACACTATGAACGGAAAAGAACCTGTGGACAAAAGTCACGTCAAGATATTTTTAATGAACGATAATTTGATGAAATGGTATGAAGAGAGTTAATTACTTTTGCTTGATAGGTTCAAGAAGCTCGATCCCAGGCAGCAGCTCTTTTTCTGGGTTGCTGGTTTCAATGGCTGTGCTCACTGTGGCGATGTGCATATGTCCTGCAGCCACGCTGTGGTTGTAGGACACCACAGTTATGTAGATGTCTACAGAAAAATAGGGTGAAATTTTACTTCCCGGGACACACACACGTGCACGCATGTATGCACACACACACATGCACGCACAGTCAAATTGATTTAAAGAAATGTTCATATCTCCTCCAGTCTGCCAGAACTCATTTTGAGAATAAGGAACTCTGATGTACACTTTTTTTTTGACATTTTCTGTAAAAAAGGGAGAAAACTGCCTTGTCGATCGAGAGGGGGGGGGGGGGGGGGGGGGGGAGGACAGAGAGAGAGAGAGAGAGATGGATTAGGGATTAAGCCAAGATTTAACAGGTAACCTGGTTTATTATATCCTGGATCAGGGATTAATCGGTTTCATGAAAACTGGTTAATCTTGCCAGATTAATTTGGCCAGCTAACCTGGATGTTGAGGCTTGATTCGGTTTTATGAAAGCAATGCCACACTAGTTACCATGGAAACCTATGCTATGGAGTTGGTCTGCTCCGGGCCGGGCTAACAGACAGGTTTAACCTAATCCTTGTCTTTACTGTGCATTAGCAGTCAATCTGATTACAACCAATGAGTTTTAACACACTTATTATTATTATTATTATTGGTTTATGTTGCCTCATTTGTATTGGTCTGCATTAAATAAATAGTGTATCGTACTGGTACACTTCATAAAGTTCATAAAGTTCCAGTATAAATTGCATTGAATTTAAATAAAATGATTACTTTTAAGGCTCCAGTTCCAAAATAGACAAAAATATTGAGGATTTCAATTCAAATATAGGAAAAATTTGAAAATCTATTTTTGCAGTGACAATAATATGCTTTGTGGCTGAGTGAGTTTGGAAATATTTATTATAGCATTAGAAGTTTAAGTCCTTAGATGAAGAAGTTATTATACTAAGATATACAGAAGGAGGCAGTAATGCTATTAAGGATGCCAACTGCCAAAATTGTCTTAAATCCTGGATTAGTTAATCCAAGTAAAAAAATAGGCGGCCTGAACCTGTGATGTGGTCAACAGATCCTTTTTGTTACTCCTTCTCCATCTTTATTCATTTTAAATGATATATCCAAATTGAACTTAAATAATACCCGTAAACGTGTCTTCCTTGCTGGGTTAACAGCTGCAAAGAAGATGGTTGCTACACGTTGGAAACCTCCTCATTCGCTATCTTTCCATCAATGGGCCTTAACCTTCCTAGATATTATATATCTGGAAATGTCAACGGCAAGGTTACATGGAGCAAAAGAGGAGAATGTTAATATTTGGTCTGGCATTGCAGATGCAGTTAAGAACATGTTAGGTTAGGTCTTATAATCTCTGTCTTAATGTGCACAGTATATTTGTATTTGTTATTATTATTTATTTATTCTTTATTTTCCTGATGGCTTCATTGGTCCCGGGGGGGGGAGGGTTGGATGGGGTTGTTTTTTAAAAATAGTTTACCTGATTTCCTGTTGACTTGCGTGTGGGGGATGATGATTTGACAGGACTTGGCTTCATGGGTGTGTTTGACTGGATGATTCAATATACAGATGACCCGTATGACACTACCCACTTTTTTCACACGATTGGGCACGTAGCTTGGATCGCATATCAACTGTTTGCACTGGAACAGCTGTTAGAAAAGACAAAGAAAAAAGACTAATGGTAATGTTACACATATTTCAATTCATAAGTGCTTCTTCACTGCTTCTTTCCACTTACTTTCCCTTCTGATTTCACAGCGGTCACTTTGCCATTCTCCATTACAATGTCTTCCACCCCTCTGTTCATCATATAAGCTGAGCCATACCGGGCACTGAGCCTACAAAACAAATAGTGAAGGGTTAGAGCCTATTTTGTACTTCATTGTGGTATCCCATGCCAGAAAAAAACTTTTCCAAGTGTAAAATGTAGTGCGATAGTGATTTCTTTTTTCACTTGATTTTCACAAATATTGTGTAACCTGGCATAGCCCTGTGCTATCTCTCCAAGCCCATAGATGGGATAGAGGTATGGGCTGGCATTTGAGCGGATCCGAGATTCAGCATACAGCTTTATCCTCTTGATGGTGTCAATGCATGGCTCATCCAGGTAACTATAAAGGTATATGTGGAATGTGGTCACATAACATGATATAACATCTCACATTTATACAGTAAATGTTTACTTATCATACTTAGAGTGTGCATTGGTAACAAAGAGCGCAAATATTTACTGACGATTCTTTGCTATGCCAAGCTAACGTGTGGCCTGTGAACTCCACAACATCAGATCCCAGATCAAAATGCTGAAACAGCTCCCGCATGGTGGTTCTTTTAATATCCATGTCCATGTATGTCCGAGGTTCATTCTCGTCAAAGTTCTCTATGAAGAGCAGCAGTTTTCGGAACCTCCTCTTGTCAAACATGCCCAGTAGTTCTGAAACACAATATACAGAATTGAACTCAATTGAGTATTGAATAAGAAACATTATGTTGCATCATTCTTAAGGAAGTAATTTGTCTTCACAGCTTATGTACTGATGTATTACCTGAAGTATGGACATCTGCTTCTGTGGTAGGAACTTTATAAAGTTTTCCTGCTTTGTATACAAACATGCCTTCAATCATTTTGAAGTCCATGTACCTTGGGACTTCAGTGCGAATCAACATTTTGACCGTCGGACCTGACACAAACACAAATGAATGTGTTAACCACCAAAAAAGAAAACTCAGGTGCCAGGGATGTGAAGATTATACATTTTCCTGGTACAGTGATATTGATATAAATAATCACAGTTTCACAATTATGATTATTATTATGCTCATTTATTGATTCCACAAGACTCTGAATGTGTACAATGACATGGGTATTAACGTGATATTTTCCCCACAAAATGTCTTTGTTGGTAAAAACAGAATAGCCAGATAAATACATATACATTTTGCAAATAAATACACACCCGTACGTGTCTCTTACACTCTCTAAGTTACATTAAAACATGTAAAGGGTCAATAAGCAGAGCGTATGTGTAGTGTAAAAGTTGTATGTTGCCCTCACCATTAGCGAGAAAGAATTTGGGGATGAGGTCAACATTCCAATCTTTCCCGGGTCCCATACCTTTAGGTGGACCTGGAACATTGAACTTCTTGTACAGCTATAACAATTCATAACACAACTAATCATAATCAGAAATTAATAACCCATGAATATGCATTCCTATTTAAAGTGATAATAGCTGTGTGCATTACTGAGCTTGAGAACAGACCTGCTCAAGGGGACACAGAGTAGCACTCCTTCCTCCATAGTATGGATTCTCATCAATGTGAAGAATCTTTTTTCCATCCAAAGCCAATAAGCCAGACAGGACACATTCCTGTAAATGGATAATTGTTCAATTTGTTGTGTTGTCATTTACAAAATGTGGACATTGAAAAATTGAGATACAATGCAGCATAACTGCCTGGCAATCTCCGGAGAAGAGGTGAAAGGGTCAGGTCATTCTCATATTAATAATAACTAATCCCTCCAACAGCTTACATATCATTCCTCGAGGGTGTGGTGATCAATTCTTTTTAAAACCCTAGAAAGCTGATTGTTTGTTTCCATTGTCAGTCTTTTCTTTTCCTTTTTTTCTGTAACTGAGAGATATGCCTATAGCGCAGGCAGATTACATAGAAAATGCATTTTAATCAAGTAAAAGCTAAGAAAATGGGTAATAAAAAATAACACCTGTGTGTGAAAGGGGGGTGCTCTCAATCACAATTTGCGTCCTCACTTTTCTGCCCTCACTTGTGTCTTCACTGTTTGAGTTTACACAAATCCAGAAAGCCTCAAAAATACATACCGATATTTTCACCATCTAAGGAAGGGCGGTGATCAGTTGCACTGTGATCAGTTAAAATCATCATAAATCATTCATATTGTCCTCAAAAGTACAAACAGATGTTAGTATTTTGGTGAATGTCCTTCTTGTTCCTATACTGACAGTGCTGTGCTGTACTTGCCATTCAATGGATACATTTAGCAATGTGTTAATAACCAGAAGACCCAATTACCGGTAAGTTATATTAAATTAAATCAATAAACAAAATGGCAAAAATATTGATTTCAAAGACCAATTCTAAAGGACCCTCTTGTAATACTGAACATTATGAATAGCAATTTACATAGTGTATGCATATGTTTCCCTTACCTTAAGTCCTGTTCCAAGCACTATAATATCATATTCCTCCATCGATCCTGCAGCCTTCTGTAATTAATAGTTTGTCAGGTGTACAGAGTACTGTACTGTACACTTACTCACACGCACAACATACATATGTATAACACCAGGCCTGTTTGGAGATGAGAGAGGTATACATACAAGAGGAACACTGTTGGTAATGACTGACTAGTGACAGTAAAGGCATGTTTCATCTATAATAATCCTCTTAGCATTGATATGGTGCTTAGGCTACAATGTGCCAAGACAGAAAGGCCTACTATACTTGTCAATTGTCCTGACCATTATTGGGCTGGATGAATAACTTGACAACCTCTTTGGTACAGGATTGATGTGTATGATCTAAACACGAATCTCTATTCTGAAGGACTTATTTAACAACAACAATTGTGTACTAGTCAAGTCTACACATTCAAAGATCTCCTTATTGTGTATGCCGTACAACTACATTACCCAGCGTTCCAAGAAAGGGAAACGTATTGTGTTGCATCAGGTCGTAAAAAGAGGTACACCGCCCTGGCACTGCTGCTAACTGCTGGCAGGACATAGACTGCTGGAGGTGTGACCGTTTGAGAATGTATGCAACTTTCCTGCAATATTAACTTTTTTCAGTTTGGACGATACGTTTTACCGGTACGAACGAGACATGTCGGAACCACCAGTAAGTTATTACCGCAGTTGCTTGGTCTACTTCGTAAATCAGATATTTAAGTTCAGCGTCGCATTTTCCTGCCTTATTATTTTGTTTCTCACATTTGACTCTCGTCTCGCGCCGTTGACATGGGCGGAAATATGTAATATGGTTGTCAAGTCTTTAGTTTGGAAATGATGTGGTGATGATGGTGTTGATGATGATGATGATGAATTAATTATCGACGATTACCCATATACAAGGAATGGTCTAGTGGCAATACAAAACATAGTTTTAAGACTATATAGGAGCTTCATTACTATTATTATTATTACCATTGTAATGCTATGTAATGTAGTGTTATATATGCCAGGGGAGTGGTCACTAGTCAAATTGGGAACTATTTCAAAGTGGTTATGTATTAAGTCTTTACAAATACAGTTGTTGTTGTTGACGATTGTTGACACTTTGGTCAGTATGAACATACACACTGGTACATCTTTCCCATGTTTATCTCAGTTCTCAGGTGCAGAGAGAGATAGACATACACGCACATCAATTAAATCCAATCCTGGATTCCTTGAACGTTTGAGTGAAACTGCTGGGGGAACGGTCGTTGGAGTTGCATTATTCTTCTTATCATTTTATGTTCTCTTCACCAATGAGGTGGGACATTTTTTCCTCAGAGCTTTAGTGATATTGTTAAAAATACTATCTGTAATATTACACATTATAAACAATGCATCACTTGTATGTTAAATAATAATCTAGTATGTGTTATCTCAAATATATCAGTGTGTGTTATCGCAGTAAAAATGTGTTTTCTCTGAATGTAACAATGGATCTGAAGGGGTTCAAGAAGAGTTCAATGAACACACTGGGTTTGTTGTGCAGGGCAGGGCACTGCGAACTGCTGTTGCTTTGGATGAGGGACTGTCTCAGGTTGTTTCCCTGCATCCATCATTCAGCCTAGACTACCAGAACAACAACCGCTTAATTCACCTGTCTGCGCGGCTGCATACCACACAGGTAGGCTATGGCTGTGCCTCGTACCTTTGCGACTTGGGCAGTTTCAATACTTTGTGTGTGTAAAGCCATTCCCTTCATTCCTGTTTTCACACCTTTGTCAGCAGCCATATCTTCTGATGCCATTTTCTTTGTCTTACTAACTTGACGTATATCTGCCCAGCCCTTACATGACCCCAACTACAGAGTGGTGGTGCAAGCTGTGAAGCTGAGGAGACAGGTGGAGATGTATCAGTGGGTGGAGTACTCAGAGAGCAAGTAAGTCCAGGTTGACCGGACCCCCTACTCTAAGTGTTGATTGACACACATTTTTCCCATGGTTACCCTGTCCCTGATATACAGTATAGTACTGTACAGACAGAGCAGCCACATGACGCACACATGATTATATAGACACATTGTAATGATGACACAATCAGGCAAGCTGGTACACTTTACTTAGCCTTCTTGAAATTCTAACTCCCTTTTCTGTGGATTTGTTCTAACCTCAGACATCACAGACAACTTTTGGAACACTTCCACAGAGGTGTGGAGGGACAAATGTTTTGTGGAAGAAAATACAACATCTTCACTTTGCTACTATACTAAATGCATGTTCAGTGACCCCATGCAATCTCTTGTGGTCCAAGGATCACCTGTTGGAAAAACCATGTTGCAGTTTGCATGACACCAGCGCACAATCACTCAGGCTTATGTGTTTTCTCTGAAATAATTATATAATTTATGGCTGTTGGCTAATTGCAGGGACTACCAAGAGAATGGTGAAACCAAAACTGAGACGACATACACATACAGTGAGTTGTTTATGAACTGTTCATAGAGTAGGCTGATTTATAATGAATATAATATTGTGATCATCAGAATTTTTGATTGCAGTAGTGTCTACTTATTAGTGCCTATACTGGGTTTTCCATCATATATGGTATGTCAGTATCAACCTCAATAATTGTTTTTCAAAATGTGATTGTCTACAAAACTATCAGAGCTTCTGAAAGCACCAATAGTCCTCTCCAATATTCCATCACGTTAGAACATTGCACATGTATCATCATCTATTCCTATATAAAGTGGATTCATGTGCAACTGTGAATGAGCATCAATTCCTGTCCTTCAGACACAGAATGGAAATCAGAATTGATCAACAGTAGGAACTTTGACAGTGAGATTGGACACATCAACCCAAGGTACTGTATACAGTACATCTGATTTATGACAGTATTTGATCCATGTTTGTACTGAAATATATTTTATTCTCCAATATGTACTTTTTGTAATGAATTAGTGCCATGGCGGTTGAGAGTGTGACAGTAGTGGCTCCTGAAGTCCAAGCTGGGCCTTTTGTTCTGTCTAAAGGTATCATTCTTGAGTGTTTGATAGAAACATTTTCTTTTCTGTGAAATATGTGTATATTCATGCATTTTATTATATTTCAACTGGTTGATATGAATTTCAAAAGGGCTGGTGGAGCAAATTAACGACTTCCAGACATTGAACCTTGGGGATCTCCCTAAACCTGATGCTCAGTCCTTTCTCACTATTGATGGTGAATACTTTTACCACACCCCGTACCCACGCAGACCAGAGGTGAGAATTGTACACAAATAAAGATGTCTACCTCTGAACATACTGCATATTCTTTACAACAACAGCTGTATAGTCTGTATCCTCTAATGGTGTGTACAATAATTTATTTTTGTATAAGGTGGGAGATGTGCGTGTGAGTTTCTCCTTTGCTGGACTCAGTGGAGAGGGTTCTTGGCCTGGCCCAGCTGCAACAGTAAGTCTTTTAAATTACATGGTTGAAAAATGTCAACCAAAAATGTCTTTTGACATTTTTTGTCAAAATGTCTTTTTTTGTTTTTGTTTTTGTTTTTGTTTTACTAAATACAGATAATCTCTGAATCCTTGTCATACTCTAGGTCAGTGTGGTGGCCATGCAGAGAGGGGAGAATCTTGCCCCATTCAAGACGAAGTCAGGATACATCCTGGAGTTGTTGTACATGCAGGAACTTACAGCCCAGGTTTGTGCGCATTTAAACTTGTTGCTTTTATGGCAATATACAGTATATTACATCAATAGATAATTATATGACGATGGCATGATAGTGTTAAAAACAATTTCGTTCTGATTATGCTTTGGCTATATTTCCATGGGCAGGAGGTATTTGAAAAGGAGCACCAGCACAATAACATGATAACATGGGGACTCAGGGCTGCAGGCTGGGCACTAATGTTCCTTGGCATCAGTTTGGCCATGCGGATTCTCTACACACTGGGTAACTATTGTTGACTGTTGTATCCTATATATTGTAGAAGTGATTGAATTCTTAGATATGATGTACTTACCCATTTCCATTATCTGTTTTTTCTCCAGTGGATTGGATCCCCATTTTGAGAGAGCTTGTTTCCTTGGGCTTGAAACTCTTTGCCCTGTGTGTATCCTGCTCTCTTTCGATTCTCACCATTGCAGTTGGTTGGGTCTATTACAGGCCTTTAGTGGCAATGGGCTTAATAGGAGTTGCTCTACTTCCACTGCTCATTGGGCGCACCCGTGTACCAGCCAAGAAGAACCAGTGACATCTGATCTTACCTCATCATTAGGATGCCAGCAGCTCATCCGGCCTGTCACAACACATTTGTGGCATTGTGTGTTGCTACCTTACCAAATGCTCCTTTGTTTGCACTCCTGTCTGTTTTCGACTAGTCTCTCAAGACAGACTAGTTGCCTCACGCCGATGGCTAGCCAGAATGGTTTTGGACAAGCATCTTTATAGACCTGCGCAATGACGTCACTTCGTTCCAGAAGTGGATTCCTCATTCATTTTCGAAAATGGTTAATAAAAACACAATTGTGCCGCAGATAAAACCCTCTCGGGTTGTGACAAATCATGACATACACAATATTATCATATCTAATTAGCAAGAAGTAGAAAACGGCAGGATACAACACTTGTTTCGTTTTTCATCTTAAAAATTATTTGATTGTCACAAAAGATTGTGTGTCATAATGATTTGCCACAACCCGAGTTGGCTTTTGTATATCTGATGAATCATTTTCGAAAAGTGAGAAATTAATTGGGAATCCACTTCTGGAAGAGGGGCGGTGACATCACTGTGCAGGTCTATAGCTCCAAGTGTCATGTTGTGGTACAGAATCCTGTATTTCCATTTTTTCTGAACATTTCAGAACTTAACTTTGTTCAATAGATATATATGGCTTAAGTATAGCAATATGCTTGATCCAAAATCCAGATATTCAGTAGGTGTTATCAATGTGTTTACATACTCACATACTGTATGCTATGTTTAACCCTTTCAGGCCGGGAATCCATATTTGGATTCTGTACAGTATGTACAGTATTCCACAATTAACTTTTTTTCATGCTGATATATAAATATTTCAGGTTTTTCAGAAACCTTAGGTCAGGCCTAAATGGGTATGTTTAAAATGCAATCAAAATAATAAAGGAAGTCCGCACACAGCTATGCTCCACAGTGTTTATTGAATTAAAACACCGAAAGTGTCACACAACGTTTCGGCCATGTTTGGCCTTCATCAGGTGATGAAGATGGCAAGACAATGACAAAACCTTATGAGTAGTCTGAATGGTCACATGACAACAGGCAAGACAATAGGTAGATCACTTAATTGTCTGACACACCTCTCTAAGTGATATATACACCCACCAACAGCAAACAAAACAAAGCATAATAGCACAACCTACTGGCTGAAAAATGCTACATGAAATGTTTCAGAAGTGTTTTTTAACCAGTTCCCTATAACCTAAGGTCACAAGTTTTTAGGGTTTTTAAAGGTTTTTTTTAGATTTTTACATTTTTTTTTTTCATATTTTTTTTTACTTTTGGTACCAAAAGTGTAATTTATTTAAAAACATTTTAAGAGCCTGATGCTCTCTTAAAAGTAGTCAGAGAAGGAACTAAGGGGAGACCTCGGAGTGGGCCAAGAGGGGGCTCTTGGCCCACTGTGCAGACCCTGAAGGTCTTAGACATAGCAATTGACTATTGAAAAATAGAAAGATAAAAAGATAAAGATAAATTGAATACTATAGATTAACCACCATCCTTCCAATAGGGGCTCTGGCCCTCTGTATAGACCGTGAAGGTCTTAGATAAACCAGTAGTAGACAATATGAAAGATAGAAAATGGAAATGGTAGATGAATGTAATTCATGGTAAACTACAGTACAGGTACTTGGAAGCAAGAGTTTACAAAAAAGCAGATAGATCAAAATCTTCATTTAGTCCATTGGGTTGTAGGGTTCTAAGAGTATATATCCAGTATGTTTCTCGTTTTGTGAGAAGGCTGCGGATGTCCCCACCTCTCCTTGGCCGATGTACCTTCTCTATGCCAATGTATCTGAGTGATGCTACCGAATGTCCCATGGTATTAAAGTGTATGGCTACTGGGCTCTTAGGGTTTTTCAGTCTAATGTTGGATCTGTGTTCACTGATTCGAGTCTTAAGGGCTCGGCTGGTTTGACCAACATATGAGAGACCACAGGGACAGGTAAGCATGTATATCACATTGGATGTAGAGCATGTAATCATTCCTTTAATTTTAAAGGACTTCCCGGTGTGTGGGTGGTTGAAGGTTTCACATCTAGTCGTGAAGTTACATTGTGTGCAGGATCCACATTTAAAGTTGCCCATGGGAATATTATTGTCCAGGAACGTGCGGGTTACTGGTGGGTTGTGGTCAGATCTAACAAGCGTGGACTGGACTGAGAGCTCAAAACGTACCGGGCAATTTTGTCTCAGAGCGGCCCTCTGAATCTTTGTGGGGGCTCCGGGGCCTGAGCCCCCATGAGAATTTAAGACATAAGGGGCTCTGGGGCTCGGGCTAACTAAAATTAGTTAGTTAGTTTTAGTTAACTATAAAAACCCTGCAATAGGCAGTCTCATTTGAAGAGGACAGAGGGCCGCCAGCACTGATTCGTGGGCCGGTTTTGTGCAGATTTTTTTTTTTTTAATTAAAACACGACATTAACGGCCCCCGGGGGGGTCGGCCCACCGGGAAAATGCCCTGTATGCCAGACTGTCAGTCCACCCACCAGTAACCCGCACGTTCCTGGACAATAATATTCCCATGGGCAACTTTAAATGTGGATCCTGCACACAATGTAACTTCACGACTAGATGTGAAACCTTCAACCACCCACACACTGGGAAGTCCATTAAAATTAAAGGAACGATTACATGCTCTACATCCAATGTGATATACATGCTTACCTGTCCCTGTGGTCTCTCATATGTTGGTCAAACCAGCCGAGCCCTAAAGACTCGAATCAGTGAACACAGATCCAACATTAGACTGAAAAACCCTAAGAGCCCAGTAGCCATACACTTTAATACCATGGGACATTCGGTAGCATCACTCAGATACATTGGCATCGAGAAGGTACATCGGCCAAGGAGAGGTGGCGACATCCGCAGTCTTCTCACAAAACGAGAAACATACTGGATATATACTCTTAGAACCCTACAACCCAATGGACTAAATGAAGATTTTGATCTATCTGCTTTTTTGTAAACTCTTGCTTCCAAGTACCTGTACTGTAGTTTACCATGAATTACATTCATCTACCATTTCCATTTTTTATCTTTCATATTGTCTACTGGTCTATCTAAGACCTTCACGGTCTATACAGAGGGCCAGAGCCCCTATTGGAAGGATGGTGGTTAATCTATAGTATTCAATTTATCTTTATCTTTTTATCTTTCTATTTTTCAATAGTCAATTGCTATGTCTAAGACCTTCAGGGTCTGCACAGTGGGCCAAGAGCCCCCTCCTGTAAGGATGGCGGTTGATCTTTAAACTTTTCCATTTATATTTACCTTTACTCTTCCCCTTATGGATTTTGCCTCTTGGTATATGTAAGACCTGCATGGTCTAATTAGTGTTGTCACTCACCACCTATTTGAGTGATAGGTTTTGGCTACTCCGAGGTCTCCCCTTAGTTCCTTCTCTGACTACTTTTAAGAGAGCATCAGGCTCTTAAAATGTTTTAAATAAATTACACTATTGGTACCAAAAGTAAAAAAAAATATGAAAAAAATGTAAAAATCTAAAAAACCTTTAAAAACCCTAAAAACTTGTGACCTTAGGTTATAGGGAACTGGTTAAAAAACACTTCTGTAACATTTCATGTAGCATTTTTCAGCCAGTAGGTTGTGCTATTATGCTTTGTTTTGTTTGCTGTTGGTGGGCGTATATATCACTTAGAGGAGAGGTGTGTCAGACAATTAAGTGATCTACCTATTGTCTTGCCTGTTGTCATGTGACCATTCAGACTACTCATAAGGTTTTGTCATTGTCTTGCCATCTTCATCACCTGATGAAGGCCAAACATGGCCGAAACGTTGTGTGACACTTTCGGTGTTTTAATTCAATAAACACTGTGGAGCATAGCTGTGTGCGGACTTCCTTTATTATTTTGATTATGTTTTTTTAGTCCAGCACCAGCGCTGTATTTGGATGTGCGCATGCCCCTGTTTTTCTACTATGTTTAAAATGCAGCCATAATCTACTTGAAGGTTTGTCAATCAACAAACTTAAAGCTGGTAGTAGTTCCACCACCTCTATTGCATGATAATCATCACAAAGCCAAGAGTAAAGTTAGTGTGCTTATTATTCAAGCTGTAGTGGTCATTTCATGGGGTTTGAGGGTCAGGAATTTCCATCCCTTATGTTACAAGGCATGACCTATGGAGTGACGGCTGGGCAGAATGCACATTTTCACCTGCGGTCGCAATTAATTACTTCAAGCTCTAGTCTAGTCATTAATGCATTGTTACAGAATGTCCCAAGACAAAAGACAACTATACAATGTTGCATTGTATGTACATGCATTAATACTTTTAACACCTTTTTTGCATCCAAAAACATTTAATTCCTCATCAAGCAAGTGATAGAAGTATATTCTGATTCTTACAAAGTTATTTATTACACAAAAACACCAAGAGTTTCCATTGTGTTTAACAAAATGAGTTTCCAGTCTTTTCGGATTGCATTTGTGCATGGGTTCATAATGCACATAGGGTTTATATCTGAAGCACATAAGAAATGTTGGGCTTGATGTGTAGAAGTGTTTCTTCAAATAATTAAGGAATATGGGTCACAGTGTATAGGTACCTCACAACAATTGGCTGTGGAAACATTCTTTAGATCAGCAGGCAGGACTTCAGCACTGTAGTTGGCAAGTACTGTAGGACTTTGACAATAGGCCCATTGCTGACCTCAGATAACGTAGTATGTGTTGACGTAAAGTAAGGTTTCAATATGGCAGATTTACTCATTAAAGTATAAAAAAGCATTTTCTATAACCTCAAAATTGAATACTGACAACCTGACTACTTTTGCTTAAGACGAAAGAAAAAAAAAAGTAAAAGCATTACAGCTTTAGTAAAAACTTGAGTGAGCAGTCTTTTGTGAGTCTGTCCAGGAAGGGTGAGTTTTACCTAATCTTTCCCTCCCCTTAGACCCGTGCAGGAAGCAGTCCTCATGCCTCCATTTACAGTAGAAGACATTTATTCTTAATCTTTCCTCTCCGAGCCTGTAGTGCTGCTCTGGTGGCCATCTCAAAAACTTCCCTCACGCCATCCTTTGTTTTTGCAGAGCACTCCATGTATCCAAAGGCACTGATTCTGTTGGCCATATCACGGCCCTCCTCTGGTTTCACTGGTTCCTATATATAAAAAGAATTCAATACATTGTAATAATGTATACACACAACTGCATTTTATTAAGACTCTTCAGCTCAGGATTGACTTTACAATTACATTACCATTATTGCAAAGCTATTGCATTTGGCATTGTTGCTCTGCCCATGTGATCAGACCACAACCCCCCAGAGCACAAGATATACAAACATACAACTAAGATACAATCCATGACCCGAGTCACATTATGAATGCATCAACCATTACAGAAAGAGATATCACATATAGTAAACCCCCGAAATCACAGAATCACCCATTACATTACTAAATGCCACAGAAGAGGTGGAGGGAATTTAAATGACACATCTGAACAACTACCATCTCAGCTAGCATATTGTAGACTGAACTCAATAGTGACTGCTTTAGGTGAACCACCTTGATGTACTGTCGGCATGTGCGAGTTGCCCTGAAGCGAATGACAAAACCCACAGACTGGTGATTAACTATTAGCGAATTTAATGCAAGGCATGACGAGAGAAATCAGTACTATACTATTACTGCTGGATGTTGAAGAAACTAGTGCTGCAAATAACGATTCTCTTCATAATCGATTCATCAGCCGATTTAAATGATTAATCAGATTACTTCTTTAACCATCACCTTAACATACCGGTATATATTTTAGACTTGTTCTAACTAACAAAACACATTTTAAATGAATTGGAACAACTCATGGTGGCTCATTCTGACTGCATACATTTAATTAATAGCTACATGTGTGTGAGTCTAAAAGGAACCATACTCTTCTAAACTTAAATAGGTAATTTACAAATTAATATTCAAGGAGTGGTCCAATATAAAGCTACATAATCATTGTTATGTCATATTTAGGGTTAGGTTAGAGATGGCTCCCTTCTCTTTAGTTACACAACGCTGGAAAAACGGTAGTTAAGTGGGAAACAACCATGATAACTCCAGTGTAGGCATGTGAAAAAAGTCAACTCGATTGTCAACACGTGCTGAGGGCGACACAAAAAAGTACAAGTCGACAAATCGCCTCTTTTTTCTTTTTTATATTAATGATTTTTATTTTGTATTCTTTGTAATTTCTTGTTTTCTTGTTTTCAAGGGAAAACTGTTTTCAAGGGAAGATAATTGCTTATTTCGGGTATTACTATCACTGCGTTCTGTCCCGGCGAGTCCGGCTTTCCCCGAGGAGGAGGCGGCGGCAGCGCCCCCCGCCTGCACCCGCCGAAAAAAAGCTAAACAGGCCGGACGCAATGATTGACTTTTATTTCGCCGAGCAGGCGCCTGTCTGTCGAGGCCGAAATGGAGCGCTACGTATGGGAGAAAGCTATCTCTCCTGCACAAGACCGAGGTCTCACATGGTAGAGAGAGAGAGAGCGCAACTAGAACAAGCCTATATTATTTGTACTTATCTTGTCCAGTGTTCTGTTTCAAGTTGTTTGGCCATGTCTAACACAGCAGACGCAGGAAAAAGCAAAGATGCAGGGAATCCGTCGCAAGGAAAGGGGAAAACTCCTCTATCAAGTCGATTAGGCTACTAATGAATGTGGAATGCCAGGTGCGGGCGCGTGTCTGTTGCGTGGTGTGCTCTGCGCCCCGCTCTGCCATGCGCTTTGCTTTGAGAACATGCCTGATCATTGTCGAGCGCAGTATGGAACGTTCTCTTCAGACATACATATTTTGGTATTATACCGTATATTGCTGGATTTTGCGGGTCCCGCTTATTTTATCTTGACCGCACCTCTCCCTCCCGCAGGCATTTTCATGCCGCCCGCACCGCAACATTTTGCGTTCGGTCCCGCAGGTGCCCCGGGCTAAAAAAATATATAATAATAATAATAAAAAAAAATCGATCGATTGTCGACATTCCAAATATGTGTCGATTAACATCCCTACTCCAGTGATTAGTTACCAATCCAATTATTCGACGACATTAGCTGACAACTAATTCAATTATCAATTCAACCATAGGAGAAACTGAATAGAAGACAAAGCCGAGGACCAAGTCTCCACCCTGTTCATAGCCTACTCCCTCCCTATGCTGTGAGGAAATCCCAGTGGATCTTCCATTTTATTCACCATTGCAATCTCAATGAGGTTCATATTAATTAAAGCTGCAGTACTTCACAGAATGTCCATCCATCTACTGGTATGCACATTCACTACAACTGTGTGTGATCGTGTTCGAACAAAGGTTTACCTGCTTCATTTTGGCCAGCTCCCTACGGGTGTGCTCATCATTGCGCAGGTCCTTTTTATTTCCCACCAAGATAATGGGAACGTTTGGGCAAAAGTGTTTAACTTCTGGGGTCCACTTCTCTGGGATGTTCTCTAAACAAGGGTAGGAAAGGCAAACATCAGTGAGAGCAGACAAAACAATTTTGGGGTGGAGTTAAGCGTTTGGTAATACAAACTGGCTTATATGAAGTAAAACAATGAATAGATGAACACACACAGAAGAAGAACCAGTTCGCCTGACAAGTCTACCTCTGTAGATTATGCATGTCAACATGCCTGTTATTGTGTGCATATGCTTGGGCTTGTGTATTCATAATTCGAGTGTGTGCAAATAGTCAGAATTACAGTTAAAGATTTATCTGGTTACTTAGTTAGTTGAATCTGAAGGATTATTTGAATTTGCTTACCATTTTCCCAGGACTATTTCATATTATTATAAACTTAAAGTAAAATGATAATACTAACCCAATGGGACTGTCGGGAACAATTTTGCCAACTAATTTGTCTCCGATTACATGAACACATACAGGTTGTCACAGTACTTAGTGTTTTAATGTTCATCATAGAGGTCAGTCTATAATAAGACATCGATACTGATGACATATGGGCAAAATACAAAAATAGAATTTATGGGTAATAAATGAGTTTGACACAGTGAATTCTGCACATTTATAAATGATGATAAGTGCCCATGCCATGGATTTGGTCAGGGCTTGACACTAACACTTGCCCGCTTGCCCGGGGCAAGTAAAAAAAAATGGTGGGGCAAGTGAAGACTGCTACCTGGTTGCCCGATCGGGCAAGTGTGCAACTTAGTGCACTATAACACAACACAAGATAATTTTTTCTTGAAGGCAGTCATTGCACTCTGCCTCTGTGTCTTTCCCTGCTTTCTAGCTATTCACAATTCCAGGCTGGATTTGGGAAACAAAACAGGCAAATTAACATACAGATCAAAATGACCATTAATCTTCTACATTCTCTAGTTGTGTAGACCTGGGCTAATTAAGATGATGAATTTTAACTCTTGAGAGCGTAAAAATGAAACCAAATGGACCCGCAAGGGTCCATTTGGTTTGATTTTTACGTTCTCAAGAGTTACATCTGCAAAATTTACAATATATTTTTGGGGGGCAAGTGACCATGAGCTGAGGGCAAGTAGAACCTGACTTGCACTTGCCCGATGGACAAGTGCCTCAGGGACCTTAGTGTCAACCCCTGTTTGGTGTTCTTGAAATGTGCTTACCAAGACTGTCCGGGCTATCAATGGAAAAGCACATCAGAATGACATCTGTATCTGGGTAAGAAAGAGGACGCAGCCTGTCATAGTCCTCTTGACCGGCTGTATCCCAAAGTGCAAGCTCAACCTACGAAAAATAATAACATCAGCACTCAATATTACAATATGTTTATTAACAGTGTTTAACTGTCACTTGTAGTCATGACTGATATTTGCACAGATAAAGATAAATGCAACAACAGATGCAAGACATAATTTGAAAAAATAACGTAAAAACACTCAAATAACACAGTATAACTTTATCACCAGCCAGGTATTATTTATGATACAGTGTCCAAAGTGGTTTGATGGTCAAAATTACTGTTGAAATTCACTGTGCAAATGTTCAAATGAAAATGATTCGTACCTGTTTGCTATCCACTTCAATGTCAGCGACGTAGTTCTCAAAAACTGTAGGCACATAGACCTCTGGGAACTGGTCCTTACTGAACACGATGAGTAGACAGGTCTTCCCGCAGGCTCCATCTCCCACTATGACCAGCTTTTTCCTAATTGCTGCCATAGCTTCACAGAAACATGACATGACTCAGGTTAGGATACATTATTAGGATAACAACAACAACAAATGGTAACTGGAATGGACAGGAGGAGCCGGGAATTCAACCGCCAACCAACACATCGTTGGGTGCAAAACTGGCATCTAGGGCATCTACCACAACTCTGTTGTTGGTGCTACATATAGTGACCAGTAGTACTGACTGACTTTTTATATATATATTACAGTACATTTCACGTGTACAACAGCAAAAAAAATGTGAGTGGACAACACCATCAAGCATCTTGTTTCAATAGTGCTCACGCTATTCATTTAATCAAAAACATTTACAAGCATTTACTTCCGTATAGCTAAAAGTACTACTAGTAGCAGTGAGTATTTAACATTATTGCTGCTTAATCTGATAGAGAGGCAGATCTGCTTTTGGCGATGAATAATATACATTACACCATGTTAATTAATGGGTGTAATAGACGTAAGCACTGTCTGGACTTTGCCTACCAAGTGGAAATATTTCCGCTGCTTTCTCATCCACACCCCGGTTAGCATTGTTGATTATCCTTAGTTACAACATGAATTTACGTTTATTTTGGTGTCATCACCGAGAAATATTAATGGCATCCACCCAACATGCACAACAACAAACCAACGACAGCTGCCCGTCGTTAAGAATTAAGTTGTCTATCAGTGAGCAGCCTATGTAAACATGATATCAAGGAGCGACCCGTGACGTAACAGACGGCCGGAATCCATTTTTTTATTATTTTATTTTCACGCGACACTCGTCCTGTTCAACGACTTACCGTCAGACGGAAATTGCCGTATTTGCTGAGTTTTTGTCGGACCGAGGTAAAGTGGCTGGTCCTATTAGAAGTATAAAATCAAGGCCCTAAATGTCTTGCGGCAGACAACGAACGGCACCGTTTAAGGCCCATTATCCTAGGGCCCTGATCACACTTCCGCTACACGACGACGCTTAGTTGTTGTGACCAGAGCCGTGGAGTATAGACAGTTATGCCAACTCCGTTCACTTCATGGGGCCAGTCCAATGACAGCCCCTCTACAAGTAAATACGTTTCTATTGAGAATGGGGACACGTAGGAACAAGTCCTGGACCGGATTCGGAAGCAACTGCCCAGCTTTAATATTCTTAAATTCCTTTATTCTAGAAGGTTTTGAGTGAGCATTCATAGTGAAGGGTACAGCATAAAGAGTAGAGACTTTTGTCGTTTACTGTATATTACCTAAAAAACAGTTGCTGTGTTGCAAATATTCCTAAAAAATAATTATTTGCGCCACCCTCGTTGAAAACAATGCATTTCAAACTCCAGTCTGTCCCTATTCAAATGGTTCTGCATGAACAGCGATCAGTTTCTGACCCCTCAACGTCGCAACCCTTCTACTATAGATATCTCTGGTTGTGACATCACCGACGCGCACCTTGTTTGTTTCAACGGGTAGTTAGTTGTTAAACATCGCTATCAGTTATCACAGTAGCTTGAATGTTACTCACAAAAACATAATGATAACGTGCAAATACACTACTGTGAGCGCATCATAATGTGATTAGCAAAGTGACTCCGATTAACACACTCACACAAACGGTGTTATTCCACAATGAAGCTGACCACAAAGCAGCTAGCAACATAGCCCAAAGCTAGACGGAAGCGAATGACAATGTACTGGTCAGCTAGCTTTATTGCCTTAGCAGCGAGCATTAGCACACTTTATGAGGGAAATATACGGGCAAACTGGCTCCAATATGTGGCGTTATTGCGCAGACCATTACGTACAAACGATGGAACAGTTTACATGACTGATATACTTACCTGGAAAGATATTCCAAAGCTCCCCAAATGACAAAATGTATGCTTTTCTCCTGGCCTCAACTGCGTTACTACTACTAGACTGCAGTGCTAATGATTTGTGGGGGTCGAGGATGTAAGGACTGAGGAGGGGCTTGTGTGTGTGTGTGTGTGTGTGTGTGTGTGTGTGTGTGTGTGTGTGTGTGTGTGTGTGTGTGTGTGTGTGTGTGTGTGTGTGTGTGTGAGAATGGCTAACACTGTATGTACTGTAGTCTGTGTGTGTATAATATATATATATATATATATATATATATATATATATATATATATATATATATATATATATATATATATATATATATATATATATATATATATATATAGTAAGTAGGCTGCAAACTACTGTCTTCTTATTTTGTAATGAAACATTGTCATAAAATGGTAAAAATCTGAAAGAGCTTGTATCTTGATTTGACGTAGAAAATATTTTTATTCACAACATCTGTATATATGTATAAGCTCATCCTCGAGCACAATGTTCGCCATCATAACATTTAACCTCTGCCAAAAATATGTCTTCTGAATTATTTTACTCTGAATAGACTCTGCATGTAACCACAAGTATCTAATATTTGGAGTTAGTGCCAGTCACAATTTTGCAGTATGGGCCTATTTTTGTGGTTAAAAATCTGATCATTTTTATGTTCTTCAATTTTCGTTTATCTCAGATGCAAAATGAGGCTAGCTACACTTGGAACAGATAATCCTGTAGATTCTACAGGATTATCTGTTCCACAGGGCACGTTCAGCCCAGGCCCAGGGGCCCCTGAGCTAGAGGGGCCCTTGCGCTTGAGTGTCTGCCTGATTGTGAAAAATAAATAAAATAACCCCAAAAGTCCTAAACCAACATGATATGGTACATTACTGCAAGTGTTTAAACAGATATATTTGTCTGTTTATTATTTTGTAGTAAGACTACTCCATAGTTATAAGTGCATACTCCACTGCTGTAAATCCAGCTCAGATGCCAGGGAATATTGCAGGCCTGCATGTCATAATTTATATTCATGTGTGCAGACACTATGGACCGCAATGGAAAGAAAAAGGTCTGGCGGTGGCCGAGGGGCCCATTATTTCTAGATCCGTCTGTGGATACAGTAGCAGAGTCCTTAGGATTGACAGCTGGTCAGGCCTGTTGGTGTCTGTCGATGGTGAGCCGTGAGAGGTGCTGCAATGATGGGAAAGCATCAGTGCCTTCTGGAGTAAGGGGCGCAAGAGCTTCAGAGTGAAATATTTTCAGTAGGCTTAACAGGTTAATTACCAGATTGTGGTAGTCACAGAGTTCACAAGTTCCCCTCTCCTACCTTGATCTGGAAACTCTCAAACAGAAACTACAACGGATGTGGGAGACCAGCAGAACAAAAATATGATATATCCAAAATAATTAGGAGTTGTAGTTTGGTTGGGTTGTTGTTTACATTAGAGCAGTGGGCAGTGGCACAGCTTCAATATGTCATCAGTCTCATGTTGATCCCGCCTCTAGTTCCTCATGTTCCATAATAAATTATACAATTACAATTTATGGTAAGTTCCCATTTAAATGAAAACTTCTAGCAGTGTGTTAACTTGTAAATAGGATTACAGCCTCCCTATTAGCCCCCAGCAGCAGGGCAAGTAGGCAGTTATGTGATATTATAGTCGATTTCGATAATTTAGTCTATTATCAGCTACATAAAAGTCTGACAGGTTTATGCAATCCTAGACTACTGGGAAATGGCCAGAATATTAAAAATGAAATTAAACTAAATCTGTATGACATGCCAGACAGATGGTCAACACATAATCTTACCTTAATTGTGAGAACACACAAATAATATAGAAAGGATTTCCACCAAATTTGGAAAGATTCATCCAATAACACAAAATAACAAATTATTATGCCCTATGTCATGTCCACGGAAGGAAAATAAACATCTATAGGCCTATAAGCATAGCAGTATCAGGCAAACCAAGTGATTATCCAAGACTGAGAGTTTTTGATAAACAACAAAGAAGGACAACATTAACACGTTTAGCCTATGTTCAGTTGCTGGTTGACAAGACTGAAGTTCCGGCATTTTATTTCCAAGAAAGGGTTTGTATTTCAACACCCACAGAGTGTCAGACAGAGACTGTCCAGTAGGTTCAACTGGACTCTAGTCTCTTCATCCACGCAGTCATAGAGGCTCAATGAGCTTTAGCCGTGAGCAGTAGAGTTTTCAAACTTTGCCAGAACATTTTAGGGTTGGGTTAGGGCCTAAAATGTATGCTAGATGGTTCTGACTGGAGTTTCACCTTTACTCAACCAGGCCTAAAATTTATTCTAATTAGTTGTCTCGGGCCGGGCCTCGGGCCGGATCAGTTAGGGCCGGGGCTTAATTTTCAGGCCCGTTGAGAAGCAACACAGTGCAGCTGATGAGTCCTTCCAGTAAGGCATAGTGCATACAAACAAAACATTTCTACAATGTGCATTGAACCCTACTTTGAGGTAGCAAGGCCTATAATCTATAGGTTTTTAAACTTGACAAGAATCGTGTATTTTGTAAAATACAGAAAAACACAAAAAAGTAAATTACAGAAAAAAATGATTTTATTCTAGGATCATGTAAAACAATGACCTTTAGCTGATAGTCAAGCCTTGTTAGGGTGACCATGTGGGCTAAGGTAATTATACAGCTGGTTTGGATGTGCTAAGGAGTGAACCATGAGCACAATAGGCTATTTGAAGGGTAAATAACAAGTTTGCATGGGATGTCCATATGATCTTAGATAGCTTGATCAATATTTAGTGTATAAACAGGGAAAACATGTTCCCAAAGCTATAAGATTCTAATATGTGGTGTCATTAAGATCTTACATAGTTCAATATTTATAAACTCGAACAACTTGTTCCCAAAGCTAAGATTTCATTAAGATATACATTGTGGGTGTAGTGACACTCAACAAGAAGATGTAATCTGAGGCACATGACACAGCAACATTTAGATGCTGTTGCTCTTAAGTTAAGACAACAAACGAATGAAGTGTGTGGGTCATCATCATAACTTATCATATTGCTCAAAGGTATTAACAAAGATATTGAAGATTCAAGGAGGTTTACTATATTGTCACGGCAGCTTATTCATTCAATGGAATGGTTTCTGCAGATGATCCGACCTTGTACCACTATATCTTCACAAAAGCACGACAACACTTCCTCTGCAGTCTGCTCTGCTGAATACAGTACCACTCCCAACAACCTTCACTATTGAAAGAGCATCTGGAGGATGCACTACAGTTTGGTATGTCTACAGCGTAGGTCATTAACTACCCCAAACAGGATCCCACACAGTTCTCTCTGCGGCCACCAGGCAGCATATGGACAACAATATACGTGTTACTGGACAGCTTCTTCATCCAGGCTATTTGTATGGCCAACAACGAATAATTGAACAAATGCACTCACAGTACTTTACTGCACGCACACTGCACTTTATTGTTGCACTTGAACACAGGAGGTGTTGCAGTTTGTGCTCTTTCTATCATTGACTTGATTTGTGTGCTTGTGCATTATCTGCTGTTCTGTCTATTTCTGGATGAGTTGGCATAACAGTGCTGTGAATAAGCATGTCTTTGTTTCTCAAAACAGTGATCTGTATTTTAACTAACCTATTTTATACTTTCTTTTAAATTGTTAAAGATCTACTCATTTAGAAAATGTGTATATGATGACATGCCCAACACAGAAGACACCAAGTTGAAAGTGTTCAACATAATCTCAAAGTGAATTTGTCTCTTGATGTCATCACAAATTAGAGGTTAGTCATTCTCATATATCATAGAGATTTGTTAGTTATACATTTTTGACAAACCACTGATCGCAGGAAATAGGTATTCTGTTTTCGGGTGGATAAAAAAGTCTTACATGAAAAAAAATTGCATGTTCTTGTATGTCAACAAGTAAAAATAAAGAAATGGCTAGATACTAAGCAGTCAAAGATCAAGTCAATTCATAGATATTGTGTTTGTCTGCTGGTGTACATGTGCTTGTGTGTAATTGTGTGTATACACATCTAACTTTCTTCCCCATTCTCCCCTGCACCCTTGATGATCCTCTTGTTGCCCCTCTTGCCTCCTGGTCCGCGGGGCTTGGCAAAGGCTTGCTTGAGAGTATGTTCCATCGGGTGGACCTCCTCATATAGAAAGTCCTCCGTCAGTCCGTCTCCACCATCAATCTCCATCTACACAGTGGTGGATAAAGTTCATGCGGCAATGTACTGTAGAAGCACTCAGTAGCTTTACTGGTATCATAATGTGAGTTTGTAGATCAGCTATTTTCAAATGGCAGAAATATGGCTGAAGTGATTAATATATGTTTTGTATTGTAATTGTAAGTGCAATTGTAATTACTAAAGTACAAATACCTAAAAATGTTAATACAGTGCAGTACAGTGCATCACAAGTACAAGTGCAAGCACGCACACGCGCACGCGCATGCACACACACACACACACACACACACACACACACACACACACACACACACACACACACACACACACACACACACACACACACACACACACACACACACACACACACACACAAATGATTGAAATGAAGTAGACAATGCTTCCAGATTATCATTACTGAATTTCAACTGTCATTTCCTGTATTTTGTGCATGCGTTTGCTGATCTGCACCTTTTTGGTGACCTCGAGTTGGTAATCTCTCTCCACTTCATCCAGTAACCTGTTCTTACAACTGGAATACAACATCCGCTCCTTGATGCTACAGCTATACCCGGGCATGGAATAAATAAACACTGGAAGAGAGACAAATTGATCTTAAAACATATGAAGGAACACAAATGTGAGCTTATATTGTGCTTACATCAACTTATATTAAGTGCGATTTACAATATAGTATATATATTACAGTATATAGCTTATAGAGCTGAGCAGTCCGGCACACTCGTGACGTCGCCCAGTCTCCAGAAACGATTTCCCCATTCATTTTCCTTATAATCTTTGAGAAAATAATCAACATAAAGACGATTACGCCGCAGATGAATCCAATTCGGATCGTGACAAATCATGACAACACACAATGTTTTGGGACAATCAAATAATTTCTAAGAACAAAAACAAAACAAAAAGTGTTGTATTTTACTTCTTGCTAATTAGATATTATATGTAACAGTAATATTGTGGTTGTTGTCATGATTTGTCATGACCTGAGCTAACTTTGTCCACAGTGAAATTGTCTTTATCACAAGAGGGGACTGCTCAGCTCTATAGTCCGAGACGAGTTATTATGACATACCCACAAACTAAACTTTATTTCAGAGTGGATATCACTGACAGCACCATACTGGGGTGGTATTATTCTTTAACCTTTTTTTTTTTGTTAGAACAGAACACTTAGGGTGCTGTTTTTGAGTATTGATAGAAATATATTAGTCTCTTGTCAACAGGTTGACAAATCGGTATCATAGCTAATGTAAATAACATACAGCCCTACTTGTTTACCAAATGTCTGATTTGGTCTATTCAGATATATATTTTGGAGGATACTAGAGAAGGAAGCAGCATGGGCAGTGAAGGGAAAGCCTAATTTCTATGTACAGTACTGTATATCTAGACACCACCCCACAATCCATCATTGTACTGACCCAGTGCATCCTGCTGCTGGCCCTGGTGGGAATGTTTGAAGACGAAGAAGTGGTATCTGGGAGAATCAGTGGGAATCCTGTATGCAAGCTCATGGTTCTCTGTATGCTGGGTGTGAACAAGCTCTATTGTCTCTCTGTCTACGTCCAGCCTCTACAACATAAAAACACAAGCACTGTAATTGAACAAGGGAAAGAAATGCTTTACAGTGCATAAAAAATAAGAAAAAACAAACAAACCAAAAGAGAAACCCAGCACATCCAACACAAAAGTCTAAAACATGGACCTACAGTATGTTAAGATATAAAAGGTATGTTTGCATATAGTTGGTAATCTTATGGAGCTCACCAATTGTATGTAGTTGATACGCTTTTGTTTGAGCTGTTGCAGCGCTCGTTTGGCCTCCTCTTGTAAAGGGAATGCAAGACCCTGAAGAGTCTGTGGCCTTCTGTCTAAGCCAAATTCCACCACCTGAAATTAAAACATGTTTTATTACACACGTGTTATTACACAAGTATTATTACACACCAAGAAAACAAACAAAAAATAAACACATGAAATGATACGCAAGTTCAGCCCGTGCACATACAATATATTGTAGGCTTTAATGAAAAAAAAAAAAAAAAAAAAAATAGACCAACCTTTGCTCGTGCTGTCGGAGTACTGACTCGTCTACGTTCATCCTGAAAACATTTTGGACAAATCTATTTTAATCTCTCAGGCTTTCTATCTCTACATCTCATGGACTTAATTTAAATGCCTATACTTTTTAAAATATTTAATTTTAATTCTAAAGAAAAACCTTCTCACTTATGCACACTCACACTCTTATAGAGTTAACTTACCCATACAACCTTATCCTGCATAGCACGACAGAGAGAGAGAGAGAGAGAGAGAGAGAGAGAGAGAGAGAGAGAGAGAGAGAGAGAGAGAGAGAGAGAGAGAGAGAGAGAGAGAGAGAGAGAGAGAGAGAGAGAGAACATAAATACACATGATTATTTAAAATGATGCTGCCATTACATACTGTAAGTGACACCTAATTGTGACATGCCTCTCCTTGCCTGGCCTACCTCTGTGAGCTTAATTCGTTGCAGCTCCTGCTCTGCTACTGTGAGTGGTGCAGGAGAGGTACAAGAGGACATATGCCGCAGGTATCCCTGGAAGCACAGGTCATCCTGCAACACAGAACCACACTCAGTGACCAGACCAAGATGTTGACTTCAACTGTGGCAGCTTTATAGATATACTGTAAAGCAGTGGTTTTCAACCATTTTGATCCCAGGGACCACTTTTTATTCAGCATTTGAGCCACAGCCAACCATTTGAGGACATTTTAGCCCCACAGACCTCAAAACTAAAGATTTAGTTGAAGAATTCCAGGCTGGATTTGGGAAACAAAACAATCAAAAATACAGATCAAAATGACCATTAATCTTCTACAACAAGAGTTACATCTGGTTAACCAAATTTCATTTCTTCATTGCATCATTTAGCCTGAGGACCACCTGAAACTCTCTCAAGGACCACTGGTGGTCCCCGGACCACTGGTTGAAAACCCCTGCTGTAAAGCACATCACTCCTCAAAACATCCCACAAACCTCAACTGTCCCAAACATTTCATCTTTGATATGTCCTCCTCCAAACTCTTTCTTCAGAGTGGCACGGGTGGCTGCGTATACCATCTTCTGCCTCACCTGACGTGGACAGAGCAAATGAAAGTTACTGTAAAAAAGACATTTGGTAGCCTAGTTTATGTGAAAGGTTGATGGTAAAACTGCAGCAGGCAGGCAGGTACAGTTCTCTCATAAAATGTGAGATCCCACATACTGGTGATTGGTCGGGTGACCAAGCCAGAAAGATCCACTCATAGCCTTGTGCGTTCTGGGAATCGAGACGGTACAGGACGTAGCATGGCTCCTGGGCAATGAGCATAGGAAGTAGGAAGGGGTCATAATCCTTGTCCCAGCTCTGTTCTGGCTCTCTGTATGAGCCTAGCACCAACTCCTCTGTAGATCAAAACCACCTTTGTCACTTAAAAGACCATTAGAGCCATAAGTGCACAATTTACCATTTAGTATGTGTCAAGTTAAATTATGGCATGCATGCTAGCATTCTTTGGGATGTAACAAGAGAAGGACACATGCTCACCATTTCTGATAACAATCTTTATTAATCTGATGGCACCTCCCCTTGCCTTGGCCAAAAACTCCTTCAGTTCAGATGTTGCTAGAGTAACCAGATATAAGGCAGACAAGTCAAAACTGAGGACAGTGGGAGAGAATGAAAGAGACAGAGTTGGATATGTAAGAACTTGAGACTTAACTCCTGGGAGAAAATTTGATCTACTGCCAGGTAGTCACGGTATCGCCTTGACACAGACAAGTGACACAGGCCCTATAGACTAAATCCAACATGTAAGAGGGGCCCAGCACACTGGCCCATCTCTCTTGCATTGAATTCTATAGACTGGTTTTGAATTTGACAAGAATACTCTACAAAATCTAGTTACGTATTGTACGTGTTCCTTCTCTCTCACCATGGTTACCAAGTCTCATAAATGATTTAAGATCAGGTGAGAAAGGTGAGAGAGGTATGCTTCCGCCTCCCTTCCCCCTATTCTCCAATTGAGCAAATGCCATAACACATGGATATTGATTTTAACAGTCCTCAAAGTCAAAACACACACACCGAAGACATGCATTATTCCAATTATTCAATAAATGGGAGTACAATGGGCTATGCAAGTCAGGTTGTCTTCACAGCATGTTGAGCAAAGAGCTAAAAATGTCAACACATTTCAGGCAATAGTTAAATATCAAAACAGGTAAGTTACCAGATTAATTTGAGAGTAAAACATCAGTGAATGTTCAGCAATCATCTAATGTAAAGGCACACAGTGTCATGAAAACAACAAAAAACAGCAAAGAGCGCAATCTATTTTGGAGACTGCCAAGACAATATAAAGATCACACGTTCTCTAAAATGACTTTACCATGAATTCCAGTTTGGTGGGACATCTTTTGGCAGTCAGACACGGCTTCCAAATCCTTTCCTGCAAGAAGGAAACTGTCCAGTTACCTGTGTCCTCGCTCTTATTGCTCAGCAGGTAGGTTACCTCTCCCCTGACAGCAGACAGATGGACCCACGCGCCAGTGACATAAACGCCTTGAGGGTGACTTGGGAGATTCCTAACACTTGAAAGGCGATCTGCGGAACTGTGGCTGATGAGTAATAATGTGTCCGTCAGTGGATATGCCACCCTAACCACTGATCTAAAATTCGTTGCGTATCAGTGACCAGAAGCTTGGAGTTCTCAGTGGGGGTCTCCTCAAACACTTCAACAACGTTCCAAGCAACGGAATGGACTCAAGAGAACGGCATTACTCGTGACATCATCGATGAGCGCACTGCTCTCTCAACTGCTGTTTAAGTGCTACAATGAAATGTTAACGCTCTTTCATATAGTGTGCCCTATCAGTTCGCACAGACATGATCTCAAATTCCAGCCACCTGGTCACAGAAATGTGATACCCAACAAGAATCTGACTGCTACATTTCAACATTACTCCACAGGTGTTAACAGGCAATATACCATAATGTATTTTATCCAAGATAATATGTTCAATATGAGCATGCTTTATGCTGATTTTAAGGGCATTCTGATCAACAAATGACAAAAGATGATGATTGCCATGTCAATAGCAGGCATTCCTGTCATGTAATAACCGCCTTTAGATAAAGTTTACTGGTTAAGTTAAATTGTTTGACCATAATAAATTATTTTACATATCAAGACACCTGGGAGTATTGGAGGGAGAGAGGAGGAAAGAACAACGGGGAAGGGAGGACGGCAGTAAAAACGAGTGACAACTGCTTGTACCATCACAACTTATTCCTACATCTTTCCTTTAAGAAATCCACACCATCCATCATGCTTGCAGTGCAGTGAGTGCACACAGTCACACATAACATGCACACACAGATAGGTGGGTGAGACAAAGATAAGTGTGTGTACCTGTGAGGTTACCTTCGATGGCTTCATCCATTATTCATTCTGTGGTGAGTACACAACCCAAGCTCTTATACATTATTCAACAGTTGCCCCCTCCACTACAAACAGACACACTTTATCTGCACCGATGCGAAAAAACAAAACAAAAAAGCACTCATTCACAAATACATAAAATCAAAACTAACCTTTCCCACATGCACGTGCACACACACTATACATTTTCCATCCAAGTGAAACGTGATTGTGTTTAGAGACTAGTTCCATAAACTCATAACTCCTTAACAAAGAATAATCCATAATTTTTGGTTATAAGCTATATATTAAAGTTTCTAGTAATTCACCTCTGTCATAACAAACATAAAATCAATCTGCACATACAAGTTGTATAAAATGTGGCATTTTTAATGAAATAATGGATGTGGAAAAATAAGCATAACAGTACATCTTACTTCCATGTAAAACAATTATTAGTACATAAAATGTCATAAAATACATAGATCAAGACATAGCATATACATGAATCATGTAGACATACATTAATAGTATAGAACATGTCATATACATGCAATCAAATGATAAAAGACATAATCGTCCATCTGAATCCTCACCAGGTTGATTTCGACTGGAGAACCTTCACTACATTACACTGCCCTGTCTAATAGCACAGATATTATAAAACTAAAATTGTTTGTGTAGGGCATGCAGTCAAGTTGAGTCAACCAAGAAAGAATTTCTTATCATCCTGTTTTGGACAGTGTTGCTTTATGTAGCCTACAGCATAACAAATAAAATAAGGTGGTGGTGTAGATGTGCTCTTACATGGGTGACAGCCAACTATAGGTCATCAACACATGGGAGCCAAAATGTCTGTTGAGATAAAACAAGTAGAAAACTCAATTTACAAGAAATTGTGACAGTTTAGTAAGCAATATAAACATGGCATGGGTTGATTCTGTGGGTAGAAATCATACAAGACTTATGTGACTTTTTAGAGCTTCTCACCATGTTAGAACAGGCACTGGCAAATGTCAAGTATCTGGGATTGAACTGCAGTGTGTTGATAGGACCAGAGTGCTTGCCATCCAGCACAGCTACCTTCATTCCACTTAGAGTGCTCCAGACATGCACTCGCCCATCTTCTGAGCCTATTAGATCATGCCACAAGATAACATCAACCTTTGTCAGTGAAACTATAATTTCTTCAGTAGTCTGTTTATAAAATATTTACTGTCATAACCTTACCAATCATTACAAACTGTGAGTCAGGAGTAAAGCAGGCCTCTAGGGATATGCCTTTACTATTATTGTAGCCCTGGAACGAGTAAATAAGATCAGCATTAGATTGCACTGTACTGGTCTTTAACTCATTAAGTTAATGTAATATTAATTGTGTTAGTTACTGTAGGTATCTTACAGAGAACGTATGTAGCACAGTTCCATTGAAGGCATTTAGAATGTGTATTGCACCACCATTAGTAGAGATGAGTATCTGTTTCCCATCCTTACTGAATTTGAGTCCAGTCCACTCACTGACACGGGTGAACCTGGTCTCAAAGGAGGCAAATGCACCCTGTTCATAGGAAAGGAAAATATGGTTAATCTACATATCTGAGAAAAGAGGGGGGATATATATGTGTGTGTGTGTGTGTGTGTGTGTGTGTGTGTGTGTGTGTGTGTGTGTGTGTGTGTGTGTGTGTGTGTGTGTGTGTGTGTGTGTGTGTGTGTGTGTGTGTCCGTAGTCACTGAATGCACATAGTCATGAAAAGGGAATCACGTCTGTGGTCTATATATGGCATGTCCATATATTAAAATCACGACAATGACCTCATAAAACCTTGGATAGCTATACATGGAGAAGGCTGGATCAACACCTCAGTCTGCATACAGTATATGGAGCCAGTACTGACATTCCATATCTTAATCCTTCCTCACCTGTTGGCCCCAAAATTATGGACTTTAAGCATCCACTCTTTTAAAAACGTCTCCCTTGGCGGATGTGCGAGGCTATGACACAATCGCCATAGCTGTCAAAATTGTTAAGCAACCAGCCATCCACAACGGTGACGGGTTACCATGGTGACATGTCTATGCAGCATGTCAAACAGACGTTGTGGACAAAGTGTAGTTTCTGCCGTAGTAGGAACGGCTGCTACATATAAAGTATATCGATATCGCTATATCTATTGAAAACTATAATTCTTAACAGGCCTTAAAATAAAGGCCTCTCTGTGCGACCATAAATATCATATGTTGATCTAACCTCATCAAACCCTGCAATCAAGCTGAGCTCTTTGAAATTGTAAGATGAGTGTCATTGGTGATTGATCCCCCCCCCCCCCCCCATACACACACACACACACACACACACACACACGTTACCTTGTCAAAAGCTCGAAGGTCGTACAGGTTAACTGCATGTGAGTCAACTCCTGAAGCAAATATTACACCCTCTGGATCAAACGAACATACTGGCTTCCCCATTGTGTTATGTACAGCCTGATTCACAAGAAGGGATGCAGTAGTGAAAGAGAGACAATTAAAGCTCCATCTGGTGCTCCTTAAATTATCTTTCACATACAATTTAGTTAGGACAACTCAATGAGTAGGAATGAATATATTTGTTGAACATAAATTAGCAATATATTTATAATGGTTTAGCAATGGATTGGATCTACTTTTAAGGTACACGGATCAAGCACAACAGTCCCGACCTGAGACTCCGAATCCCTGGTACCTAAAGAGCAGATCAAACACGACAAGTTGGCCAGTTAGGCTAAATTGGCCGTTTGGCCAATTTAGCCTAACTGGCCGACCGGCTGAACTATTTGGTCGAGCTTCACTGCATTGTGTCGGCCACTGCAAGGTTGCCAACATACTGTAAGTGGAAACGAGTGGAAAAATAACTACATGGCCTAACTTGCATGGTTCTGAGTAGTCTGGCGCTCTTTAGCCGCAGGGCCGATCTGACCTGTTCAAGTATAAGTCACACACAAAAAGCAAAGCATACCCTTGATATAAAACCGCATTCCTGAGTACGCCTTCTTGCTCGGGCACCCAGGAGAAACGATGAGTGGGGCCAGATTTACATTTCATTCATTCAATATTCTACAAATGAAGTTAAAGTAGCTAGCCGCTTTGGCTTATAACAATCCACAGTGCACAACACCTCTCTCCCGGGTTTGTCAGTCAGCAACAGCTGTCATCTGTACAATTATGTTGTTAAATAGTATACAGTACATTTAGACATTATGAACAGACTAGGGCATTCACTTTTAGTGATTTTTGCCTGTCGATTAGTTGCCTAGTTTACTAGTCGACTAGTCGTCAATGTACCAGGTATTACAAATAATTATATTAAAAAAGAAAAAAGGTGGGGGCGGGCGAGGGCATCTGGTAGAAGAGTTGACGGAACAGAACTGAGCGCTCATTCTTGCAGCATTGATTAGGGACAAACTGGAGATTGAACCCCCAACAAAATCAGCATTTCACCTTTCCAACCTACATCCAATCATCCATTGTAGCTGTTACGATGTTTGTTATTGTAAAAGGAAAACTACATTGGTGACTATAATCCAGCTAAGATTTATGTTGTAAGACTAAAACAATATTAATAATAAAAATAATACCACCTCCGTTTTTATTCATTTCTTATCGACTAGTCAACTAGTAACAACGAGGTCGACTAGTGGTTTTACTTGTCGACAATCGACTAGTCGACTAGTTGGTTAATACCCTAGAACAGACTACTTACTTGACAGTTTTGAGAGCGCAGATCCCAGATTCTAATGGTCTTATCCAGTGAGCCTGAGATAAAGTGATCATCCACTGGGGACATGGAAAGTGCAACAACCCTGACAAATCAACACAGCAAAACATTTGATTAGCATGTAATGTGCATTTGTATACACAGAAATGCAAAACTTCAACTAACTATGACTTATTGGGGCAATAAGGCACAGATAAAGATCTATGGATCACATAAATAATAACACATTTATAATTAGTGTGTAGTAATTAGAGCTGTAAGTCGATTAAAATATTTAATCGCATTATTGCCTGTAGGCAATGTTCGATTAATCAATTTAATCACATATTTGTCTCTGTTCTAAAGGTACTCCATTATTTATTCTGCATTTGAGCCACAGGCCACCATTTGATGACATTCATTTAGCCTTCCAGTCCCAAACTAAAGAATTTGTCTTAAATTCCATGCTGTATTGATGTTGGTAGTGGTAGCATTAGGAGTGAACACGCACATTTTGATCAAAATGTTTTCTACATTCTCTAAATGTATAGACATACCGTACCACTGTTCTCTTTTTTTTCTAATAAAGTATTCAATCAATCAATCAATCAATCAATCAACAACAACGAAAAATGATCCTGATTCCTACATACAGTATATCATGTAGTCTATGTTGCCGACTCTTGGTAAATTTCATGCAAAGGGTCCTTACTTTCCGTTTAGAATCACATGTTCGCAAACAGGCTGTTATATCCTTTGATTAACTAGATAGATTTACTGTATCTGACAATGATTCTGTGATTCACTCTTACATTTCTGGATGCCATCATCCAGAAATGTATCTTCAGATACATGGCCAATTATTTGGCCTCTCTGCTTGCATATGCTCACCTTGCAGTGTGACCAGGAAAATAACGAATGAATTTGTTGTCTGTGAGTGACAGCCATCGAATAGTGTCTGTGAAATACAATGACAGAATTAATAAATACTGTAGATCATGCCTGAGGTGTGTGTATTGGATACAGTTGGAAACAGTACTACCATCTACTTTGTTGGAACTGTAGATCACTGTGTGAGCGTCTCCATGTGTGTAGCGGATAAGGTCAACTCCATACTTCTTGCTGTATATGGTTTGTTGAGGCCTGAACAGCAGAAAAGAAAAATACATTGTTCTACCGGGCGTATGTAAAATGGCTGTACATCTCTGTGCTCAACCCATTTAGGCCTGACCTAAGGTTTCTGAAAAACTTGAAATATTTATATATCACATAAAAAAAGTTAATTCTGGAATACTGTACATACTGTACAGAATCCAAATATGGATTCCTGTCCTGAAAGGGTTAAAGTCATTCTGATGTGTAACTGTGTGTTTGTTCAATAGGGGTTTCTCTCTCACCAGCTCATTAGTTTCAAGTTTGGAAAATCAGGAATGCATACTGCAACCTTGTATAAACTAGAAATGCATTCGGTGGAGCTGTCCACTTGTGCCATGCAGGCCATACATAGCCTACTTGTGGACAAGCAGTGCACAAGTAGCCTACTGGCCTCCCAACTTGAAATCTATCTTAGTTCTGTAAACATCAACATCCAATTTAGGGGGCACTGAGGACAGGCCTACCTACCATATATGCAGACGGCCACCACAGTACTTGCGCACTTTGATCACACAAGTAAATAACCATTATGACATACATTGTCAGTCTGTCTGTGTCCCCTTTATGGCCATACATGGAGATAGCTCCATATACGGAGTGGTATTTAACATGTACATCATGGGGGACGTATTATATGAAGATACTGTACCTTGAAAAGGGGTGAACCAGTGAAGTCAAGTGATCCTTTCGGTATAAATATGAATGAATGATTTTTTTTTTTTTTAATATGCAGCTTAGGAGATTTACAAGACATTTCATGTAGCTCTGGTCCAGAGCTCCACTGCTTCTATGAGTCTGTTCATTGTAGCAGTGGGGATCTGGAGACTGGACCATAGCTACAACTAACAGCGCTGATGATGTGAACGGACTAGTTAAGAATACACTTATTACACTTGTTCGAAATAGTGGCCATCTTGTGCTTCTCAAAGATTCCCAAATTATTTAAACGTACTTTCCCTCGCGGATGTCATATAAGACAATGGAGTCGTCGTCACTGCTCGCTACTGCACTTTCACCATTCTCACTGTAGTCCACACAGTTGAATTTCACCGAATGGTCCCGGTACGTCCTGGCGACCCGAAAGCTTCGTAATACACTATCAGTGATCTTCATCTCAGCAATGGCATTAAGAGGCAAAGCTTTCAATAGCTGGAGGCAGCTCTTATCGTCTTACTATAGTACATGTAAAAGTGCCTGATGCATTCATTTAGGCCTAAATGCATTCATTTGGGCCTACGCTAATAATGCTTAATATTAAAAACACAGCTGCGGAACATCTTTAAACATAGTTCAGCAGCTTAGCATTCCCGAGCTGAACGTGCGTGGTGCGTCCATTTTACACACCGACAATACTGAAAGGGGCGGAGTGGTCTGACCACCACGATTACAACACACTACTAGTATCTCGCCAATACGGCTCGTCTCGGAGTAAAAAACAAGCCAACCAACTGACCTCAAAAAGCGGAAATGACGAAAGATAACAGGAAGAAAAACATGATGACACCATGACACTCACGGTCACGCAACACCATTGAGTTAGCTAGCGCAACACGCATAAGTTACTTTCAGCTCCATATTACCTCTTCACCAGGCTTTCCACCTAGGTTGTCCATGAGTGTTTGTGCTTTGACTTGCCTGTGTGCGTGCGTGAATTTACCACTCAAGGGCTACCATGAACACGTGTAGAGGAATTCGAGAATCTTGCTGCACGTTTGCCAAGTTATCACATACTCTCACACGGAGCCATGCCACTGTGGCCAAAGGAGCCCCCAGCCCACAGAGCCCCGATGGTGGGGAGACACCTCGGCTGAGAGCCATTGATCTGGCACGGAAGATCCAGCAAGAGAAGGAGATGGAGCAAGACAAGAAGACAGCACCGTTCACGGCACGGGAGAAGGGGGCCGCGGAGATGAAACAGTACACGCAGCAGTTACAAAATGTTCACCCTAATGTCTTGGCGAAGCATCTGCGTAATACTGTGCTGTTCCAGAACGACGATCTGGTGGCCATCAATAAACCATATGGGGTTCCTGTCCATGGTAATTCAGATGCTGTGAGCGACTGTGGTTCAGGAGGTAGAGCAGGTCGTCCAATTATCCATGGGTCGGCGCCGCGGTTAGAATCCCGGCTCCTGCCGTCTACATGTGTCTTGGGCAAGACACTGAACCCCAAATTGCTTCCGATGTGCTGGTTGCGCCTTGTATGGCTTCTTCCACAATCCGTGTGAATGCGTCAATGTAATGCACATTGTATAGATGGACCATTTATTTATTGTATTCATATATCATTCATATTTTATGTTAGTCCAAATGGTTCTCAGACCAGTATGTTTGAAGTTTAAGGATCAACTTGGAACCCTCATGGACCTCACTTTAAGAATTGAGATCAAAACTCAGTATTTGTTTCCTTGTCTCACAGATAACTCAGGGGGCATTACATCTATTTCCTCTGTGCTGCCAGTCCTTAGCAAAATGTTATATGGGATGAAAACCACAACAACGCTATACCCATGTCTCGGCCTGGAAAAGGAAGTAACAGGAATTCTTCTACTGGCAAAGAGTGAGGAGATGATGGATCACATACTAGACCTCAGCAAAAATAGTCAAGTGCAGAGGAAATATTGGTAAGACCTAGAATATGACTTGCTGTGGTTGAGTCAGCAGTGTGTTTTTGCCTACATGAGATGATGTCCAGCTGTTGTACATTACATTACAACCAGAGAATGACATTTACCCTCCACAGGGCCATCACTGTCGGTGTGCCAGTACCGTCTGAAGGGGTGATTGACATTCCTATTATAGAGAGAGAGGTCACAGGCTCTCAGCGCCATTTCAAGGTTACTCATCTTATTTAAACACTTAAAAGGGTACTAGAACGGTGAGAAAATATTTATACACAGAGGTCCTTATGCAATTCTTTTTCTTCAGATGGGACTAAGTCCAATGTTCCGTGTGAGTGACACAGGAGAGGGAATGATCAGAGTTCGTTCCCATCGGCAAGCTCAAGGTGCTGTGACTCAGTACCGTAGCCTGGGAAGTGATGGTGGTTGCAGCCTTGTAGAACTCCAGCCACTAACTGGTGAGATTGGTATTGGAGCATATTATTGACAAAGTGAAGTTGTTTCGCAGCAAAACCACCACTCCATTTGAGTACCTTCAATCAATCTTATTAATCTACAACTGCATGCTGTGTTCATAGGAGTAAAACACCAGATGAGGGTTCATATGGCATTAGCTCTGGCATGCCCCACCCTTGGGGACCACAAATACTCCCACTGGACCAAACTGGCACCCCAGGTATGTCTGAAAATAGTTTTTTCCCACTTTCAAAATAAATCGGAGGTTTATAAGTATAACCATACCACTTGCAGAATGGACTGTTATCACTTAAGTTCAAACTGTGTTTAACATTTGAAACTAACAGAGTAACAATTTCATCCACAGAAACTACCAGAAGGTGTGTTGGGAAGGTTGGGACTAGAACAAAGCAAGGTCCGTTACCTTCCTCTTCATTTACATGCCCGCCAGGTAGTACTGCTGGGAAACGAAGGTCAACCCGATGTCTCCATGACCTGTCCTCTGCCCAAATATTTCACCAAATCACTACGTCAACTGCGGTTAAATCTTAAAGAGCATAAATAACTATTTCAATAACTTTGTTTTGCAGCTGCTTCCTTGAATCTCAACGGCTATACATGCATTAGAAGGCACCCATTTAACTTGTAAATATGTTCCATATGTCCTGTTGACTAGTTGGTTGTTTTACACTTTGATTCAATCTGGTAAATACTTTGTATAACATGACTTGCCAATCGTTTCACTGGCCATGAATAAAATGATTAGAAACAAACATTTGCTTGCATTTCCGGCAACTACAGAAAGCCCTGTAGATGTTTGGGATTACTACACTTTGGTTTCAAGGACTGATGTGCTAAATGACCAATTCCCATTGGTGTATGATGAATCAAACAATGTCTGGTGTAATTAAAAAAGGGTGGGTTACTCACTGGAGTTAACGTGAACATTTTTCACCAGGTTTAAAACTACTTGAACTTCAGCTTAATTTCTCACACGCATGTTCATGATTACAATTTTCAATTTGAGGAGAAAAAAAAAGACTCACTCATTCAGCTTATAACATCATTATAATACAGGGGATCAAAAATGCAGAATAAAAAAAAAAGTTGAGCAGAAGCCCCATAATTGTCTATGAAAGTGTTCTGGGACATGAAGTTAAGACAACGTGACGTGAAGAGTAAGCTTAACATGAAAAAAGTCAGTGCCCTAATTTTTATAATATTGACAAGACTGATTTCATTACAACATTAATCATTTCTAGCCAAGTTACTTACAGAGCAGCAGCCTGATAGTTCAACGGTGACGCAACACACGTCAGATGAAAAGCTTTTTCAAAGGTTATCAAGGTGACAAAGGTCATTGAGGTGACAATTTTGAAACCTAATGTAGCAGTCCACTACTGGTCATGAAAAGGAGACATGAGTAGAGGGATCTATTTGAAAGAGCCAAAGACAAATCCCTTAGGTGAAAAATTGAAGAAAGTTGTGTTCGTTTGCTTCCTTGAAGACCGTTTAGGCTAAAACCTAATTTATAATCTGTAGTAAGGCAGTGTCACTCACAAACAAAAAGACTTTCAGCAAGTGACACGTCCTGTAATGGATTATAAATTAAATGACAGATTAAGAAGGGGATACTGCATAGAGTCCACAATGGAGTATGTTCCTTTTCCATTTCAGTCCATCCTCAGTGCATGTTTCCTTGCACAGTGTTGATGGCATCCTGAATCTCTCGGACCACGACGATACGTGCAAGCATACTCTCCATTTGTTGCTCTGTGATGGGATGGGTCGAGTACCATATTGGACTATTGGGTGCAACAACTGACTCTGGCGTCAGGTAGTATGCATCGTTGCGTCCTTTCGCACTCTGGGGACTGAGATAAAATGAGGCATTTTAGTTTTTTCATCATGGATAATGATTTACAATTATAAACGACAGATTGATACTAACCATGATCAACCTTTTTTTTGAAGTGCATAGATTATATGGTTATAAAGAATGAACACAAAGATGGGTGAATGTATATCTGCACAGATAGTCAAATGCAATTCTTCAAAACCAGCCATCTCCATAAAGCTTATATACACACACACACTAAGCACAAAATGAAAGTGAAAATATCCTGGTAAATGGTGATGCTGATATGCGATGGTCATATGATTAAACAATGAACACAAAGATAGCTACTTTTATATATGCACAAAGCTAGCACACTCAAAAAGGTAGTTCCTCGAAATCAGCCATATTCATAAAGCTTATAAACACACTGAAGCCCAAAGTGAAACACTCTAAAATATCCTGGCCGATTGTGATGCTGACTCCAGTGTGAGGTTTTCAGTGGATTAACATCAGATACCGGTAACATGGCCCCAAATCACTGTTTTTTCAATCCCAAAGTCAACACAACCAGGCATCTGTTATGATATTTCACAGAACTGTGTGTTAACATAATCTTGACAAGCTTTATGGACAGGCAGCACTGGGCACCTGCCCACAGAGCCAAGACGTAGCAGTTGGGGTACTGATCATGGAATTACTGTGCTTAACTGACCAGCCAATTGGCATGACCTGGATATCACAGATATTCTAGGATGGATGTCAAGAAGGTCTGAGACACTACCGGTAGATTCAACAAAACAAATGAGTTCAATTAAAGCTTCCATCAAAGCAAAGCTGTGCCACAGGTAGTGACCTCCATGCCACGTCCTCCGGAAAAAAATACCGGAAATTTGTTTATAAGTAGCCCAAATCATGGTTACAAAGTGCTTTACAGTGGCATTAAAAATAACGGTCCACCAGCCTGGGGCACGCTGAGTAGTCAAAGCGCCCGAGCCAGTGATCCAGCCTGCATCATTGTTTGAGTGGGATGTATTATTGGGAATCTGCATAAGAGCAGAATTTGTTGTGGTTCCTAATAATATGGCCCAGTCCGAGCATTTAAATTGTCACTTGGTGACAGAACAGAACAAGGAGACCTCAGAGGAGCCCTAACCATCTGTAAGGTGAAAGTGCAGCCAGTTTTTCCATCAACACTGTTTGACTTCCCTTGTGTGGTCCTTTAACCAGTGGAGGACATTCGGTTATTTGGTTTTAAAAAGGGGGGCAATTTTGTCAATGATATTTGCGCAGATAGTTAAAATCAATGGGATGGAGGGAGCAGAAAGGCAGGAAACCAGAGGCAGAGTTCACAGTTAAAAACATTAAGGGGATGACACTGGCTTAAGAGGCGAACATGGAAGCAGGGTTTGAAAGATGGCTGCTTTGTGGTCAGATTCTTATACACCACCTGTCCCAAATGCAAGTGTAAGATGTGCATATCGTATCCTTGAACTGCAAATAATTAACTCCACTAGGCCACGTACCATTTGAAGAGGTAAAAGTCATACAGTTTAATGGGACAGCGAAGAGGGTTCTCAGGGTCCTCGAGCTGCTCTTCATACATATCGTCACTCACTGAAACACAGGCCACCCAAAGGTCAACGTCAGTTAGCAATTGGGAGACATAGCAACAAGGAGACTAAAACTATGAAGTCAAATGGATTGATCACCTTTTTGGCCAACATGTTGTTGACCTTGTCCTTTTAGGAAGCGGATACTGGTAGTTTTGTCCTTGGGGTTGGAGGGGTTCTTTTTGGTGTGTCGTAGTACCTTGGAGAAGGCCACCTTCATATGCTGCTCAACTGTTGTCAAATGGAAATACCTGGAAGGAAGAACATTTTTCAAGGAAGCCATACCAAAGAAACCTTCACCATTAGTTGCATCGATGAGTCTCGAATTTATGTGCCACAGTTCAGAAGACTATGTGACTCACTTGGTGTTGAAAAACATTAGAGTTGTAAGTAGCGTAGCTGGGGAATGTGCTCCAAGTTGTTTGCACTCCCACAGCATCTCTTCTGTCACATGACTTGGAATATAGTACCCTGAAAAAAACGGGCATCTGTAAGTAAATTCACGCTAACAAATACATATACTGTACAGTTCTTAGTTTCGTGTACGTTTAGAAAACAGAAGCTAATTATCCATTACCTAGCGGATGAACGTTGGGTCTCCAACCTTCTAAGATTTTGTGTAGACACTGACCAAAGCGTGTGTAGTATGGATCCGAGAAAATATCATCCACACGTCCGTTTTCAGAGAGATACTATAAAGAGAAGCACATGTACTGTAACCTACCAGTCAATGTGACAATGTAGTCAATGTGTGTATGAACGAATGCAAACCTTTTGTATGCACAAGAAGACGTAATATAGGACATCAGGTTCAAAGCTCTCTTCCTCCAGTCCTCGTGCCTCCTGGGTCATCATAGCTAGACCAGCATTTAACTCGGCTACTGCACTGGACACCAAGTCCTCTTGAAAGCGCAAGGCCTGCCGACCTGAATACGCACAACAAGTAAATTACCGTATTTTCCGCACTATAAGGCGCACTGGATTATAAGGCGCACCTTTTAAAACTGTTTTCATATATAAGGCGCACTGGATTATAAGGCGCAGAGAATAGAAGCTACTACAGTTAACACAGAATAGAAGCTCCTGCAGTCTAACAATTCATATATAAGGCGCACTGGATTATAAAGGCGCACTGTGGATTTTTGAGAAAATTAAAGGCTTTTAAGTGCGCCTTATAGTCCGGAAAATACGCTAAGAAAATGTTAGAAATAATGAAATTTACATCAAAGCCATCAAGGAATTCTGTTCAGTTTCCTGTATATTAACTGTAGGCACAAATCAGTGTGTGAGAGTGCGTTTGTGTGCATGTGTAAACTCACGGCCGATGGGAGCAAGCTTTTTCTGCTCCTTCTTTTCCAAGTCTGCATTTTTTCGCTGCACCCAAAGGCGCCAGACATCCAAGCCCTCTTCTGGCTTCAGACAAATAGGAACTAGAAGCTCTGCAGGAGGCTCAGCTTGTGACTCTGTGTCTCCTTGTCCCTGTAGGAGACAACAAATGTTTTCTAGTGATTAAGAGAAACGAAACTCCAAACTCCTAGTCCTATAACAAGACAATTACTGGAATAAAATGTCTCTTTTCGTAGTTTGAGTAATGGCTGGGGCTATCCACTTCATATTCCTGCCTTCTACAGTCCTGGTAGATTAGTCCTGTACATGGCTGTCTGCATTTCAAAATTGATCCACACTATAGTGGACTTTAATGATGCATACAGGTTCAATGGCCAGGTTTAGAAGCAAAATATTCTGTTTCTGTTCTAACCTGCAGGTGGAGCTGTTGTTCATGTACGTCTTCTCCTTGGCTGTTCTGTTGATTTGGGTCCCAGATTTGTACTGACTGTGTGGTGTTGTACGCCCCTCCGACTGTCTGCACAGCTACTGGGATGTGAATATTCCCGTTCATAAACTGTGCTGGGAACAGGGTCTGTACGATCTCCTCCTGTGTTGCAGCAGAGAGTGTGCCAGACCTCGACGAAGAGCTGGATGCCATCTTGTCCTTATTTTGGGTGGAAGCAACGTGAACTGTACTGTATGCCTCCTGGGGGATGGCAATGTGAGCAACGCCACCCTGTTGTTGTGGAGTGGAGTACACAGGTATGGTCCAGGTCTCCCCAGTGGGACCTGTGATTGTGCCTGTAGTGCTGTAAACCTGAGCGCTATCGACAGTGAGCAGATCTGGCCGTATGGACACATAGCTCTGCTGCTGTCCTTGAGGGATAGCCAGGACTGTGGCCACCTGCTGACCCTGTGGAACGGCGTAGGACACCGACAGAGGCGTGTCCACCTTGCGCTTCTTGGCAGGCTGGAGGACAGTGGGGACACTGCCTGATCTCCTATCTGTCTCCCTAGGAGAGCCCTGCTGCTGGGAAGGAGACATTGCCTCGATGGTCTGGATCTGGATCTGCTGGCCACCTGGGAGCTGGATATGTTGCCCCCCTTGCAGTTGGATATGTTGCCCCCCTTGCAGTTGGATATGTTGGCCACCTTGCAATTGAATCTGTTGGCCACCTTGCAATTGAATCTGTTGACCGTCTTGTAGCTGGATATGTTGGCCACTCGACAAGTGTATCTGTTGTCCACCAGCTACAGCTGCTATCAGTTGAGCCTGTATCTGTGAAACAATCATGTGATTTTCAGAAGATTTCACAAACCAAGACTTATGCAAGCAGCATTATATGGTACATGAACACATAAACAATATATTAACAGTAACATTAAAAATACTAAACAATTAATTACTCCAATCATTGTCATGGTCATGGGATGACAGTGACAACATTAAAATGTGGGAGTTTGAAATGTTTATTTTTGGAATGTTTCATTCTTTCAAAACTGATGAGAAAAGTAAAACATACAGAAACAAAGAGTAATATACTGTATGTGAGGCATTGTTGGCCTAGCCACAATGCCATTAGTGGTTTGGCCTCTTCTGCCATCCTGATGATCTGTGGTGTGGTATAAACCAGCGACTATGACTGTAGTTAACTGGCTCTGAGCACACCAGTAGGCATGGTTAATGAAGGTTATAATAAACAAAGTACCTGTTGGTGCTGCTCCTCTGTAAGCTCTCCTTGCTGTACAAGCTGTGCTCCTGCTGAGAGAGCCTGCAGCTCCTGCTGAGGCACCTGCAGTACCTGTCCCTGCTGTCCCTGAATCTGAACCTAGATTAAATAAACGACACACAGCATGCATATGCATTACTAATAATGTACCGGTATGGTATATTATTTATTATCTTAGTGAACAGTATAAAACAGTGGTTTTCAACCCTTTTGATCCCAGGGCCAACTTTTTTATTCAGAAATTGAGCCACAGACCGCCATTTGATAATAGCCCCTCATTCATTCAGACCCAAGACTAAAGATTTATTCTGCTTTTGTCCACAATTCCAGACTGGATTTGGGAAACAAAACATACAGACTAAAATGACCATTAATATTCTACATTCTCTAGTTTTGTAGAGTTGGGATAATTCAGATGATGAATTAGCCCGGGTGATTTTAACTCTTGATATAGTGTAAACATTTGGTTTCATTTTTACGCTCTCAAAGAGTTACACCTGGTTAACCAACTGTTCATCATTCAGTTGGGGACCACCTGGAACTCTCTCAAGTACCACTGGTGGTCTCTGGACCACTGGTTGAAAACCACTGGTATAAAAGCATAGAATCTGTAAGGATAAATATGTATGATTCCAGTTTTTATTTGCCGTACTCAACTGTCATATTCAGAAAAAACTAAATGCCAGTTATCGGAATTAAAACTGCTTTGTACACTTCATCCCATTTTCAAACATTTGTGTAAAGTAGCAGATAAGTCATGTTGCATTTTGGCATGTTTCGAGATGTCAGATAGACCAAAGTCATTAGCCAAGAGATTTAGTATATAGTGAAAAAGACTAACCAATTCCAGAACGACAAAGCATACAGTAGATTTAAGTTGTTAAACTACAGAGCTGGTATATCTTAACAACAAACTAACCTGCACAAATTGCTGCTCAGACTCATGACGTGGTTGAGATGAAATATCTGTAGATGTCACCTGTACCTATCAGAAATAAGCAGAATGAGATGGGTGATATATCAGAAACAAGCAGAATGAGGTGGGTGATATATACATCCCCAACACCCCATACAATAAAAACACTACATATGTTAACAGTTACTAAAAGACACAGAAATAAGTGCAGGAGAGAAAGGAAACATGCAAGGGGCTTTTGCGGGGTTCACACCTTAAGAAGTAATTTAAATGGTCACCGTGTGCGTGTGTGCGTGCGTGCGTGTGAGTGAGAGAGAGAGCACAACTGTGCTTCTGCAAATGTGTGTTTGGGTATGTATATTCTACTGTGCATGCAGAAGTAGGACTACAATATATAAATATGGATGGACTAATTCTGTGATTTTCAGTATATTTCACAAACCATGACTTATGCAAGCAGCATTATATGGTTGTACATGACATAGCCTGGTCTAGCCCTCAAGGAGAATTCAAAAAGGAGTTGTCGCGAAGGCACCCACGGGGGAGTCCACATTGGTTCATGGGAGGAAACAGACATGCTCAGTACATTCCAGGAAGTTTGACGCTTGCAAACCATGCATGCCATTGGTCTCTTGGATGGTTTGACTTCCTGATCTGTACTGCGCATGTCTGTTTCCTCCCATGAACCAATGTGGACTCCCCCGTGGGTGCCTTCGCGACAACTCCTTTTTCAATTCTCCTTGGTCTAGCCCTCAATGATTTTGGCCTTGGGGGGCAGGGGTGTCGTGGGATCCACACGGCGGAAGTGCTGCGCTCTGATTTGATCTCACTAACGTGTCGTCATCTCCGGCCCCTCCCACGCCCGTCCACTGCTGTTCTACGTCACATCATTTAGAGCGACGCCCACCCCGGAAGGTTGACACGCCCCTCAAGGCCACTTTCCAACGCGCGTTAGTCCAGGCTTTCCGTTTTCGCGCAAGGCGGACGAAAATGAAAGCCTGGGTGTCGAGGCTATACATGACATGGTTAAAAACAAAAACTTTTCTTCTCCCACTCTCTTGGTGTGAAGACATTAACATTAAAAATACTAAACAATTAATTACTCATTGTTGTCACACAACACAACATTAAAATGTGGGAGTTTTTTTTTTTTTTTTTTTACATTTTTAAGATTAGGAACTTCTTCCTTGAAATCTTTATTTTTGGAATGTTTCATTATCTGATAAAACTGATGAGAAAAATAAAACATACAGAAAAAACAAGTAATATAAATATATTGTAGGTGAGGCATTGTTGGCCTAGCCACTATGCCACTAGTGGTTTGGCTCTCTTCTGCCATCCTGATGATCTGTGGTGTGGTATAAACCAGCGACTATGACTGTAGTAACTGGCTCTGAGCACACCAGTAAGCATGGGTAATGAAGGTTATAATAAACAAAGTAGGTAGTAGAACTAATTCTAAGGCTTGATTTTCAGTAATAGTCAGGACCAGGATTAGACAGACCTGCTGTCATGCGTACTTTTTGTTTTTTCTATTCTTTTGGTCATTAAGGTCCACAGACAAACAGGCTTGTGATATCATGTTGAAATTTGCAACATGATATACGGGTTTATAGGTTGCCTATGGTGTGAACATGGATACAGAAATTACCAGAACTTTTTTCCTGCTGTGTTTCGGAAGAGCATGTGTCATTAATGACCAAATGAATAGGGGAAAATAAATAAATAAATAAATGAATAAAAAGTATGGCAGGACATCATAGGTTAATCCCTACCTCTTGAGCTTTTGGACCTGTAGCTTCCCAGCTATGTGTATTACAGACAGAGTAAAGTACTTCTGTGTTTATTGGAGAACTGACTATGACGAGTGGTATGGATGAAGGGTGGATGTTGATTGAATATTATATACAGTAGCATCCTACCCACAAGTATGCCAACAATTAAAAACGGACGCCTGCTCTTACCGGACAAGCCAGTTCTAAGAGTGAGCCAGCCACCTCTGTGCTGTCAGTGTAGACACAGTTGGTGCCCTGATGGTACACCATGGTGGTGGTGGTGGCTGTATCACCCTGTTGGCTGAATTGCTGTAGCATCTCTGGTCCTTTTGCAAGGGACTCCAAGAACTCTTTCATCCGGTGCTGAGGGACACTGCGGGCCTTCTGTCTCACATACTCATCAAATGAGACAACACCGCTCTCTTGGTCATTCATTGCCAGTCAGTTCAGCCTGGAATTTGGAAAAGATGAGGGGTTGTTATTATGTTTACATTTACAACCATAACAAGCCTAGCTTACAATGCAGTGGTGGTGGGGTACACATACGCTGTATGCAATGAAGTCTAATATTCAATCAGATCAAAGTGTGAATGAATGGACTATTTCAATTCATTGCAGTGTTCTACCCCTATGACCCCAGGGGGCAAAGTAAATATGTCAAAGTAAAAATATATACAAGTTACAAAGTTGTAATACATCACAGTGCAGGTTCCTCCTTTGCTAACATTTTTATGGTATGGTACCCCACATTACACAGTTGGGATCCGTTTTAATTAGCAGTGGGGAAACTTGCCAAATATAAGGTTGTATTGCTTGTGGTTGAAAACAACGACAGGGTAGAGTACAAAACAACAGCAGGACATGCCGACTGTCAAACAATAGTATCTAGCCAGTTAGCATAGCAGTGTTAGCAAGGTATTTATTTTACCACAAGCTAGCTTACTGGTTAGATTGCAATCTAACATTCTCGGCGATTTGCGCCATCGAAAGACGACTTTATTCTACCAGAAGCCATTTTAATTAGCCAATGAGCATAAATACAACGAATAATCATGACGATTTCCAATAAATGTAAACTGGCGTTAGCCTACGCTAGCTATAGCTGTAGTAGCCTGACGGGTCAGGATCCTTTCATGCTACCTTAAATAAAACCAAATCCTCTCCTTTCCGCCAAGGCACGGCGTTTAAAAATAAAAAAGACGAAAAACGGCTAATCATCAAACAGCTACTACCACCAGCATGCCACTTAGCTTCGAAATAATGTTGATAAAGCCACAAATCTGTGGCGCAAAAACGATGCCGTAAATTATACTGCAATACAGTTAGAAGAACAGCAGCAGCAAGCAAGCTGGCGAGGTCTCTTCCTCTACTACGTGTGCTTATTTTAATGCTGCTGCCGTTTGGTCCATATTATAATAAACACTCTTCGACTATTATTAATTATTATTATTGTTGTTATTATTACATTAATGCAGCTTTACCAGGTCGACCAAAGAACAAGTGCAGTTTATCCAGCCGGAGTCTCGAGAAGTGCCACTCACTATACCACCATAAAGCCTAAAACACATGCAATACCATTCACTGTATTTGAGCAGGAAAATTATAAAATGACGGAAGTAGGCCCTGCTGCCAAACAACGCAGATCCTCCAGCAGGGGCCTCACTGCACCTAATGTGAACATGAACATGAACATATTCACTATATATATATATATATATATATATATATATATATATATATATATATATATATATATATATATATATATATATATATATATATATATATATATATATATATATATATATATATATATATATATATATATATATATATATATATTGTGTTAATGATTTTGACCAACATGACCATGTTAATGTTTTTTCTTTCAGACCCCTTTTTCCTGAGAGGGTACAAATGGAACCAAATGGACCCGCTAGGGTCCATTTCGTTCACATTAGTATCCTCTCAGGATTTTTTTGAAAATGGGTGGAATTCCCCTTTAACCACCTTTCCATCATTTACTGTAACTGGGGACCACCTGGTAGCCTACCCTCTCAAGGACCACTGGTGGTCCCCGGACCACTGGTTGAAAACCCCTGTTTTAGATGGATGGATCAAAGGTGGATGGATTTTAGATGGAAATGGTGAAGCAACCCCATCAGCAAATCCATAGTAATATAAGGAACTATTTGTGTGATGGTTATTTTAAATAATCAGAACAAGACCGCTTTTTCAATAGAGAAAGCTGAAGTCTGAGGTAAGTTTGCTCTTAGCATTATACTGACTTCAAATCACTATCCTTTTTACATAGGACTACATTGGATTAATGCAGTCCGAAGTTGACACTTGGTACGTAGAGTTTTGAATGCATGTGCCTTTAACTGAAATCTAACTTCCCCAGTCTGCCTTAAAGCGCCAGGCATGTGCCACTGAGGGCCTCCCCCTCCTCTCCCCACAACTAGCGGCTTCTTGCTCCTCTTAAGGTGGACCGGAGTCTTGCGTCCTTTATATAGGTTATAGACAATTCTTCGAGGCGCGAGAAAGAGTTAATTCCCTAACACCCCTTTTGAATTACTGCTGACTATAGTTTGTTGTCCCAAAACACACATTAAATAAATAAACAAACCACTATTATTTGATTGATTGAAATTTGTATGAACTTTTATGGACAATTAACATACACTTAAGCACATATGAGTCTGTTAACTCAACTTAACTGTGGATGACTTTCTATAGGGCCCATCTTCATTTCATCAAAACAAATATTCACTTCTGTATACCAAAAACAATAAATTATTAGTGGAGGTAAATGGGAAAAGAAAAATATACATTTAGGGTACAGTAGAGGTTTTCAAATAGTGGTCCGGGGACCACAAGTGGTCCCTGAGAGGATTCCAGGTGGTCCCCAGCTAAATGATGAACACTTTGTAACCAAATGGACCCTTATAATCAATAACTCTTGAGATTGTAAATTGAAACCAAATGGACCCCTACGGGTCCATATACAAAACCACTGATGTACAGGTATTTACCTGTTTAAATACTAATATTTGGTGGTGTATCAAATATGTGGACTAGACCCATTGCAAGATGTTGTACTCTGTCTGTCGTCAACTCTAAGCCATTCGAGTCTCTCAAAGTGAGCACAGGTGAGGTGTATTCGGGGACTAAGGCCAAGCAGCAGTTTTGGTAGTTCTGGATTCTTGTTTTGAGAGCCTTTGAGGTGTGGTGGTACCAAGAGGTGCAGCAGGCATAGTCAAAGAAACCTCGTATGAGGTATAAAGATATGTAGCATCTGCATCCGATATTAGTCTAGGATGGACATTCAATCTTTTTTAGTTATTTCTATAGGACAGGTGATTCCAGGTGGTCCCCAGGTTAAATTATGGAAACTTGGTTAACTAGGTGTAACTCTTTGAGAGTGTAAACCTGAAACCAAATGGACCCTTGCGGGTCCACTTGCTTTCATGTTTACACTCTCAAGAGTTAGAATATTCATCATATGAATTAGACCATTTAATTAAGACACAATGCAAAAATGTAGAAGATTAATGGTCATTTTTGGTCATGTTTTGCCTGTTTTGCTTTCGAAATTCAGCCTGGAATTGTGTATAGGCTTGGGGTCTTGGGGGCTAAAAATGTCCTCAAATGGTGGTTCGTGACTCAAATTCTGAATAAATAGTGTGCCCTGGTATCAAAAATGTTGAAAACCACTGCTATAGAATGTGCATGCATGTCCCCTGCTGTGCTGCATATGGACAGGTGCATTTCTGCTATCTCTTGATGTGACTGTGCTACTCTAAGAATCTTAATGTAATCCTATAGAGTTCAGACTAAGGAGATTAAACACAATCTGCATGGTAGCAAAAGGTAGGGAAAGTCTCATTAAGTTTTCTTATTAGTTAAATATATATTTCTCAAATAAACAAAAGTGAATCAAAACAAGCAGGCTATTTATTAAGCAAAAGTCCTTAGTAATGATGTGTTTAGATTCTGTTTTTTTGCCATGTGACAAGATACTTGTTAACCAACCAGACGGTGTAGTAATTGGACCAAGACGTCAGTGTGAAGTATAATGACTCACAGCAGCATTCTAGTAATCCAGTGAGTTCTACCCTCGTGGATGTGGTGATACCTCTAATGCCCTACATTCAGAGACATGAGAAATCTTATTTAGTTACACTTTCACCATGAGTAGAATGTATGGCCGCATTCTATAGCATACTAAAGGGGAAGACAAGGATTTGCAAGCGACACAAGTGAGTATTCTTTTATTCGAGGACATAGCCTGCAAATGTGCAGGATCATTTTAGCAAAACCCAAAAGTGCAAAAAAGGTGGGAAAATAATTAGGAAGATAATAAGAATCACTGCAAAATGTACCCTAATTTACTGTAAAACAAATGCTGGCTGCAAATACAATTAGCTGGACTCAATGCGAAAATGCATGTATTGTATAAAGATCATATTAGTTTGCTTAAAAAGTATAAAAGCTCCAACCTGAACTTTGAAATGTGTATAGTGAAAACAGATCAAGATTCTAGTTGAATATATTTTCTGTTGGACTCCTAATGTTCATTTTTCAGGAAATAAAAACTATTCATATTTAGGAACAGTAGAAAACATTATTTTTTAAAACAAAGTAATAAAGTTGCTATCATAACTTCTTATAATGTCGGATATTTGCATGAGAAGGAAGGTGGTGGAGTAACAGCTTTTAGCAGACCATTTGAGATGGTTTTGTCAGAAGCATATTTTAATACTTAAGTTCTCATTGGTTCAATATTTTAACGAATACACAGACATAAAGAGTGATCAATAGCATTGATTTATGAACATAATTAAAAATAATAATAATAAAGTTTTAGCTGGTTTATGCCAGAGAGCAACATTTTCACCGGACTGTTTCCTGACAGAAAGATTCTAGAGTCAGTAGTATATAGTAGTATTTTCCATTGTCTCCCCCAACAACACATTGTAACACTACCTCTCCTTTGTTTATTTGTTTCTATCCAGGCCTTGGGATTTCAAGCTGCATTCTATTACTATGTCAAACAATGGCCTCTTTAACATTGTTTTTTATTGTTCTTGCATTCGTTCAACCTTCAAAAGGAAATATCAGAGCTATAACCTCTATAGGCAGTAATGATGCAGCGATTCAGCACACTAGTAGAAACAATGTTGTGGTTGATCTGACCAGTGAAGCAATCTCAGAGTTACAGATCAGTGATGATCCTCATGTGGACAGTAGTGGACATGGGGTTGAGGTCAAGAACAGGAATCAGCAAATGCATACAAGAGTTTCTTCCTCTCTTTTAAAATCACCCCAGAAACAGATTGAGTATCCAATTTCAGAGGACCCTGAAAAAGCCATAGGGATATCTGCACCTAATGTGCCCATTTTAGAGGCTCGTAAGCAAAAGGAATCTGACCAACATGAGACACTGATTATTGAAACTTCACCATACTTTTATTCTAATGAGGAAACATCAATGGGACATGCTAAATTCACAGTTGATGAGCGAGACTATGGAAGTCACCCACCCATAAAATCTAAGGATCTTTTGACTGGTAAGTCAAGTCCAACAAGTATTTATATAGGATACCTAATGTATTACAAATTTTAGTGCTTACATTGTATATTGTAAAATGTACTGTAAAATGTATTGTAAATTCTTATTAAATTGTAAACCTTTTAAGATTGTAGGTCGCTCTGGATTAAGAGCGTCTGCTAAATACCTAAAATTGTAAATTGCAAGTAATCGTTTATGAACTCAAATGTTATTTTGATGTATTTTATTATATCTCTCATAATGTTATTTGAATGTTTTACAGAGAAGATGAATGTTCGGTCTATTCCTGATAGGACGGATTTATCAAAATCACCACATCTGACTGAGGGGAGATCTGGGGATCATGAAGCAGGTAATAACCTTTCTATATTAATTATTATTATTATCTTAAAAAAATAATAAAAACGTATTGTAAAAATTCGGCATAATTCATACATTATAATGTGCTACATACCCGACATATTGTGTAATACAAATCTCTGGCATTATAATGCAATTCCCATCATGTTACACTGTTCATCTTTTTTTTGTCATATTCTAACATGATAGAACCAGGAAAGAAAGAACTAGTACAGGATAAACAAATTAAATGTTCTTAGCCTATGTGTGACCACACATTAACTACTTTGCATGCATATGATGTATTGATGTGCTTTTTCTTTAGTTAATGCTTAATGTAAGTCACTCTGGATTCTACTAAATGTCAACTAAATGCCTAAATCATAAATTGTAGTTGACTTTGGAAATACACTATAAAATTGAACATGATAAATATTATGGGATGAAATTGGCAACCCGCCTGAAAATGTATTTTCTCTTTTTTTCTCTTTTAGGCAAACATGGTCTTGATCCTCCCAGACAGTATGGTGTGTTTAAATCCATAACAAACCACAAAGAGTCACATCCTGATGGTCCCTGTGCACATGGCCTTGGTCCTTGTGCAGTTCTAACAAACCCTAATGGCACAAATCTACTCTGGGATGATATGAAACGAACACTCACTTTTGCCTGGGAACTTCATGTCTATGGATCAGCCAGTCTGTTTATATTACTGGCTGGCATAGCAGTTTGGGGAATGGCAGGTGCGTCCACTCTTCTTCATCCTCTCTGTGATGCCTTGAACCTGGCTAATGGACTCTTGCTATTGACAGGTGTTCTTCGTGCCGTCCTGCTTCTACTTGATCCGTATGGTACACGTCAGATTCTGTCTCGTCCTGTTCTTGCAGCACTCCATAACATGGCCCTACAGATTCTCATTTGGGTACAAGTTGCCCTGACTCTGGTTACATTAAAAGGAATGAGGATTGTTCTTTTACCCTTGAAACTGCGGCAACCTAGGATGGTTGGAGGTCTTGTTGTGTGTCATTGCACTGTGCTGTTATTAGCCGATCTACTCTCCCCATCTTTGTCTTCTGCCGTCCCTCTATTGCTACAGACCCTCTCAGTTTGCTGGGGACTATCATTCTGTATTGGAGTCTTCATTCACTCTGTGTCACATTCCTTCCTAAGGACCTCTGTACCTCAATGTGGGGGCCCACTAATGACTGAGACCCGTGAGAAGCGGGTAACAGCAGTATGCTCTGTCATAGGGGTTCTCTGCTGTGGCCTTCACATGTATAGTGTACTTTGGCTTTATGGGCTACTGGGAAACTGGAGGCGTTTTGGTTGGTGTTGGTGGCTTAGTCAATTCTGGGCCAGAATTCTTGAATTAGCTTGGGCATTCTCTTTGCTTGTTTTGGGATCCTGGATCTTCTGGACACCCCATAGAAGCCGTTCAAAAAGCTGTCATGGGCAGGGAAGGCACAAGTTATCAGAGGGTGCAAAGGATAAGAGCTGTTGGTGTAGATTCTTGAAAAACACTAAGGGACCATTCAGGAAATCTGAGGAAAACTGGGAAGATATAATGCCAAATAACTGGGCAATGTATAAACTGTGCCTAAGCAACAACACAATGCGTTCTTATGATGATCAATCTATAACAATTGTTTCTGATCATAAAACAGGTCCTCTACTCAGTAGCAATTGTGACTCTCAGGGTGCAATACTGACACACAGAGTAGGTGGACCATGTGAATGTATTCTTTCTTTCATAGAGGTCGACATGTATGCCCCATCTCCCATTAATTTAAAACGCACCATTGACAATGCCTTTCATCACGGTCACCTTGCAATGGGAAGTCTGTTTACACTGCCGCTTCCCTCTTGGACACACAATGTGGGAACAGACACAGGAGACGGTGATACAAAGACAGTCTCTCTGGCTAATGTCGGCTATAGATGGGCACTTAAAACGGCCTCCACCTCTGCAGATCATTTTCAAGGTGAGGAGTCAATGTCACCCAGGGCTGATCAGACTCCCTGCCGATCCCCAAACACTGAACATCAGATAAAGGGAAAAAACATGAACAAGTCAGAGATCTCAGCGACTATGCACCAGGAAGACTGGTCTGATGATGATCTTACAGATTTATAAGTTTTTTAATTAAAGATGATAACAACACTCATTCCTCCCCATTCAGAGCACTGTGGAATTAAGAAAAATTATAATATTTCACATGATAGTTGAGTTCTCAAGAGGGATGCAATGATGATACAAATCTTGATTTTGAAATGGTAATTTATGAAACCATGACTTTATGATTACACTTGAATATTTTGTTTATTTTTTATTATATGCTTCTTTGTTTTCATGAATAATAAGGAAAACTTGTATACTGTGTTGTTGTTATAACCGAACCATGCGTCTATAACCGACCCATGCGTCTACACTCTACAGCAATGACAATAAAATGTATTGTTAAAAGTGTATTCATTGTCTTTGTGCTGTAAAAGGAGACAGCCCCTTGCAAGGGATAATGCATACGATACAGCGATGCCATCTTGTGGCTACAGATGGAACTGTACGTGAATAATGGCCACAAGTACACTGTTTGTTTGCTTGTTTGTTTGTTTGTTTGTTTGTTTTGTTTTTTTTTGTTTTGGTTTATTTTAACTACTGCTGCACACCAATGGTCAAAGTAAAAAGTACAATATGAGAGTTTATTTGCCAAAATAGTGTTTAGTTAAAAAGTATATTATAAATAGAATTTAGCCTTACTGTTTAAAAGGTTAATAGGGAAAACACCAAAAATAATTAAGGATACTCAAATAATTGTCAAATGACACTGAAACGCTACTACTGTATGCTGCTTTCTTGAGGCTGGAGTTAATGTTTGGCAATACTAGGCCTACTCAAGGGAGTTTTACTAGATGATTTACTATGAAAACTGTATTTTCATGTATACTGTATTTCCCATTCATTCGTTTGTTGTGTTGCCCATGCCTCCATATATGGCTCCATGGTCATAACGTGTGCTTCTCAACTGTGCCATATTAAGAAGCTCTGATGTTTCAGGCATGAAAACGTCAATTAATAAAAAACCCATATGGGCAAATGGTTTGTCATAATCACTCTGGGAAACCATATCATATAGCCTATCGTGGTTTCTATAATGCAGGTCATAGGCCTACTTGCAGACGAATCAAGTTCAACACATTGATCTCCACAGGGTTATATTAAGATCACAACACTGACATCATCAAACCCTGGATTGCCATACATGGTATGACAGACGACCTGAATATATGGAGCCAGCCAGCAACTCTGCATTTGTGTAACAATTTTCAAGCTGCAAGTAAGACATGCTTACTTAGCCTACTTATTTTGTATTATTCCTTAAAAGTATATACCGGTATTACTTATTGCTTTTGGAATCAAGAGTAATATGTTAGACTTCATATTACCAGTATATTACATAGGTCGTAGGCTATTACTGCCCCCCCCCCGACGAACGGATCCACAACACCACATCTACTTAGTTGTTTTGAATAATAATAATAGTCATCAATCAGCAAAAAAGGCTATCAAATAAAGCAGCAATATCTCTTGACCTTTTAAATGAAATGATTTCAAAGCAAAGCTGAGCAAGAAATCCCAAGTATTAAAGTAATAGCCTATGTAATAATAGGCTATGTGATTTTTTTTGTTTTGTTTTGTTTTACAACATACCGGTACAAAGTAATATGGTATAATATATTACTGTTTTGGCAAAGTGATAATATTACAGTAATATATTAAGAGTACTAGTCCAGCAGTGCCTGTAACCAGGGGTGTAGTGGAGGGGGGACGCGGGGGGACGCGGGGGGACAGCGTCCCCCCACTTCTCACATCTAAAATATTTTTGGGTCTGAAAAAAATCATTAGCATGGTGAAATACATCTTGATGACATCATCAAGATGTGTTTCACCATGTTAATGAGTTTCCTTTTTTCTGAGAGTGTACAAGTGTACACATTTGTACACTCAAATGGGGGGGATTCCCCTTTCTACCCTTTCTCAAATGGGGGGGATTCCCCTTTCTCCCCTTTCTCAAATGGGGGGGAATCCCCTTTCAGAGGCGTCCCCCCACTTCTAAAAGTACCACTACAACACTGCCTGTAACCTTCAACCTCCTTGAGAGGGTTCCACGTGGTCCCCAGCTAAATTATGGACAGTTGGTTAACCAGATGTAACTCTGAGAGTGTAAACATGAAAACAAATTGACCCGCAAGGATCTATTTGGTTTCATGTTTAAACTAATGTTTACAGCATGTTTTTCATGTTTAGACTCTCAAGAGTTAAACATTCATCATGTGAATTAGCCCAAGTCTACACAACTAGAGAAGACAAAAGCTAAATCAATCTTTAGTTTTGGGGTCTGTGGGAATATAAAATGTCATCAAATGGTGGCCGTGGCTCAAATGCTGAATAAATAGTGGGCCCTGGTACCAAAGAAGGAAGATGGCCTGAGCCATCATCCTCACCCACCCTCCATCAGCCATCGCGGTGATAACAGCATCCTGTTTTTGTAACCTGACTCACCTGAGGCTGAGGAGGATAACTGGATGCTGTTGGCTCTGGTCGGTGTCAGAGCCATCTAGTAGAAGAGTTGCGACATTGAGGGGTCAGAAACTGAGCGCTCGAGCTGCAGATCATGCAGCCCGAATAGGGACAAACTGGAGTTGGAAATGCATTGTTTTCAACGAGGGCGGCGCACATAAGAGCTATTTTATGCATGTTTTTAACATGTCAACGGTATTGTAGGCCTAACAATGTTACTGTACAATAATGTTTATGTTGTAGGCTGAAGCCTACTATTTAAAAGCAATCTAAAACAAAGCGATTTAACATCTTTAACGCTGGGCTGTTGCCTGAGCCCAATGCATTTCTGCCAAGTTCAAGTCCAGGACTTGTCCCTATTAGTTGTCCCGATTCTCTATTCAGGTCTAGGTAGAAGAGCCGCCATTGGACTGGTCCCATGAAGTGGACGGAGTTGTCTTAACTATGTATATATTCTATGGCTCTGGTCGGTCGCACGAGAAGTCGGCCCGCCGCGAAGTCGGCCCGAATCGTGTGGAGAGGTCGGGCCGCGGCTGTGGAGAGGTCGGGCCGCGGCTGTGGAGAGGTCGGGCCGGGGGAGTGGAGAGGTCGGGCCGCGGCTGTGGAGAGGTCGGGCCGGGGGAGTGGAGAGGTCGGGCCGCGGCTGTGGAGAGGTCGGGCCGGGGGAGTGGAGAGGTCGGCCCATGTCTGTGGAATAGTTAGTTACTTAGTGAGCTAGTGTCAGCTGTTTTAGGCCCTTGTATATCATTATCCTTATTATTGTGCACTTTTTAAGGCTACAACAGAATGTAGAAGATTAATTGTCATGTTGATTTAGTGAATTGACTGCTTTGTTTCCCTGGTCCAGCAAAAGTGATGTGATTGACTGATAATTGCTGAGGGTATGTTCACACTTGGACCCGAGGTGAAATTGCTTGCTAATGGCTTCAATAACTTTAAAGTAAAATTAACTCCAGACAACTCTGACATGATCAACTCTATGAAATAACTCCAACACTGAAGCCAATTTAACTCTAAAGGTGTTGAAATACACTTTGGGAGTTGAAATCAACTCTGAAATATGTAACCCTGAAATTTTAACTCTCCAATTTTTGCTGTGTACTGTTTCCCACAATTGGGAAATGAAAATTACGTAATTCAGATGTTTAAGTATAATGTAACATTATACTTGGGAGCTCAAAGTGTATAAAAGTGATTATTACATTATTCTTGTCTAAAGTTCCGTTTCCTTTCCTCAACCCTAGTCCTGCTGCAGTTTGGAAGAACACATCCACATGTTTCAAACTGTTTTAAATATGTGTTATTGTCTAATTACTTTAACTCTGGTAAAGAGTGAAATATGTATTTATTCAACTCTGAGAGTTCAGGCATGTGTCAACCTGTTAGCCATTGCTATAGTCAAAACAAACATTTTGTATCCTAAAGCATAGAATGTATCCTTTTAGCCACATTACTGCAATCTGAAGCATAGATTTACATGAATTACTTCAATAACTTTAAAGTACTCTGGTAAAGAGTGAAATATGTATTTATTCAACTCTGGTAAAGATAAAACATTTAATTATTCAACTCTAGTTGAGAGTAAACCAGTATTATTGAACATGCATATGTCTTGATAATGGTTGATATGCAGTGATAATGGTGCCTATACATGTCTATTGTCATGACTTGATAATGGTTGATATGCAGTGATAATGGTGCCTATATACATGTCTATTGTCACAACAGCAAGACATATCAAGCATAAAAGACTTGATGATGGTTGGTATATGGCCTGATAATGGTTGATATGCAGTGATATGGTGCCTATGCATGTCTATGATATGCAGTGATAAAGGTGCCTATGCATGTCTAATGGGCCGACTTCTCCACACCCCCTGGCCGACTTCTCCACACCACCTAGCCGACTTCTCCACACCACCTAGCCGACTTCTCCACACCACCTAGCCGACTTCTCCACACCACCTAGCCGAGATCTCCGCAGTTTTGCTCGGTCCGAGTTCGCGGCGGCCCGAGATCTCCTGTCCCCGCTCTGGTCGGTGTTGTTGATGCGCGGCGTGGTCCATGATCCACTGGCGCTCTGACGCTGCGTGCGCTGTTTGACGTCATCTTGGGGAGTGTTCCATCAGGAGATATTAACGGTCATCAACACAATCTTCTCTCAGCGCCCATGTAAGTTGAAACCTAAGAACAACAACACGTCTTTTTTAACCAAACTGCTGTAACAACGACATATATTCCTCGTATAGCTGATGAACTTGAATCAGATTGTCGTCGTTTTGTGGCGATGTCTTTTGGGCTTCAGCGCAGCTCAATGAATGGGAGCAGCTAGCTTAGCAACCAGGGGCGGATGTAACATGTCCCATTGGGGGGGGGACGGGGTGGGGGGCAGGAGAAAATGACACGGGGTCGACTTCATCGCCCGTGTTGCTTCGCGCCACGGGTGATGGAGCCACACCCATACCATTTCAGTTACAAGACTTTTATTAGGCAAGTAAAGCATCAATAATAACATCAGTTGTTGTTGAAGTTGCAACAGGCACGCAGCATGCATAAAGCTAAAGGTCTGACTCAGAGAGTTTTCTGTTTTCAATGAAATGCTGTTGGTTTAGTGGTGCCACAATTGTAGTTAGTTAGTAACAGTAGCCTAGTAGTGTTTCAAATCATTGTAAATATAAGCACTTTAATTGGAAGTATCTTGGGTTGTTTTGCATGCCATCGTGTTTGGTGGGGCAGACTGGGCATTTAGGGGGGCATTGCCCCCCCATACCCATGCCTAGGTCCGCCCCTGTTAGCAACCTAGCATGCTCCCTGTCAGTCGACTTGACAGACAGATCACTGTAGACAGACTGGAAGGAGACGCGTATTTTGGCGCCCCGGGCAGTCCCAGTGGGCGACGTTAAAGTGCGATGTTGTATATGTTTTGGTCGACAGGCGCAATGTTCCAATGTTTATTATGGCGTTATTTACTTCTCATTTGAGTGTGTACGTGTGTCTGGAGACAGTGGACAGGAGACAACACCCAGATTCATGTCATGTGGCTGTTTTTCAGCAGCTGATGGATGACACGGCGTCACTGACTGACGGAGCCTCAGTTGTGTGATTAGATTGACAGTGTAATTTATAAAATGCAATTACAACTTTGCTTGCCGTGCATGCATGTCCCCTTACGTTATTATAGGCCTACCCTGATATTAGGAGAGCACTAATATATATATATATATATATATATATATATATATATATATATATATATATATATATATATATATATATATATATATATATATATATATATATATATATTATATATGTGTGTGTGTAATTGGATTAATCTAGATTTATTCTATCAGCCCCTTCGGACCATGTTGTGTAATGGGCGTCTTTGTAAAGGTGATGAGACCCAACTCCCAAATAGGGCACACATAGGACATGGAACACTGAACACTGCTCTTTTTAATATCTGTTACTATATTTAACGCTTCAGCCTCCATCAACATACCTTGTGATGTGTCGCATCTTTTGAATACTAGAAAATTGTTCAAGTTTGGCAGATTGGTGTTCTGTTTTCTGTCAGGGCAGTTAGCAAACTAGGCTATGGGTAAATAAATGTTGGATGTCCTCAAATCCTCAAATAAACCTGTTTGTGGAATGAGTCACACTCATTAATAATGAAAGGGGTGTCGTATCGTATCGATATGATATGAATTTGACTTTTTGCAACACGAAGTTAATTGTTCAGCTAAATTAGTTGAGTCTGTAGCCTACTCTGTACCGCACACACAGTGTTGTAGTGGGACTTTTAGAAGTGTGGGGGGCGCCCCATAAGACACGTGCACGCACACATTCATGCGCATTTGCATGCCTGTGAGCATCGCATCACACACACACACACACACACACACACACACACACACACACACACACACACACACACACACACACACACACACACACTCACTCACTCACTCACTCACTCACTCACTCACTCACTCACTCACTCACTCACTCACTCACTCACTCACTCACTCACTCACTCACTCACTCACTCACACACACACACACACACACACACACACACACACACACACACACACACACACACACAAAACATACAGTACAGATGTGTATAGCCTATTTGGAAACAGCGTTTACAATGCTTAATTGTATCCAGTAAATGATGAGACAATGAAACGCAAAAATATTAAAAAATAGAAGTGAGAGAAGTGGGGGGGCTGCGTGCGCCCCAGCTCCACTACACCCGTGCGGTGAAGGCAAATAGCTCAGCAGCAGGATCTAGTAGGCGACCCCCGGGCCACGCTGTAAACTAAAACGAACACCTATCCGGTGTCATCAAGTTAGCCTGTATTGTAACGTTAGCTGTAGCTGGTCCACTTGGGTAACAACAACAGATAAACGTCAGTAGAAGAAGGTCCAGTGCAGTCTGCCTGACCTCTTACGAAAACTAACTGTGTCCTTAAACAAAACGACGGACCACCGTCTCATTTTACCCTGTATGTTTTCCAAATGAGCGCATTAAAGCTCAGGCCTGCTTAGCTAGCAAGCAGCTAATTTCATCCCCTCTTATCCCTAAACCTTTTCGGACCGACCCGTCGGGGTCTCTGCTGGAAGCGATGATTCGTACATGCACATGTTTTCGTATAGGGCCTATATTGTCTTTGACCAACGTCTTAATATTGTATGGATGACTTTTAGCTGTCCCGCAGGGGCGGATTTAGGCATGGACATGGGGGGGCAATGCCCCCCTAAATGCCCTGACTGCCCCACCAAACATGATAGCATGCAAAGATATTTCAAATTAAAGTGCTTATATGTAAAATTATTTGAAACACTACTACTGCTACTAACTAACTACAGCTGCGGCACCACTAAACCAACAGCAATTCAACTGATGTTATTATTGCTGCTTTACTTGCCCAATAAAAGTCCTATAACTGAAAATGGTATCCTGCCCCCCCCCCCCCCCCCCCCAATTGGGACATGTTATATCCGCCCCCGCTGTCCTGTCAGTGTCATCATGACCACAGCACACACACTCATAATGATAAATAATAGCGCACTAGCATGTGTGTGTTCTCAGAAAAAGTTACTAGGCCTACTATCCGCCCACCACCACACCCAGCTGCTGTCAATTCCTCACCATATTCAACATAATCCTGCCAGTGAGGTACACTGATGATGCATATATTCACAACGGCCTTAGTTTTGCACTGTAGTCCACAAGTCGTAAGATGGGACTTAGGATGAAGTTACATGATTTTTTGCCATGTAATTTCTATATTCTGAATAGGACCATGACTATGATGATTATGACTATAATATTCATAATCACCATAGTCGTGGTCCTATATTACGGAGGGGTGTTTTACCAAACTGATAAGTGAGCAATTAACTAATTAATTAATTTTGTCTCTACAACAATGAGGAAGGTTATGTGAGATATGTAGTCTGACTGGGAACAAATAAGAGCAATACTTTATGCTTGTATTACACTGATTATGACAAAATAAATTTGCACATTAACAAATTACTGTCCTGTTATATTCTGTATTGCACAACGTAGCTCAGCTAGGATACATTTTTAAGTGACCATTTGTTTTATGAACACATTGCAAGGTTACTTAAATTCCAACCATGACATAAGGTAGCATGTGTAATATTGTAGCATTCTATCAGCTAAAATAGTATGATGAAAGTGTCAGACCAGAGATTGCTCCTCTGATCACAGTCAATTTAGCACTCAGTCAAATCAAATCATCAATTTTCCTGTACTTTGCAGCATGTGATTTTTCTAAATGTGCATGACATTTTGTGCAGGAAAATTATCCAGAGGAAGGGGCGGTGGAAATTCCCATGGAATAACAAATCATTTCCTGTCCTCAAAGACATCACAGAACATCTGCTGATGACATCAACTGAAGGTATGCACAGTTAGACATTGGTGCATCATTTACTCTGGAAAATGATACTGTATGTGTAGAATCAGAATTGCAATGTTGCATTTCAGGTAGGTGACCTTCACATAAAAAAAATAGACTCTACAGTAAGAGAAAGAATCTGCATTTTGAAGCAACTTCCCCTCAGCATAGGCAGAAGCATAAATGCTATCAGATACTCCTAGACAGATACCCACCCTGGATAGGGTGACCTTGGAATGCTGTATGTGCAAAGCAGGCAGGGAATAGGCGAATGTTGGCTGACCCAGTTCGGACAGAAAATGCCTTTCCCCAGGCAGTATGAGGTTGTTTTGAGACTACTGAATGTAACCACTTGCACTCAACAGTTGTATTCTTTATAACTACAACGGTCTACAGCTAGGGGCGAGTGCAGTGAAGGTCCAGCTTACTCTAGTGCATAGATTTTCCTTCTTTCTACACATGATCTCAATTGTCTGTCTCCAATCAGAAAGTTGCATGTTACAAGCCATATATTTTAAGTTGGATAATGTAATTACAATTTAATTACTTAATGATCAGTGTAGTTAGTAATATGTTGTGTTAGTATATTTTGCCTGCTGTGTTAAGTGATACACAATAGCTGTGCTAACCCTGGGAGTCAGTGCTCTATTTGTCTGCTCAATAATGCATACCTGACACAGTCAGGGACATGACTTTACCTCTGCTTATTTTCTTTAATGATGAAACAACATCAGATTCTGACCTGTAAACCAAATCTGCTTGTTTTCTCTAAATTAGAGATAGATTAAAGCCAAAGATGTTGCCACTATTTGTGATACTGTTGTATGATACATTAACTGCAATTAGTAGTTGCTGTGTCTCACTAGTATACTAGTAAGTGGTATACAACTTAAATGAGTTTGAGCAGTCAGCGTATTGATTCTTCTTATGTACTATTCTTCTTATGGACTACACTGGCTAGACATAGTGATGACTCTGAGTATGCCATTGTCAGCTGTCTTTTCATAGAAGAGGTCAATGAGGGATCAATAGGCACTACATTCTGACCCTACTGCTGGCTCTTAGGGTTTAACAAAATTACATGCATTACTACCACTCAGACAGGACAATACTTTATGTCTTCATTACTAGCATGGCAAACATTGTTGACAGTTGTGTGTAAACCTGTGTAAACTATATTTAATAATAGATTAGTCCTTAAGCCAGAGTAAGTTGTAGCTTCATTTCCTGTGACCTACAGGTGTGCAGTTGCTTCTAATAAGAACTTCTCATGTTTAACCTCCTCATTTAGCCAACCTTGAGTTGTGAGTCAGAAGAGGAGAGGCTGGGCCAATGGTAAGATCTCCTCTACTGTATATCTTTTTCTCTTTCATTCTGTCTTTGTTTCTCTGTGTCTCACTGTCACACACCCTCTCCTACTTACACTGGTAAAGTAACAGTCTTTATATAACCTGTCATCTGAGATCAGAAGAATTGGAGTAGTTATGTGCACTGTACTGTAGGTCTAGCGTTACTAAGAGGCTAGAGCTACACAAGGAGGACTGCACTGGATCTTTGGACTGCTCAATCAGATGAGATTTTGATCATTACACTATCTAGTATTTACAGTAGAATTGCACTGCCTTTTATCATTTTTCTTTCACTTAGCTTCTTGTTACCCTCACACTCTTTGTTACCTAGCAATCCAATTATATGAATATTTTCTGAAATGTGAGTTACTTAGCCAACTATTACTATGGCTTAGACTTTGTGGTAACTTTAAAAATGCATTTTAAGCAACTAATTTTGTGCATTTCAGAAATTGTTCTTGTAGAGTGATTGTTCTTGTTCTTAGTGTTGGGTTGGTGCTGTCAGATAGCAGAAGACATTAAATCTTAGTTTTACAATCATAACAAGGATAAAATGGACAACAAACTGAAATTACTTACTAAAAATGCTCTGTGTCTTGGTGCCAACCCCTTTATGCTGCTTGGTATTATTTTATCCTCTGCTTCTGCTTATTATACTTATTTATTATGTTCATCACTCATTGTTGCATGTTATAATTCATTTTATTTTCCTTCTGTGGTAGACAAGCATGACACTGAGCCAAACCACAGATGCATGCACGCTCAAAAGGCTCAGCTGAGCGCCATCCCCTCTGCTTCCGGGCTTTGAACCAGCCTCTCAGTGGGGGGGGGGTGGCAGTGGCAAATAGCTAGTTCCCTGCACCCCCGAGTAGACCCTCACTGTGAGACTGGAGCCCCCTGATGGATCAGGGTAGTAGTGAGCAGAGTCCAGAGGAGCCGGACACAGGGGGCAGAGTGGAGCTGGAGCTCGGAAGAAGGGCTTCAGATACAGAGCGCTTGTCCAAAATCACCCACAATGCCCTGGAGAACATGGGAGCACTGGGCTATGGCCTGAAACAGTTATTCCAACCACAGCGCCGCCGGTCATCCGTTTCTCCGCACGACTCATCATCCATTGGCGTCCATGCCCCTGAGCTCCCTGATGCAGGGCCAGAGGTAGCGGATGCCGCTGCCCCCTCGGCCCTCCCCACAGATTCTGACAACCCTGCCGCTTCCGCCCCCCCCGCAGCTCTGAGCCGTGTTCTGCAGCAGATCCGAGGTGCCCCCCCAATGATGAAGCGAGGTACCAGCCTGCAGAGCCGTCGCAGCAAGGCGGGGGGGAGTGCCGATCCCCCCCAGAAAGGTAGCCCCCAGATCCACCGGCGCAGTACCCACGAAGCTCTGCTGCAGGCTGGACGCCCACGCTCCTCCTCCACCACTGACACACCCACGAGCCCAGCACTAGCAGACATGCTGTTGACATCTGGTTATCACTCCACCGAGGAGGCTGACAAGGTAAATGTCCCAAAAGGCCAGTGAGTGTTTCCAGTGAGAGAAGCAAACTCTTCTGTAAATATACAGTATATACAGTATATGGTGGTGGTTGTCTTGTGTTGCCACCCACAATTTTCAGATGCTTCCGTCGTACAATCTGGACAGAACAGAAGCTCTGATCATGAGTACACTATAAAGTGGAAGTGGAGCATCTTCCCCACTTCTATTTTGTCTATACACTAGTGCAAATATACAGTATACTAATATGAAGAGATCATCTAAGCAGATAAAGCTCGCTGTTTAGCAGCAGGGTAATTATGTAAAGATCTAAAGATATTTTATAATATATTTTTGTCAATGGAATGATAAAAAAAAATTACAACAAATTAAACAAATTACGTTTTTGGGGGGTGTCTATGTAGCTTTTGGAAAGCACCACTATGTACGGTAAGTTTTCTCTTATATACCCTGTGTCTTAAAATGGTTCCTGTGCTCAAACATTTTACATTGACAAAAAAATAGCTGGGCTGCTTGCTCAGGATGAATGGAATTTTAAAAAATTGTGTGAGGCTAAAAAAAAAGGTTGACAGCAAACTATTCAAACCCAAATGCCTTTTTCTGAAATAGGATTGTGCAGGGCATATGCAAGCATAAATGTCAAGAAGACTAATTTAATAAGAGTAAATGACAGTTTCCTCCTTATATCGTTTCGATGTGCCTGGATGAGCGGGTGAATGAGAAATGAGCTGTCTACTGGAAGGTCAGAGATTGCCTGTGAGTGAGTGCTTGGTCGCTGTGTGCTCTAAGCCTTGCTAAATTTAGCTCTCAATGTTAGAGTACGTCAGGTCAAGTCTTGCAGAGCCAAACAAGCCTAAGGTTTGACTGAGTTTCTTATTCATTATGTTAAAAAGATCTGGTAACTGTGGACCCCTTTTATATGCTCTGCTGTAGTGCTATAATTCTCAAATACTTCATATGTGCACATTGTTGGTGATACACAACAGTATTCTGTATTATTCTGGAAGTCTGTGGCCTTGCAGAGAGGTGTTTTTGATCCTGACATAATCACTCTTCAAGAGTCTTAATGCGCCTGCCCTTTTTTCGTGAAATAGTTTGACTGTCTCTGCTTCAAAGTAACTCTTAACCATGTACAAATGCAACATGTAAAATACTAAAATTATAGTTCCACATGTCCCATGACTTTGCGTCCAGAAACGCTGCATGACGGAGAGCCATAGTTTTATTCTTTATTATTATAAGTGTTTTATTCCACTTGTCTCGGAATTTCCTTGTTTACCATAGTAGAGTTACGCAGCCAGTTGCGCCATTAGCATAGACAAGGAGATTCTGTGCGAGTGGATCAAAACAACCCTTTTTATTGAAAACTACTTTTACTGAAATCTACAACTAAGTAACGTATTTTCCGGACTATAAGGCGCACCTAAAAGCCTTTAATTTTCTCAAAAATCCACACTGCGCCTTATAATCCAGTGTGCCTTATATATGGATTGTTCAACTGTAGTAGCTTCTATTCTATGTTAACTGTAGTAGCTCCTATTCTCTGCGCCTTATAATCCGGTGCGCCTTATATATGAAAACAGTTCTAAAAGGTGCGCCTTATAATCCGATGCGCTTTATAATCCGCGCCTTATAGTGCGGAAAATTTAGAACAGACTAGTGGAAGTCTATGTTTGTGACCTTAGATTTTGCATTTGTGAAATTAAGAATTACTTTGAGGCAGAAGTGTTCACTCCGTCTTGTAAAATAATGCAGGTGCACTTAGACTCTCGTAGAGTGAGTCGTCAGAATCAAAAAATGCCTCTAAATCTTAGGCTAACCATATAGTTAACTTGAATTGCCTTATAATGCAGTTAACATATTACAGACATTTTATCAAGCAATCATCACATTTTACATTAAACAAAAACTGTTATCCTTTGTTCCCTTAAATAAAATATCCCCACAAAATCACTAAAACAAAACTTCCCTTTGTTTCTCTATGCTTACATTTTTTGATCAGGCGGAACGCTTTGATGGTTCGGGCCCTGCTGTATCACCCAATGCACTCCCCTACGGTGCAGACGGATATGGAGTTGACGTGGTTGACAGTACACCGGACCCCCAGCGAACGAAGCAGGCCATTGCCCAACTACAACAGAAGATACTCAAGCTCACGGAACAAATCAAAATAGAACAGACTGCTCGCGATGACAACGTGGCAGAATACCTTAAATTAGCTAATAATGCAGACAAACAGCAGAGCACTCGCATCAAGCAGGTTTTCGAGAAAAAGAACCAAAAGTCAGCCCAGACCATCCAGCAGTTGCAGAGGAAGCTAGAGCACTACCATCGTAAGCTTCGCGAGGTAGAACACAACGGCATTCCACGGCAGCCCAAAGACGTGTTTCGAGACATGCACCAGGGCCTCAAAGATGTTGGAGCCAAGGTATGCATAGGGCCGTTACTATCCTGAAATTACACTTACCAAATAATTGTCTTACAATTAATTGTGATTACAGATGATTGTTTGATGTCTTTTTGACTTAGACAAATATTACGCACAGAAGATATGTCAAATAACTATAAATCCTATTATGTAGTTTTGGTTGAGTTTCATCTCCCTGTGCTCTTATATTCAAATCAAGTCAACCTTTGTTTTATAGAGCACATTTAAAACAATTGACAGAATATTAATGCATGTGAAGTGAAAAACATCAAAAACATGTGCACCCAGCATATCATATGTGGTACACACTACACACTTAAAAGGAACCCTGGCTAATGAGGCAAATATGGATAATACATTATACTTGCCCTCTATAACTAGAATTGAACATTTAAAACACATTGAATAAGCTCTTTAGTTTAAAAATAATGTTTTTATCACAAGGGGGGCACCATTTTACTGTGCCTGTCACATGGCCTGTCATAGGGATGGCATTATAAGAGATCTGTAGTATACACCTCACCATGACCTGCACAGTGACGTTCCAGCAGTGGATTCCCCATTCATTTTCCTCATAGACTTTTCGAAAATGGTTAATAAAAGCACGACTTCGCTGCGGCCAATGCCAACTCGGGTCGTGACAAATCACGACAACAAACACAATATTGTCATATATCTGATTAGAAAGGAGTAGAAAAGGGCAGGATACTTTTAATAATAAATAATAATAATGGATTGCATTTTTATAGTGCTTTTCTATGCGCTACGTGTATACTCAAAGCGCTTACAATGGTCCATTCATTCATACATTGGGAAGTAGAGCGGCGAACAGTCAACACCAGTGAGTTGGCTTTGTCTGTGGCATAATCGTCTTTATATAAATTATTTTCGAAAAGTCTATGAGAAGAATGAATGGGGAATCCACTTCTGTAACAGGGGCAGTGACGTCACTGCGCAGGTCTATAGTACAGCTCCCACTGGTGAAAGAAAGGATTGTAAAACAAACAGGATGAAATAGAGGTGGAGAAAATATATAGTTGTTTGATTCATTTCATTACTTCTACTGCTGAGCGATCTCCTGTGACCCATCCCTATGATGTCAGCCATGTGACAGGCACAGTAAAATAGTGCCCCCTTGTGGTAAAAACATGAACTATTTTTAAACTGAAGAGCTTGTTCTGTGTTTAAAATGTTCAATTCTAGTTATAGAGGGCAAGTATAATGTATTTATCCATATTTGTCTCATTAGCCAGGGTTCCTTTTAAATAAATTTCAATAAATGAAATACACAATCATTTATTGAGACATACAGTATAGAGCCGATGTCTAGATTGGATAGAAGCAGGCACTATTAGGTCAGGTGGTTAAAAACAAATAAGCACTTGGAGACCTGGGTTCAAATCTGAAGTAGAATTGTGAAAGTTACAGAAATGTGAAAATGCCTGAACATTTCAACATGGCAAATCCAAAATAGTTATGATTATCTAAAATAATTGCGATTTGACCATTATTTAATAATTATGACTGGTCCTATGTACTATGTACTGAATCTAGTTTGTATTTTATTGTTAATCTTCAATATGTTACCACACTTCTATGAGGCTTAGCCATCTTTTGTTTTCAGTTCATTCATGAAATAGCTGTACTGAGTTGAGTTTGTGTTGTCTCCATAGTGACCCAACTGTTGACCAAACTCTGTCCGTTACAGGTGACAGGTGGCCTCTCTAGCTTTGGTCATGCCACTCATTCTGCAGCTGGTGCTGTGGCATCAAAGCCCAGGGAGTTTGCCTCCCTCATCCGGAACAAGTTTGGCAGTGCTGATAATATTGCAGCCTTCAAAGATTCTCTGGAAGAGGTCCAGGGAGATGAGAGTGTGGGCCCAGGAGCAGTGAGGATCCTTGGAGCAGCCCAGCTACAGCAGTCTAGTCCTAAGTATGGAAGTGAGGAAGACTGCTCTAGTGCTTCATCTGGTTCTGCAGTGGCAAACAGCACCACAGGAGCCCCTGGAGGTCCACCTAGCTCCAAGGGGAATACACTTGAGCTTGGACAGAGCTCAGGCTTTGACCCTCTACTCCACGAGATCCAAGAGTTGCGGGACAGTCAAGGTCGACTAGAGGAATCTTTTGATGACCTAAAGACCCACTATGAGAGGGACTACACTATGATCTTGGAAGCCCTTCAAGAGGAGAGATACAGGTAGCTCAATCTTACATACTATAGTTACAGAAAAACATATATCCCATGTGTGAGTATTACTTATCATTACCTAACATCTGCTTTTGACAGGTGTGAACGTTTAGAAGAGCAACTCAATGATTTAACAGAACTACACCAGAATGAAATCCTGAACTTGAAACAGGAGCTCGCCAGCATGGAGGAAAAAATTGCTTACCAGTCTTACGAACGAGCAAGGGACATTCAGGTATGCCCATTCACCTGTAGTTGAACATTTCTGCACAGTGCTGTGGTAAATCAGAGCTACTTAAAGCGACAATTATCTCCCTGATATGCAGGAGGCACTGGAGGCCTGTCAAACGCGGATCTCAAAGATGGAGCTGCAGCAACAGCAGCAGCAGGTGGTGCAACTTGAGGGTTTGGAAAACGCCACAGCACGGACTCTTCTAGGAAAACTGATCAATGTGCTGCTAGGTGTCATGGCTGTTCTTTTGGTGTTCGTCTCCACGGTGGCCAACTGTGTCGTCCCCCTGATGAAAACACGCAGCCGCACACTTTCTACACTGCTCCTAGTCATCCTCCTCGCCTTCCTCTGGAGGAACTGGGAGGTCATTTCACAGTATCTGGATCGCTTTCTAGTGCACCCTGGATGATCTGCTTAAAGAGCCTTTACTAAGTTATGAAGGGACAGGGGCGTGAAGGGTGGGGGTTAACCCATACAGGGTCGAATCTCAGGGGTCTTGCCTGTATTTCTGTTCTATCACCTTCTCAAGATGCACCGGTGTAAATCAGATGCTTGTCGCCGAGATGCATCTTGAGAAGAATGAATGGAGGGCAGAGGGTTTGAAGGTTGGACCTTTGGGATTCACATATCAACTTGGGTGCAATTGTGGCCTGTGCACAAACAGGTGGCACTTAGTTGAAGGAGAAGCTGGAGCCGAGAGAACTGCACACTTGATTTCTCTCTTCTGAGTGAATTTGTTTACATGTGGAAAACTTTTTTTTCACTGGAGAAATTGTAATTAAGAGTTTTATTCTTTTAGTTAATTCAAGTGGTATTGTTTTACTGTTACCGCTTTTTTAATGCAGTTGACTGATGGCTCTATGTCGTTTTTAGTGAGGTTGAATGGTGATGGTCTCTCTTTGGCTATGTTCACACTAGCAGCCTAAATCAGATTTTTGGACCTATCCAGATTGGAATCAGATTTTCCTCAAGTGAACAGCAGAATCAATGGAAACTAGATTTGAATAATATTCCCAGTATGTTTCAAATCTGATTTCTAAATACGTCTGGTGATTTGAACACTGAAGCCTAATTCTATACATCATCGTATGATGGTGTCGCTCGGTGAAAATAGCTGAATTACTTTACAGACATTTTTCACTGAGCGGCACCACTGTGACAGCATTACTCACAAACAGTATGTAATTTATGTCTTTAACACATTAAACAATGCAGATAGGTCGATGATGTCTGAAAACAAATCAGAACCGATGGATTGCAAATAACGGTGTGGACAATCAGTCCTAAAGATCAGATTTGCTTTAAGTCTGAACAAAGCCTTTATTTGCTGGATTTAATTGTCCTTATTCTGGCTTCCTTGTCAATGATTTCCTTCTATAACATTGCCATTCTGTAACCTTTTTAGTTTGCTTTTTAGTTTCAGCTTGCTTTTAAACAATCTTCCATCCTCCTGTTCACTACAATGTGTGAAGGTTGATGAGAATTAAATGGCATCACTCCGCTACATGGCATCAGTCACTGGATCAATCTGTGATGTGTTGGGTGATGGTGTTTATTATTTTTTTACTTGGAGTGAGTTCGCTTCAACCTGAATGCAGAAATGGAGAGGAATTGAAGGTACCACCCTGCCCTTTGGGTCAGCTGGCTCCGCCACTGCAGAAGAATCTATGAACTGAATGAACATACTTGAAGAGCAGTAAAAATGCTCAAAGACTCAGTGCTTCCGTACTGTTTCCATTAGTGACAATGAAATTAGTATACTTTTTAGTTGATTTTTATTTTATTTTTTAAAGACAAATAAACATGCCGTTTTAAAAATGAAATGGAAAGTAATTAGTCTTTGAAATAACACTTTCTGGTTGTGAACTTGACAATTATAGTGGTGGCACGACTAGACCATTAATACATTGAGGTTTGCTAATAGAATATGAATGAAGCCAAAAGGATGCCTGTGGGCCTCAGGCGGTGGAATGAGACAAAATAGTGTATAATTACAGAAACGGCTCTGTAGTCTGCACCAGTGGTTCAAGCTTAGTGTCAAGGTCCTCCAAATTGATAATTTGCAGAGGAGGCATCTACTGCTTTTAGATATAAAGGACCACTTCAGTTTAATGCATCTTCATATAGTAGGTTCTCACTATTGTAGGTAAAGTACTTTTTTTCTACCTGGTCTGTCTCAGGGGGACTGGGCAGTTCAGAAATCTGTATTCTATGTACATAATCGATGGACAATCCAAGCTAATGGAAACCACCTTCTATTCCTGAAAAGTTGCAGCACAAAAATGCAATCCATTGTTCCCTGTATATTAGATATACATTTTAATAGTCTGCCTAGCAATAATGTGCATGCAGTCTGATTTTTGAACTGCCCATAGCCCTCCTATGAGACACAGACTTTAAGAGAATTTTAAGAGTGGTCCTTTAATAGTCAACACACAGTATGCATGTATGTGGTTAAATGATTGTGATGACATTCAAGTAGTTAAACCAAAACTAGATTCTCCATTATTTACACAACCATGAATTTAGATTTGTCACACGTCCATGCCAAGAATTCTCCTATTGACCGATGATCCATCATCAAATTGACAAAACAGCTTCATGAATTCAGGACACTGGCAGTGGCAATATTTTAAATCTCACTCCCTGAAAATGTGTCTATAGAATAAATAAGACACAAGTCTTAATGATCAAGTTTTATTTTAAATATAAAGATACTGTGCAGCAACTACAAAATAACAGTACAAAAATACAATATGCCATTACTCTGCCTTCTTTCCCCTTTTCCGTGTAGCCTTTGGGGGAGAACCTTCCTCTTCATCCTCTTCTTTGGTAGCCTTTGTTCTCTTTGATGCCTTGACGGTTTTAATGTCACCTTCAGTTGCCTTCTGAGTCTTTGCAGCAGCTTTAGCTTTGGTGGTCTCCACTTTTGGCGCAGCTTTTTCCTTAGGTGCAGCCTTTGCTTTTGGCGCAGTTTTTTCTTTAGTTGCAGCCTTTGATTTCGGGGCAGCTTTTGCTTTTGGTTGGTCATCATTGTCTGAGTTCTCATCTTCCACAGCCTTGGAAACCTTCTTAGCCTTTGGGGCAGCTTTGGTAGACTGTTTTGGTTTGTCATCATCTCCATCGTCTTCCACAGTCTTGGCAGCCTTTTTAGCCTTTGGCTTTTTGTTGACCACTTTTGCACCAGAGTTCTAAGATGAAAATGACCATTAGTTTTTTGCATTCATTAACCCACAAAATATGATATTTAGACCTATAAAATGTAACCTCTGGAGTAGTGTCAGATGTTTTCTTGGTCTTTTTCTTCTTCGTACCTTTGAAGATAATGGTATTGATTAAAATAGAAACGCCCCAAAAAGCAATTGAAACCATCCCACACTGTCAGATTCAAAAATGGGCCCAAAGTTTACCTGTTTCATCATCTATCACTTTAGACTTTTTGTTTTTAACCTTTGGCAGATCACCATTCTCCTTTTTTGGCTCCCGCTCCTTCCTTATTTTCTGTGAAAGCTGTAGAGTGATGGTGAAGTCCATGTTAACAGGTGATTTTATAGGATCACATCAGCCATTTTCACCTTCATCTGGGTATAATTGGTCCTCACTAATGCTCATGACCAGATACAATTTGTGGACTTCTCGCTTGATGCTCAGAAGTGAGTTATGGCCAGATCATAAACCTGCAGGCTAATGACATTGATGGGGAAGTCAAACTCAGCCTCTCCCTTACTTGAAACAATCACAAACAAAAGCCATGTTTTTTCACAATGACCAAACCTGCATACCGTAGAAAGTCACAAGTAGAATTTTTGGAACCGACAACCCAATTATGAGATCAAAAATGGACAAGACAAGGTTAAAAGTGGATGAAGTGCAACATTTAGTAATCACATTTGTGGAAATGTGCATAACAGGCTAAACATTACCCGAAATTTTCCATGCAAACCACTGGCTTCTGCATATTTGGGAGGCCTCACGTATGTCCCATTCTCAATTCCTTTGGTCAGTGCTCTGCGGATAAAGTATTTCAATCTGACCATATCCACAGAGGGATAGGTCCGTTTGATGTAACTCTGAATAGCCATGGAGGAGACCCCTTGTCTTGAGTCAAGTTCTTTGAGCGCTTCCTTTATCATCATTATAGTGGATGGATGAGCAGCAACTTTGCGAGTTGATACGGCACCTGCCAAGAGAAGAGATCAATCTAATAAAAGCAAATTGCTGACAGCTAAACAGGATATGGGCTACCATGATTATGATATAGAGTGTATGTATGTGACATCAAACTACTTTTTGGCATAGACAGCCCATACCAGAAAAGTTCAATTTCATTTTTATTAAACCATGTTAAATGAGATTAAACTGAATTTGCCAAGTAACTTTGACACTCGATTTTCCCCATTCACTTTATGCAAGTGCACATCTTCTATACCATGATCTGACCATGATGATTGACAATAGGACAAGATCTCAAGTCTGACCATGATAATGGACAGTTGGGATGATCTCTGACCATAATGACGAGACACTCAGACAGGATGATTAATACATACCATGATCTCTGACCTTGATGACAGACAGAATGATCATTATACATTAGCTCTTGTCCATAGCTCCACTGATTTTATTAGAAGAATCATATAAGCAGTGGCGCTATGAACCAAAACTAATTTGGTGACAGACAGCAGGGGTCCAGATCTATGGCATGGTCTGACTCTATTACCGGTAGGTACAGTAATTAGGGGGTCCTTCACATGAAAGTGTTTAAGAACTATAGGCCTACTGATTCTAAACAATACATTTGGAAGCTACCAATTTTTGCAAGCATCGTTACAAAAACAAACCCAAACTGGCTCACAATAAGCACAAAGCAGAAGTGGCAACAGTGTTTTCAGGCGTCTGACATGGCATTTCAAATGTTTGGTCATGGCCAATTGTGAAGAAATAAGATTTGTGGGCACTGGGTAGCTCTGGTCCAGAGCTCCTCTACTTCTATACGAGTTTGTCTTGCATTGGAGCTCTGTAACAACATACGATGCAATCTGCCATTACTCCACCCGACCAGCCTCTCTTCTGGAGTAGATATATAAAGAACGTTTTACCAACAAACACGGCTTGTGTGAATAAAAAGCAAGGCAGACTCAAAGAATCAATGGAGCTTTAGACCAGCGCTAGGCACTAGGTAAGAATCCCCCGAATCCAGAAGAGGGTGCAATCACATCAATACTTATGGATAAAACACCTGTTTCGCCGACGGTCGATGAAGTGACTTCATCATCCTCTTTATCAGAGATGTCCGGTGAAGCATCCTGCGCAACTTTTCGAGGCATTGTCACATAACACAAATGAATGACTTGAGTTAAAATGATTAAAAGGACGCTACGGGTGCACTGCCTAAGTTTTCAGTTGCTTATACCAACTTCCCGCAGCCTGACACGTCATTTTATGCACCAGACAGCTATAGGCCTGTCTCGCCCCAGGTGCAAACAATTATTCAATTTACACAACTCTGCAAAATTACATAATAGCCTCAGAACGTATCCAGCATTAACTTAACTCCAATTTCAAAAATCTTTGGTCGTTTTATGGTCTATTGGTTCTCATGAGAACACACCAGACAGTTTATAAGTTACTCCATTCAGTATTTAGAGATTTGATGTTCATTTTAGCGCATCCACCTCCTTCCTATACAAATCCATTATAACTTAAAACTCCATTTTAACCATGACAGATTTTTCTGGTGACTGATATTGTCCTCCTAATACGTGAGAGCCATGGACTTTACAGTTTTCATTTATTTTTAAAATATGGTTTTATTCATTTGGGTGGGTATGCCAAAATATGGAGGCGGCCACATTCTAAAACAATATTTTAATAATAAATGAAAACTGTAAATGAAATCCCATGGCCCTCTCAATCACCAGAAAAAATAATGGGTTGTTTTTGAATAATCTGTCATGGTTAAAATGGAGTTTTAAGTTATAATGGATTTGTAGGCTATAGGAAGGACTGGAGGCAGATAAGCTAAAATGACCATGATCTAAATGCTGAATGCAGATACTTATAAACTGTCTGGTGTGTTCACATAGAAGGCTCTGGTTCACATGAGGCTGAGTAGACCTTAAAATGACCAAAAGCTTTTTTGGAAGTGGAATATCCCTTTAACTTAGAATTACAATAGCCCTGGCCTATAGCCTACTAAAGCATGGAATTTACCATTAGACAAGTTGTCAATTATCAAAATTACATAAGTATACAGGGCTAAAAGTGGTTCATATAGGCTACTGTAGGTGAATTCTAATATAATCAACATCTGCAAAGTGACTACAACTAAAGTTTTCAAATATTAGGCTACATTTGTCTTTAATAGACCATATAGGATAGATCAAATACAAGTAAAAGTAGGCTACTTAAAGGAATATTTCACTTTAAAAATGGTCATTATGTTATATTATACTCTAGCTCATGTGAACATCACCGACAGCTTTTACATTGCTTGATTCAATAATTAGATATTTGATTTTCTTTTTAGCTGCCCTACCCCCTTCCACCCCGCTTCGTACTGTATACAAACCCATTATAAAACCCATTATAAAACTTTAACCATCAAAAACACCTGTCTTTTTAGGTGTAGCCTTAATGAAATTCCACTGCCCCCTCACATAGGACAATATCAGTCACCAGTAAAAGGTGTTTTTGATTAATCTGTTGTGTTTAAAATGTGGTTTTAAGTTTAATGGCGTGTTCACATAACACTGATACTCTGATAGAATCACAAAAAGGTTTTCTGAAAGTGAAATATCCGTTTAAATAGTAGGCTATACTGTATGTGCCTAACTCAGTATTTAGTCCTGTTGCTGCCTAGACCAGACCACAAATAGTTCTCCAATCCCCAGTAGGTGGTGATGGAATATATATATATATATATATATATATATATATATATATATATATATATATATATATATATATATATATATATATATATATATATATATATATATATATATATATATATATATATATATATATATATATATATATATATATATATATATATATACTATACTTGAAAGTGGCACATTTCATATAAGAGTTAATATGAGATCTATTTTTTAAAGTGAAACATACTATAATTTTGTAATTTATAAGAATTATATATGACACAAAGCAAAAAGGATTAATTTCATTTATTTCTTTTTATTTATTTATTTATTTATTTATTTATTTATTTATTTATTTATTGTAAAGTGGGTTGTATGAAAGGTGTCACTTTCAAGAGTTCGCATTTATGACATTTATATAAATTTTTCCTTATGGGATGGGCTACAGTTAGCCATGCTTCACATGAAGCTCTTCATGTCTTGTTTCAAGGCTAGACTACTGACCACTTCCTTATGTGGTTTCTAAACTATTGTTTAAAGGCTATAGACGGTACAGTATGTACTATACACACAGACACCATATCATGGGGATACACACCTCTAGATACATGGTTGGACTTCTGTTTTTAGTTACCATCTTCTGTAAGTACTGATGCCTTTTCATTGTAGCACATCTTTGCTCTTAATTGACATCTTTTTATGTATTTATTTCTTCAAAACAGTTTCTTGATTGACAAACTTGCAGACTGAATGAGTAGAATTATTTAGCAATTATATACATCTAAGTAATTAATATACAGTCCACTCACTTGGCTTCTCAAAAATGTAGATTCCTTTCAGAAGATGAAAGTGCAAGGTCTGTAGATCTTACAATTAAGTTATTTAAAAAGACAGCACTGTTGTATTGCACACACACACACACGTGCGCATGCACGCACACACACACACACACACACACACACACACACACACACACACACACACACACACACACACACACACACACACACACACACACACACACACACACACACACACACACACACACACACACACACACACACACACACACACACACACAGAGATGCTACTAATATCTTCATGCTACTGTTGGCCTATATACTATATTTGCAGAATTTGAGCTGCATGTGTGACGAATGTGATATATGATTTCATGATTTCTATGGATTTATTGTGTTATTTAGCCTGGAAAGAACTTCATGTAAAAAAAATCACATGTCTCCCCCTTCTCCACTCCCTCCATGGCTTTCAGGTACAGGCCGCACAGAGAACGAAACCCAGAGTTTGGTTTATAATGCAACCAAAGGTATGGCACCCCGATATCTTCAAAAGCTGATCCAGTTTTTTTTCTCTCTCTCTTTTTTCTCTTTTCTGGCTCAACTGTGCTAACAAATACCCAATTGCTGTTATTTATTTGTAATATCAATATTTAGAGGTTTACATTTTTAAAAAGGCTATTGTACATCCACAAATCTGTTGCATATCAGAAACAATCAATGACCGTCCGACATACTGAGAGTCAAGGTGTTCTCTTTACTTGTTTGATTGATGTGATGGAATTCACACGTTTTCCATACAAGACACAAAGGACTGTATTTTAGTCCATTCTAAACTTGACCTTGACCTTTTTTTTTAAATAGCCAATCTACAAGCTCACATTGTCTATTATAACTGTACAAAAATGTTTTTCAAAATAGTAAAATGGTTATAATGGGGTGTAAATTGGGCCCATGGTATTCTTATTGCAAAGTTAAGGAATGAAATGATATGATTCTGAAGTCTCCCATTAAATATGATTGAGCAAGTATCTGCACTAAATGAAATTATTGTTCATACTCATCAATGACAATGGCCATTTCTGATGCGTGATAAAAACATTATGAATAAATTAATGATTATTCTATGTCAGATATTTTGGAAAAGGAGTTGGCTGTGATTCGGGAACTACATTCTACCTCACCTCTGACCACAGGTAGGCCACGTTACATTTTTAAAGCCTATAGCCTATATTTTTGGCCATGTACCACGGACAGTTAAGGACTATTCGGCCCTGCCCCACTGACCCTCTACTTTGTGTGTGTGTGTGTGTGTGTGTGTGTGTGTGTGTGTGTGTGTGTGTGTGTGTGTGTGTGTGTGTGTGTGTGTGTGTGTGTGTGTGTGTGTGTGCGCTTGTTTTGTTTTTGTGTGTCAAATGTCGTGTACGTGTCTTATTTTGAAATGACTGCTAACTGTAATGTAGAGCCTATGTTTGTCACCAGGTTTTGATTGGAATAGCACTAGTGAGACCACTAGTGATGCAGGCAGTTCTACCTCTGCGCCTTTGACAACCGATGTCACTGCATCATCATCAGAGATGACAAGTACAGTACACTTACATTTCACAAATTATGTATGCACCTGCTTTTTTAATCATTTTAACTTCTGTTCTGTATCTCTCTCTCTCTCTCTCTCTCTCTCTCTCTCTCTCTCTCTCTCTCTCTCTCTCTCTCTCTCTCTCTCTCTCTCTCTCTCTCTCTCTCTCTCTCTGTGTGTGTGTGTGTGTGTGTGTGGGTGTGTGTGTGTGTGTGTGTGTGTGTGTGTGTGTGTGTGTGTGTGTGTGTGTGTGTGTGTGTGTGTGTGTGTGTGTTTGCGCTTGTTTTGTTTTTGTGTGTCAAATGTGGTGTACGTGTCTTATTTTGAAATGACTGCTAACTGTAATGTAGAGCCTATGTTTGTCACCAGGTTTTGATTGGAATAGCACTAGTGAGACCACTAGTGATGCAGGCAGTTCTACCTCTGCGCCTTTGACAACCGATGTCACTGCATCATCATCAGAGATGACAAGTACAGTACACTTACATTTCACAAATTATGTATGCACCTGCTTTTTTAATCATTTTAACTTCTGTTCTCTCTCTCTCTCTCTCTCTCTCTCTCTCTCTCTCTCTCTCTCTCTCTCTCTCTCTCTCTCTCTCTCTCTCTCTCTCTCTCTCTCTCTCTCTCTCTCTCTCTCTCTTAGTAGAGCGGCTTAGAGGAACCATCGTTCATTTTGTGATATAAGTGTGAAATTTGGCATGGACAATCTTGGCCATCTCTTTAACTTTTTAAACCTAGACATCCAAAAATCAAATATGGCGGCTCCCAAAATCCAAGATGTCTGTTCAGAAATGTGGTTTTCCCTTTATAACTTCAAATGCATTGATTTTACACCCCATAAATGTATTGAACGTTAATACAAAGTTGGCCATTACGGACGATTTGGTACCAAGAACATGTCTGTATCTCTTATGGTTCTTGTAATACAGCATATAGGTACTTTCACAGATTGAGGAGAGCAAGACATTTGTAACATTGATTATTAAGTCAATAAAATGATGATACAGGCATGCAAATTGGTACACACACTCTTCAAACCCCACTATTTCTAAAAGTACTGCGTGCCCTGCAAAATTCCAAGATGGCAGCCCCCAAAATCCAAGATGTCCGTCCAAAAATGTCATTTCACTCTTTAACTCAAAGATCCCTTTATCACGATATATTCTATTTTCAGGAAATGGACCTACATGTATCTGCTATCATAAACCACTTCAAGTTTTTCAATTGATGAAACGGGTCGGGAGTTATTAAGCCGATCGTGAAGGGTTGTTTCAGTGCTAAATTTGCTGCGTATATTCTGCGAACATAAGCCACCCAGAAATGTCTGTCTGTGCATCTGTCCTTCACAATAAGTGTATATGTGAAGCGGATGCACCACGTGTAGCATGTGACATAGTATAATGGTATAATGTGCTAAAAGGCGTATAGTGTAAATGTTCACAAAATATACACTGCAAATTTTGCACTGAAACAGCCCTTCACCTGAAGTGGTTTACGATAGCAGATACATGTAGGACCATTTCCTGAAAATAGAAGATACGGTGATAAAGGGATCTTTGAGTTAAAAAGTGAAACGTGCCAAAATGTTAGACTTATGGTGCCCCATCACTACGTATATGTTGTAACTCAAGAACCGTAGTACATACAGACATGTACTTTGTATCAAAATGTCCGCAATGCTCGGCTTTATATTAACATTCAATACATTTATGGGGCTTAAGATCTTTGTATTTCGAGTTATGAAGGAAAAAACACATTTTTGGACGGACATCTTGGATTTTGGGGGCCACCATCTTGGAATTTTGCATGGCACGCAGTGCTTTTGTTAATAGTGGGGTTTGAAGAGTGTGTGTACCAATTTGCATGCCTGTATCACCAGTACATTAGCTTAAGAATCAATATTACAAATGTCTTGCTCTCCCAAGTCTGTAAAAGTACCTATATGCTGTATCTCAAGAACCGTAATAGATACAGACGTGTGGTACCAAAATATCCGCAATACCAGACTTTATATTCACTCTCAATGTATTTATGGTGGTTAAAATCAATGCATTTGAAGTTATAAAGGTAAAACCACATTTCTGGACAGACATCTTGGATTTAGGGGGCCGCCATCTTGGATTTTTAAGTGTCTAGATTTAAATCAAAGAGTGACCTCCAAGGATGATTTGTACCAAATATCATGCTTGTATCATCATTTGAACGATTCTGCCTAAATATGTCTTCTAGCTGCTACACTATCTCACTCTCTTTTTAATTAAACATTTTTTTATAATCATCTTTGGCAGGTACACTGTATATCCACAATAACTATTCCACATCAATGTGTTTCTGACAAACGTATCTAAAGAAATATAGAATACTACTCATGACGCAATTACAGTATATGGCCACCAGAAATGTTTGGTTTCAACACTTAACGTAACATTTACTGTATCAGAAATGCGTTATTTTGAAATGACTGGTAACTGTAATGCCTATGTTCGTCACCAGGTTTTGATTGGAATAGCACTAGTGAGACCGCTAGTGATGCAGGCAGTTCTACCTCTGCGCCTTTGACAGGTACAGTAACTTCATGCTTACATTTCACATTTTTTATGGACATGCATCATTTTAACTTCTGTTCTGTATGTCTTTCTCTAGGTTTAAATGTGAATACATTTAGTGGTGGTAAAGTTAGTTCTACCTCTCACCCTGACAAAACAGGTATCTATTAACTTATAACCAATAAATATATTGGTTGTTTTTATTTCCTGACTTCCTAACACAACTACACTGCACAACATGACATAGCACATAGTCCCAGATGAATGCTAGAGGCAATAGGGCTCTGCTCTGCATGTGTGTGTATGTACAGTATGCAGCCTACACTATGTATGTATGTACATACAAATGTAATACATGAATACAATTTCCTTCACTCATTTGTTTTTTGCTGTCTGTGAACAGGGAAGCGATGGTGGGCATTAACTGTAGCTATACTAGCTGGTTGTGGAGTACTTTTGGGTGTGATTTTGCTGGGGTTTGCTGCTGTCTGTAACCAAAGCGAGCACAGTGAATGTGAGTATGACTATTGCTAAAACATTAAACATTTTCCATATGGGTGACTATTTCCTGTTTTTGGCTATATAGTGTACTGTGCTGTAGACTTGTGCTTGAAATATACAGTAATTCTGTAATCAGTACACACTTGAAGCTGTTCATGAAGTTTATGAAATGCACATTTCACAATTCTGTCATGCATCTACATTCACACCAAAGTAATACCAATAGCACCACAATCATCACTAAACAATTGACACCACATCAGATTTACACCAGCAGCTCTTTAACTGTCTTATAAAGCTGTGATTTTGTCTGTTTTAATTTCAGTTATATATTGGACCACCGGAAGAAGACCGGTAAGTTGTATCTAGGTCGAAATCAAAGATGGAACATATGTATGTCATTTCCTTTTGGGTTGTAGTAACAAATAGTGACCATAGGTCAGTACATCACACCTTGTGACATGCTCCATATATGGCCGCCTCCATATATGAAGATCACAACACTAACCTAATGAAACTCTGGATAACCATTCATAAAAAAGACTGGATCATCACCTACAGTACATCGGTCATATATGGAGCTGTCAAGCAATTCCACATCTTTACCTCAAAGCCCTCTCCATATACTGTATATGGAGCTGACTTGTTGATCCCTCCCCACCCGTTTTTCCTCTTCAATGTCTTCCTTTTGACTCATACTTGTGCATTTAAACTCTGAATCTTAACGGTTCCGCCCCAAGACTATTAGTGCAGCCATGCCCAGCAGGCGTCAAAAATTAGTTCTCAACAGGCCTGAAAATTAAGGCCTGCCCTGCCTGGGCCCTATGTGACCTTGTAACCACTCAAGACACTGTCCCCGCTGCCACTGATATGTTGATCTGACTTAATCAAACCCTGTACACACTCTACATGGTCCATATATGACCAGCAGAATTCATTCCATATGTTGATCTGACCCTGCATGCCAAAGTGCCAGTACTTGCCCATCAGTCTGCCATCACCCAGGTGGATGTACTGTATATATGTAAAGTTGTGAGTGTGACTCAGAATGACACAAACCTTTAACAAATGCCAAAACATTCAAAATGATTTGTTCTGTCTTGGATACTATCTCTCTATCTCCCAAGATGTCCAATGATAATGTTGGAGTCCGCCATGTGATCAATTCTACACCTGTGAATGTTCATCTCACTGGTTTGTTGTTCAAGTTACTTTCCTTTTAATTGAAAGTCCTATAGAGCATATGTGCATGGCGCATGCATAAAGTGAGTTTCAAATCGGGGAGCAAAGTGAGGGGCAAATTGAGTACATATTGTCAATTAGCTATACGTAATTTGGTGTACCTTGTAATTTCTTTTAATGGTTTGGTTATTTCTCATTTACCAACACACCACGCAATTAACAATACGATTATTCATTATTATTCATTATTATGATAGTACAGCAACCACTGGTCTTTTTAAGCTGTTACTGAATGTTGTGTAGATGCTGTTATGGAATGTTTTGTAGAGTTGGGTTATCTGTAGTTCACTATTGACTGACCAACTTAAAGTTGGCCTGCACGTTGCCGACAATTGGATAGACAGAATCGCCAGTATGACTGCTAATACTCTATACCTGGTTGCTCAGAAATGCAGATAGTACTTCAATAATAGACACTAAAAATGTGTGCTTTTGAATAACTTAACCATAAAAGCATCATGGGAAAATCAGGAATTGTTGAGTCTAAACCTGTTTTGAAATTGGTCATGGTGTATTCATTAATTCCGGTTAGAGTACACAACCCACCTTCCTATCAGTTTCATGTGTACAAGTTGTCCAAGTAAGGAACTAATATGATAATCTTAATTGTTGCATCTGTCGTGCTTGTCAGGTACCGTGGGAGTTGATCGACAGGAGTCTCAACATGAGGATGTAAGTACAACATGAGGCATGGCTTTCAAAGTGTCTGCTTTCTGTTCCGTTTATATTAAACAGTGACAATCATTGTTATCTCACTATTCTTTTCTAGCCTGTATACCACACATACTGCGCCATCGACGATGCACTCAGTACTGAATACAGCCTTGTCCAGCCACGTCGAAGTCACAGTGTTGTTTCTCTTACAGTATAAGTAGATACTTTTCACTTAATGCCTTACTTAATAGTTCATTAATAAATACAAAAAATGACAGTAATGACAAACTACTTTATTTATATATTATTTCAAAACACAAATACAAAATGCTTTACATGAACAAGAAATTGATAACAAAGACCAAAACACATAGCAATGGCCTAAACCACAAGAATGCTAAAGGAAAAAATAGTTATGAAGAACCAGTTTTAAAACAACCATAACTTTTTTAAGGTGAAATATTGTTTTTCTTTTATTTTGAATGATTTATTTAACTTACAGATTTTTGCATTTTAGTAAATTGATTCTGAAGTTGTTCTGATGCAAGATTCTTTTATTTTCTGTCTTAGCCCACTACTGACACTCCTGTAAATCATATGTAGTACATAATTTCCTTTAACATTTCTTATGTTTCACTCATTTTACATTCATTCAGTTTATATCTTGTGCTATCAGTGGCTCATTAGTATTTCATTTTCATTGTAGCATAAAGTATGTTTTCCTGCCGTGTTTATCATCACACACACATGCACACACGCCCACCCAAGCACACACAAACATTGTAAATAAGGAATCTGGGAAGGAACATATGTTTTTATTCAGCCGCTTTTGCCAAGTAGGCCTATGAGTAGGCCTACAGTATATGGATCAATGTGACAAAGTATGCCTAGTTTTATAGTTAATATAACATTGTTTGAACATTTTGTTTTCAACGTGCATTCGATGCCTGCATGAAAAGAAGCTAGCAGAATAAAATACATCCAATAAGATATATTTTGTTTCTGTATCTGTATTTCATATGATCCATAATGAAGTTTCAAAGAAAAAAACAGATCAAAATGATGCTACAATGTTGGAAAATAAGAAAAAAAGATCACAGCACTGTGCCGTATGACTGCAGCAGGTTTCTGCTATACACTGTTAACCAAAAGTGCAGCGCAAATTACATTTTAATTTTGTTTGTATCATATTTATTTCACTCACAGTGAAAGAAAATGCCCGAACTTTAGGAGAGCAATTGTCCACATTAGAACCTATTTCATACTGTGATAAAATATATATATTTTTTGTTTTCATACCATTCAGACATTAAGAAAAGAAAGTGAAATTGTCATTGTTGCTGTGATCTGCCTTCAAGTCACTGAGCAGATCGAGTACTCCTGTCTGTCTCTTTATAGTGTATACCAAGTATGTTGGACCACACGTTTTCCTTATACATTAATGGATGTGGATTTAATTGACATGGGGTAATAATTATTTATGGTAAAGTGACTCATTGTTGCAGTACTAATAGTAAGTTCAGCTCTGACTGGCCTTGATCTATGCGTTACAAGCTGTGTTTGTTGCTCTGTTGGTTGTGGTTGATCTATTCTATGATGGTGGTCACCTGCTGATGAGAAACGCTAGCAGTGGGGGGCACAGTGCTGCTGTTAGTGTAGAGGAGAGGCCTGTTGCTGACCCACATTCCATGGCATTCTCCTGCGTAAGAGAAGATGAACTCTGCTTTAAATACGGAATTGTACAGCATTGCAAAGATTTCACCTGCGTCATGCTACAGAGTAGAACTATACTTAAAAAACAATTTCCTTACGATATTAGTATTCCAATGCCAATAAAGTTCCTTTGAATTGATTTAAAATGTAATTGATAATGAATAATAAAGCAGTAAATATTCCTACAGTCATTTGGAATTCATTACAATTTGTAACATGAGCATTTATTTACTTTTGTATAACTCACCTCAGCATGAAAAGGATGACATGATTCTGGTTTCTTCCTGTCTTTCTGAAACTTCAGTCTGTCACATTTTTGTGACTCATTGTGTTCACAGGTGTTAAGGGCGAAGAATACAACATAGAGAACATAGCTAAATTCTATACCATTATTGCTACAATATGTAGACAAGAAAAATTTGATTTAGGCATGATGTGAACCTAACAAACCTAATAATGCAAGCTACCTCCTACCTTTGTGTTAATTCTCAAAACTCAATCCCAGCAAACATGTCCCTAATTTCAGGATATCTTCACCTGGTGAAATAATAAAGCTATATAATAAATATATAAGAGTTCTTGTAGGTTTAAGACTGGCTCACGGGATATTTAACGTCATCGTGGTGCATCGGCAAGAATACATACAGAGGAGTTCCATGACTTTATTGTTCCATTGCACATGAGTTCTGCTTATAAGCATAGATGGTGAGGCCTCACATTATGGTGTTTTGCTCATTGACGCATAACAAGGACCTGAGGCTTCAGGAGGAGGCTGGCTGCTGGCAAACATAACTGAAAGGGCAGGCACTCAGGCAGTATATATAGCAGATCAGTGATTGAGGTGGGAATGAGAACAGGTGTGATTAGGGAATCAGAGAAAGTGGGTGGATCCAGTCTATGAGTAGGCCAGGGGGAGTGTTGTTGTTGATATCTAGAACAAAAAACAAACCCAAACAGGTGTGTGAGCAAAATCACCTCAGCTTGATATAGAAAGGATATACATTATTTCAATAGGGTCCATGCTAACTGCAGGTGCAGAGCTGCAGTCACACTTATTATCCACAACCACCATGAAGAGGTTACTGCTGGGGATCTGCTGAATGACAAAAGACCTACAGCAGAGAGATGGAGAGACGTCAACTGAGATTGATATAGTAGACACCATACAACCCACCACTGCATAATTCAGACATAAACATATTGTAAGAAAACTGTATACTGTACCTGAAACAACCCTCGCAGTCAATGTTCCCCGTTGTCTCTTTGATGGTGCGCTCAGAGACGAAGGCAGGGTACACCGTATCACATGGAACCATCCTGGTTTTACCATGAGGCCTCTGAGCTGAGTACAAGAAATACAGAACAACTTTTTAACAAACCCCATATCGTCTCTTTTGGGTAGCAACCTCATATGTTTAAAATTGTGCCTTTATAATTTTAGATCTTTTGGGGGCCCTTTTCCCTCTTTATTGATACTGAGATAGTAGATTGACAGGAAATGGGGATAGAGAGATCGGGAGTTGAACTTGTGACACGTTGTCTGTCAGGCAGCATTTAGCCAGCTATTCTGGCCAAATTGTGTAATGTTAGCTACACATGATACTCAATGACACATTTTCATGCAAAAACACAGTCCTATTGGGATGGATGTTCACTTTACCTTTTACATTCAGATCAACATTCCACCAGCTGTAGAGATTAAACTCCAGCAAAAAACTGCAAACAGATAGTTATAGTTATTGCCTATTCAAATTACATTCATACCAGTTAGCAGTTACATTCATAGCAGGAATCCTTGCAACATAAAAAAAATATGTTTTATTGGATGTTGGTGTAGTTCTTACATAATGAGCTCAGTCAAAAGCCACCTCACAACTGAGAAGGGCTGAAAGACAAGAGGGAGACTGTTTGAGGAGCTTTGTTCATTTGTTAACATAATGTCATTTTGTTACTGTAGTACATTCCTGTAACGCTTTTAACCACAAGCCCATAGTCCCTCAAGCTTGTGTAGATTCTTACCAGTAAAACACTAAGGGCTCACAGTTTCACATTTACCATAGAGGAAATGGGGGACCAGAGAGAAACATGAACTGAAACATTCATGGCAAAGATTTGCTCACGGGATGATGCTTATACTTACATTTGATAAAGTGCGTGAGCTGTCACTGCTCCCAGCATACTCTTTACAGAGTGCTTGGTAATCATACAAAGTGATCCTGCAGACAAGTAGGAACACAGGCATTTGTGATGTGCTGGAAAACAGGCATTCAAAATATGCTGTAGACATGAGGCCCTTAACTGAATGCCGGGGCCAAGTTTATAGCACTAGGGAAGGACTGTGGGTGTTTTTTTTTTCTGACCTTTTGAAGGACCCCATTTGGAGTAATTTGGTCATGACAGCACCTTCAACCTCTCCAAAGAAGAGCCCTGTCTAAGAGAGAAGTTAAGTAAAATCAAAACACAGAAATGGACTCATACGTACACACACAAACATTTTGTGTGTGTGTGTGTGTGTGTGTGTGTGTGTGTGTGTGTGTGTGTGTGTGTGTGTGTGTGTGTGTGTGTGTGTGTGTGTGTGTGTGTGTGTGTGTGTGTGTGTGTGCGCCTGTGTGCGCCTGTGTGCCTGGGTGTGGGCGTGGGTGCGA
>CM076971.1:15658855-15668855 GCA_039105355.1 Benthosema pterotum | reverse complement strand
GAATGAATGAATGAATGAAACATAATTGCTTGTTCTGAGGCCTTACCAGCAACAATTGGGGACTTTCTGTCATCTAAGAGCTGAATAGCAGTGCTGGCCAAAACCACAGTCTTGTTTTCAGCTGTCAGGGAATAGAAAAGGCATGATCAAAAACTAGAAAAGTGCCCTTCTGGGCACAGGTCTCCACCAGGCCAGGACAGGTTGTGGCCTCCTGGCGCTATAATAGGCCAATGTAAAAAGGGTACCATTTATTCTTATGACTTTAGCTTTTGGATGATTTGAGGCATTTTGTCCAAAAATGTGTTTTGCAAATGCCCACCTGTTGGTGGCGCTATAACAAGCCATTGTGAAAAAAGAGTGGAATGTTATTCTCAGCCTAGTATATTTTATGTAAATTGCCTGCTGTGTTCATCATCTTAACAAAATCGGCCTCCTGGTGGCGCTATGGCATGTCGTTGTGGAACATTTGGAGCAGAGGTTGTTGTTTGGCATCCAGGGAGTGTGTGTGCAAAATTTGGCACCGATTGGGTTAACGGTTTGGGAGATTAGCTGGTAACAGACGGACACACACACACATTTTTGCACAAAAAATGCAATAATCGGTTTCCTGGTGGCGCTATAACAGACCGTTGTGGAAAATCTGGATCCACCAAGCCTCCGGCCTGGTGGAGACAAAAATAATGTTTTGTGTCCATTCCAACAATACTAATGGTGAATTTATTTGGTGCTCACTAGATGGCGCCACTGACCCATCTAACTGTAAAATTGAAATAGTGCATGTACCCCCCCCCCCCCCCCCCCACACACACACACACACACACATGCACACACACATAGGCCTACACCCCAATGCAACTCAATTCTGTGATGATTGGACCTAGTTAGTCTACTGATTATATTGCATGTTCTGAAAAGTCCACTTAAACTTTGCCCTGCACAGTAGAATCCTGTGTCATTCTATCAATTTTTGAAATTGGGGAACCAAAGGGAACTGAACTCTGCATACCTTGACCAAAGGGAATTGAATAGACGAACGTCCCAGGGACTTGTTCTGCTGCTCTCTTGTACCACAGAGGAAAGTGGTCACCATTGAAGACCCCTTCCGTGTCCTGTCCTGTCAGGAAGTCTCTGAGAACACATAATGGATGGTTTTGTCCATTTGTTGTGCATAATTATACATGGGTGTTTCTTTCTTTTTTCTTTTTTTTTTTACTTCATTATACATGTTCAGCGGTGCACAAAGTACTCAATCTGACAACCACAGTAAATTATAAAGCAATTCTGATAAAATATATAATATCGAAATATTACTGCGCAAAGTGCTTTTTTTAGAGTTAGAGTAAAGTTTTTTTTTATTTTTTATACCGTACAAATGTTACATCAGGCAAGTTACACAACCCAAACATGTACCAAAGTGTCCTTGAAATTCGCTTGATTATGCTTAATTCCAAGGTAGTTGAGAGCTTGTAGATCTGTTATTTACCACCAAGTGATCACTGATGCTGTCTATGACAAAGTCTAAAAGACCAACACAGGCATTAATGATTAAATCCATCAAGTAAAGTGGAACCACGCACAGGGAAAATAAACAACAACAAAAACATTATTAGAAAAATGTTCCGTGTTCCACTCACTGATTGGAAAGCTGCTCAGGGACAACAAACAAGTTGGTTCTGGACAGGCCGGTGCGTGTACCCAGGTAAGCAATCTCCACTCCTTTGTCTGAGTTTCTGTAGGTGTAGTAAAGATCAGTGAGTTTGTGACACATGCATGGTCAACATCTCTGCCTACATTCTGAGTGCTTTCACAGAAGAGAAGGGAAGTCTCACAGAAGCAAGGTTTCGCCAAAGGTGTCTTGATTATGCATTATTTATTTACAGTGTGTCATTATGTATTTTACTACAATTGTCCCATTTCTAAATCATCTCCAGACTCCAGCTTTTAAAGGTAGGGTAAGTGATTTCACTTTTGTCAGATATCCCCCCCCCAATTTTCTTTTCTCTTAAAATGCTCTATTATAAGGTGTGCAGACCATATATGGATTTTACCTCTCCCCCACGTTAGCAGAGGAGCTAATAAAAGTTCCCCAGGTGGAGGGTGAATTCTCCTCCAATCAGGATCGAGCAGCAGGTTCACATAGTGTAGCTACTCTTGGGGGCCCCTAGTGCACCAGGCTGGTACTACACGATGAATTTCAAATCACTTACCCTACCTTTAATTCAAGTGGGATACACAAAGTTTATTAGCCTTGAGGTAATCAGAACACTCGTCCAAACACCTGCTCTCCCCCATTGTTTTGCCGAGCACTCAGTGACCACAAACATATTGAAACATCATTATAAACTACACTCATTATTTAATAGACCATAGACCTAACAGGATTTCGTTGGAATTTGTTCTTACTCTGACTTGTTGAGAGCCAAGCTGGTCCAGTAGGCCTCCAAAGGAGCCGTGACCACTGCATCAAACAAGACTTCCTGGATCAGTTCTCTGTCACCTGCAGAAGATACAGTACGTGGGACAGGCTTTATTCATTGATATGACAGCACAATGTAAAATCCAACATTAGGTTAACTCTGAAAGCGTAAATATAAATGCACAGAAAGAACATAGTTATACTACTGCACTCTGTTACAGGGCCCTCTTAATTAAGTACTGTTCTCCTTCAGCCTCATTCTCATTTGTACTAACCACAGTTCCATGATTAGTGCCTTCATGCTTCATGTGTTGAATAGGGTTTGATTCATTTCACTCCATAGAATAGATTGTATGGCGTGTCTTATGCTATATGTAACCTAATTAGCATAAATATTCAACAATATATCACTCACAGTTGAGGTGTGGTTTGCGTCCAGTGAGATAGAGCTTGATGGCTTGGATCTGGGTCAGGGAGCGGTGCTCATTATGCTCCAGGATATTGCAGTAAGTCCTGTAGTCCAAGCAGAGCCACACTGTTATATCAAAGGCCACAATGTCCCTGATGATTACAGGGCAATAACCTATATAACGCATGAATGCCCTTCTTCATAACCCCTGCATTACCATTCATCTGCCAATGCGACATCTGGTTGTTCCAGATCATGGAGCCCTGGAAAACACATGTACATCAACAATGCTTAAATAATCTTCAGTCTGGGTAGAGTAGACTGATACATGCCCCTACCAACTAACCGACTAAAGACAAGCATCATGCCATGTCTCCGCATTTTAGTCAGTAGGATACAGTTGTGGTGACATACCTGCTTCAACTGATACATTTCCCCTGAAGAAGTACTTTCCATGGCCTCTGGACAGAGCCACTCCAACACTAGACACAAAAACAGGAAGGAAATATTTCATATAATAATATAATAATACTTTTATATTTATTAGAATAATTTTTCTCTCTCTCTCTCACACACACACACACACACACACACACACACACACACACACACACACACACACACACACACACACACACACACACACACACACACACACACACACACACACACACACACACACACACACACACACACTGTGGCTTCATTGGAACAACAATTAGAACATATCCAAGATGTTTACAACTAAACCATTTGGACAAAGCTTGTTACAAAAACAACAGATATTCCTAACATCATAAAATGTTAGGAATATCTAACTTGACTAACGCTAACCCTCAAGTTAATGACACTTAACACTTATTATGCACCTGAATGGAGTTCCCTTGATGTCTGTGAAAAAATAGTCGTTGTGCATCTTTAGGAGACGTTTCTGCAAGAACATCAGAACAAGGGAGATTAGATTAGATTAGTGGAATGCAGTTCAGGGTGAAGAGAAAGACAGACTCCTTCTGATAAGGAAATACTGTATATCTTAACTCCGGTCTCACCCCTTTATCCACTGTCCTTTTTGCTTCCATGGAGAAAGTCCCTGTCCTTCTATTCACCATTGCATTGCGCAGCTGAGACATAAGAGACACAGGTGCAGTATGCACGCATGCACGCACATGCATGCAGACACACATTGTTAGTAAATAGTAAAGGGTCAATTTGTATTTTTATTTCTGAGTTACACTCCATATTTTGCTGGGTGTAGTCACTAGAAACTCAAACTGCACTTAATTTTATTAGATTTTGATTGCACAAGGACTCAAACATGCTTCATTGTTATGCAATATTACTGGTCTGTGCTATCTTTTTTTCTGGGAGAAATCACTGGATTGTAGAAACATACAAAGTCATCCCTGTCTTCCCACTCCACTTCAGAAAGATCCACACTGCTGTACAGGGGTTTTCTCCTCTTCCGTCCAACTTGGTACTGCACAGAGGCACACACAAGGAACCCACGTAAATATTTAGACGTATCTGACAACACATCACTTTTCTTAGTCAAACAGAACAAAGTTTATCCACTTAAACCCTCTATTCTTAGAGAAACAGACATGAGTTACAACTGTACTGTGACCGCTTTTTTCCATCAACACCAAATCTACCCTATGTGTATAATTTTTGAGGCAAATGTTCCCCTGGAATAGGCATGCCAGAATTCAAGTGGTTAATTTAACCTCTAGGATTTTGATCGGGCTTAATTTGGTGTTGGAACTGTGTGTCTCTTAATAATCATTTCACTGAAGTATTTATAATACATGGCAAAGTCCTGTTTATGAGATAAATTGGCATCATATATTTAAAGGTAGTGAAAGTGATATTTTTGGTTAAAACATTTTGTTAAATGTTCTGATAGTAGTCATTGCTATAGACTAGTGTGTTTGTTCAGTACCAGGGCTCTCCGTAATTATTTAAAAGATGAGTTGACATCCTATCTAAAATCGTTTTATTGCTGGAGTATAAACAGAGAGACCCTTGTTATTAAACAAAGTCACTATATAGCAATGAGGTGGAATATAGTGCTATCTGACACTTATTTTAACACAACAAAAAAGAAATCACATACTGCACTGCGGTAAGATAAACTATCTTACACAGTTCTAAATCAATACCAAACCAAAACACACATGAAACGGACAGGTCTGACATACAGTAGCTACAGCACTTTGTTCCAAGCTTCATAACAAGCCAACTACAACACTCACAGCACAATTCTTAGGCACATAGAGACACACATTAAGTGACACGGACTAAGACACAAATAGAGTTGCACACACAGGGTTAGCACTAACACAAACAGATCCACTAACACAGCCATAGATCCAGTGTATAACCCAGGGTCTGTGGTCTCTGTCAGGGAGTGTTAAGTTACCTCTGGGAAATCTCAGGCCAGCCAGCCCTATGAGTGGCCCTTATCCCTGCATGCATACATCAAAGGAAAAGGTGGGGATTACAGACTAACCAGCCCATTGAGCCTCCTCACCTGTGTGTCTGTGCGCCCTCTCATCACAGGAGGAGGCTTTCACTTTATCATTGCAGTTATTATTATGTGTATTATTGCTTAGAATAGACCACTGGTTCCCAAACACTGGGTCGGCACCCATTTGTGAGTCACAGACACATTTTCATAGGTCGCAAGTAAACGTTAAGACATAAAATATTATTAATAATAATAATAATATGAAATATTTTCAATAAATTCAAAAACATGTGTTTGATAGTCGTGATTAGCCAGGGGCACTGTGGCATAATTGGTAGCATTGTCGCCTCACTGTTAGAAGTCCTGGGATTGATTCCCACAGGGTACACTGTGGGTGCTGGGGACGTGTAAGCTAGTGTCCTCTCCTCTGTGTCAATGCTCATACCCACCAGTGTAAAGTCATACCCTCTGGTGCTGATATGACAGCAGAACTTTAAGAAATTGTCCTTCAACAGATCTTGGCAGAATTTCTTCTAGGGTAGGAAGTACCTTCATAAAACACATGAAGCAATCCTGGCCTCTAAACTGCCTCCCCCTGGCCAGCTGGGCCGTCTGATGGAGGGGAAAGGAACTTAGTGACTGGAAAAACTGGTTCCTTTCACACGCTACTCCGCACTACTACCTCTGCCAGATTAGCAGAGGGAGTGTATTAGTGTAACACCCAGGATTGCATTAGACAATTGACACTGGGTGGAAAAAAGGGGTAACAAATGTCATGGCATAAAACTTCATAAAAAAGTAGTGAATATAGCCGATTTACACGTAGCTCACAACATGTCCGCAAAGCAACTTGTGAGCTTGTAGATCTGCTATTTTCATTATTTGGGTCCCAGGCAAAAGTAAAAACTCTCTTTTAGGTCTCGACCTGAAAAGCTTGGGAACCACTGGCTTAGACAACTTTAAAGAAATGACACAGTGGGTGCAGAGAGAACAAGGGATAGGTCAGGGTGCAGCTTGGCAATATAAGTGTCAGTGCTTTTGTTGTGGATTGAATTTGAAGAAAGCAAATTACCAGTGGTCTGAGGTCCGGGTGGGTCAGGATGTAGCCATTGTTTGTGATGGCAAAGGCATAACCATGGATCCCTAACTAGAGAAAAAAAATGATGTAAGGTAACATACCGAAAGATTTGCACAGTCCAAAATGGCATTAAAGCAGAAATCCCACTCAGCTGATCGAACTGCTCACATTCACAGATTCAAAAGACAATAATATGTTAATCACACACACAGAGATTTGTCTGAGGCTACTGTACCAGATGTTTAGGGATGATGGTCATCAACTCCTGCAGTGGGATGTCTGTGCCCACCACCCCCAACAGAATACCCTGGTTCTTCTGCATGGAAACAGCAAAGGTTACACACATACACAGATTCAGATACATACAGTATGTACACACACACACACACACACACACACACACACACACACACACACACACACACACACACACACACACACACACACACACACACACACACACACACACACACACACACACACACACACACACACACACACACAGCGATACTGCACGCATGTTTTCTCATTCATTAACAGTGATTCAACCCATGAGCACTCTTGCTCACACACATACTGTTTCATTCTTTGTGCTGAATACAGGCATGGATACTGTAGTCATCAGACTGGGGCCGGCACTTGATCTCACCTGTAAAACACGCATGCATGCATACACGCACGCACACGCCCACACACACACACGCACACACACACACACACACCCACCCACACACACACACACACACACACACACACACACACACACACACACACACACACACACACACACACACACACACACACACACACACACACACACACACACACACACAAATGCAATACAGTTAAACTTGGTGTTAAGGGCTCCGCTCTTGAAAACGTCCTCAGAATATTGTCCAAGCAGCATGCTAAGCAAAATCAGAGGCTGTTAATGCAAACCCGTAAGGAGATAAAATAGTAATACATGAGCAATACATTGACATTGAGATTTAGCTTGAATCAGCTCACATAAAGGCATCAAGTGTCTGAGCTTTTGTCAGACTGTGAGCCCATGCCAGACAGGTGGAGGCTGGGGTGGCGGAGGCAGCTATTAGCATCAGTGGATGCTAAGCCGGCAGAAAGACAAGCAGAGATCTTGTGAATTAATTCAAAATCGTATTTAAAACGGCCGCTCATGAGCCTGAGCTCTGCTTGGACTAATGTATGGATGCATGACGTAATGATCATCATAGATGTGAATTAGGAATAGGAAGCTGGCTGATTGATACAATCAGCTGAATGACAGTTGATTACAGCTGTGGCGTGCAGACTTCCCTGTCCTGTAGGAAAGTTAGCGCTGTGCTTCATTTTATTTATGTCCACACAAAAGGACACAAATATATACGATTATATACTGTACACAAAGTCGACATATACTGTTCATATGATACAACAACCATGTCACTCACTCCATGGCCAGACACACAAAAAATACAATTTAGGCATTTAGCAGGTGTTCTTATTCCAGAGTTATTTACAATAAGCATCAATTAACGGGGGGGAAAAAGCATGGCAATTCATCAACATACAAAATTGTCACCCTAAATCAAATATAAGCTAGTAACGTAATCAAAGTAGGCACTACACTACTGGTATGCTTACATAGCAACAAGACGGGTTTGGGTCATGAGGAGCGTTATCCAGGCATTTTCAGCGAAGGTACTTCTAATGTTTTATATATGCATTATTTTAATTACACATGTTTTCATAAAGCTGTTAAAGCATTATGTATCAGTTATGCACACAGATATTAGACAACTGATGTCACAAATTATTAGAAAATCTCTTAGACAATGCATATTTAATCCAGCCTACAGTAGCACAAAATTGGATGATCACTGAAGCATGATTGGATAATAATGTTAATGAATGCTGGATCCACTCGCCATGCAATAATAGATTAACAAGAAAAATATGATATGGGATTCATGGGATTAATCTCAGCTACATGGTGCCAAGTTCTTGATTTCTGTGAAACAAGTGGAATGCACAGTCAGTGTTAAGTTAAAGGACCACTATCAACCTATAGTTATATAATTACTGGCACCATTTCTGTCTAATCAGCATCTCATCTGCCTACCATTGACCATTGATAGGCACTGAAAGTTGAATCCAGAGAGCAGGGCCTGTAGGCCAGGTGGTAAATGGTGCATAGTGCATCACACACACACACACACTTTGATACATCATGCAAGGCACAACCAGTACATCAAGAGCAATTTGGGGTTCAGTGTTTTGCTCTGGGACACTACGACAGTAACTCTCTGGGGGAGGCCGGGGTGGAACCGGCAAACTTTCGGTTTAGCTAATCAGTGCTGAGGTGTAGAGCTGTGCTTAATGGTACACCTCAGCAATAGCTGCGCCTCATTCATTCAACTCAGGAGTGTACAAAACTGAACCACCAAATGAACCTGTAACGAAAGTCTGATAGAGATGTGTATAGCATATAAACATATCCAAACTTTCTTCTGTATTCCTGACATACAATAGCCCCAAAACACACACACACACACACACACACACACACACACACACACACACACACACACACACACACACACACACACACACACACACACACACACACACACACACACACACACACACACACACACACACACACACACACACACACACACTTAAAACTTAAAGCACTGATAAATGTGCATCTCTACAGTATGTAGACAACATTCATTTGGTTCCATATGTAGAATAGAATCATTATGATGATACTGTAGTGTTCTGCTTGTGTTTGGCAGTAAGCCTCCCAAGCAGGATCCTTATGTCAGGCTCAGAGGAGGGCACTGTTCAGCAAGAGAGCTGACATGATAGAGGATGTGTTGGATCAAACACATGAGCTCTCTGAATGTAGGTCTGCCATTCCCTCATGTCATGGCCACATGGAGACAGCAGTGTGTGTGTGTGTGTGTGTGTGTGTGTGTGTGTGTGTGTGTGTGTGTGTGTGTGTGTGTGTGTGTGTGTGTGTGTGTGTGTGTGTGTGTGTGTGTGCTTGTGCGTGCGTGCATGCATGTGTGCGTGCATGTATTAGTGCAAGCATGCATGTACGCATTTACGCTTGCACTATGATGTTGTGTGTATAAACCGCATATCTATGTGTGTTTGTGTTCGTTGGTATACAAAGGACTGACTTTGTGGACTGTGGAACTGTTCAGACTGTATTTGATGTACGGGTGAGAGATGCTGTATAGAAGCCTCTGATGCAGGAGCACACAGGTAAACCCTGGAATGGGAGGGAGCAGCACAGGGAATATCCTGCAGCAGACACCCCAAGAGTTCTTACAGAAATGACCTTGTGCTAGCCCCCCTAACCCCCCACCCCTTCTCTTTAGTCTCTCTCTCTCTCTCTCTCTCTCTCTCTCTCTCTCTCTCTCTCTCTCTCTCTCTCTCTCTCTCTCTCTCTCTCTCTCTCTCTCTCTCTCTCTCTCTCTCTCGCACACGCGCTTTCTCACTCTCCGTTCCAAACCAATGTCAGTTTTATTATGGGCTTTAGGAGATAAAAGGCAATGATCCACAGAATGATGAATGGTGTGTCTGTGGCTGAGATACAGGAGCGCACACCCTCCAGAGGAC